>CM030359.1:21363304-21631104 GCA_017893485.1 Hemerocallis citrina | reverse complement strand
ATACTAGTAAAATTTGGGACTATAAACTCATATCTAAGGGATAACATCTTAAAACTATGCATATTGAAATCTGAAACTATAACATCTTAAAACATATTAAAACAATACACTCACTTCAGAGAGCATGGAAACATGAAAAATTGATTAATATCAAATCCCGAAATATAGTAATATGAAAGTATGAAACTAGCAATTGTTATGATATGAATATATATATACATAGACACATCGGACAGTATAAAGCTTAACACCAATCAATGTCTCAAATCCTGATTTATATACATATGTTACAATGATGAAGTCAGTAACCAAAAAGTATCAAAAGTTATATATATATATATATCTGTGTGTGTGTGTGCAGATCTTGAGATGCCACGAAAGGTGAAACTATCAAGCATAAAGATCTGAGTATATATGCAAGTCTGAGATGGGATGAAAACTGAAACTAACAGTATTTTAAAGATGAAATATAGGTCAATCTGGAAGCAATTGAAAATCTGAAACCAACTTATAACGAGATCTGGAAATATATGTACATATGAGAGTAATGAGTCTGAAATTATCCAATACGAAAACCTGAAAATATATATATGTCCAGGATCTGAAACTACAAGTATGAAAACTGATATATATGTCTTATAATTCTGAAACTAACATAATTCTGGATTAATTAGATTCTTAACAGTTAATTCTCCTTGTACTTAAATTTGTTTTCATTTGCATCAAGTTAGTGTGTATGTATGAGTATATATATGTATATGTATAGAAATCCTTTTTCCTGTGGTGAGCTTATGTATGTATATATATAGAAAAATTCTTTTTACTGTGATGAAGCATATGTGTGTGCATAAGAAAATCCCTTTACTGAAATAAGTTCGTGCATATCTATATAATAAATTACAAAGAAAGCTATCAAGTGGCTCATAATCAATTCCCTCCAAAATCAAAGGTCCGTATCAAAGCTCACAAAACACATTTTTTCTCCAAAATTTTAAACCTCAAAATCAAATTTCTTCCCTAAAAAACTCATTACTTTATTACTATATCTCTCTTCTCTCTCTACTTTTTCATATTTCTCTCTTTCTCTCTTTATCTCTTATCTCTCTCTCACATTCTTTCTTTATTTACTTAGAAATTTAGATTTTAAGATTTCAGTTTTGTAAATTTTAAGAATTTTTATATTTTTTTTATTGCACATGTTATATTGAAAATAGCAAATATCTCTTCAACAATTAAATTTCATTATTTTCCACAGTTAAAGTTCTATGAAGTTAGATTTTATACCCCCATTTATAATTATTTTTCAACATAATAACATATACTAATGGAAACATAGACTTTTATTTATAATTAATTATTGTCATATTATTCAAACTTGAGCTACATAATTATTGTTTTACTGTTTACATGTATCGTTCCGAAGATGTGCCGTAGGCACGTGCCCACGGGCAAATCTAGTATACCTATAAATCCTCTACACTGAAGTGAAGCTTGTGCACATATATATATATATATATATATATATATATATATATATATATATATATATATATATATATATATATATATATATAAATCCTCTTTCCTGTAATGAAGCCTGGGTATATGTGTGTATGATATAGAAAAGCCCTTTACTGAAATGAAATATACACATGATATTGAAGAACCCTTCTACTGTAGTGAAACACACGTTTATGCATACATCATACAAGAGAAATCCTTATAATGAAGTCTGTATGTGTGTATATATAAAAGTCCTTTTTACTGAAGTGTAGCTTGTGCACATAAGGGTGATGAAAATCTGAAACTATACGGTATCAAATTTGGAATATATACGTATATGTGTATGCATATATATATCGGACAATGAGGGAAAATCTGAAACATGTATGGCTAAAGGAATCTGAACATATACATTCAAAATTCTAAAGCACATAGGATGTAAAAACTGTACAATACAACTGGTGCCAGTCACAACTCAAACCTTGGAGTGGCTTCATGAAATTTGCAGTCCAGCATAGTACATAAAGGAAAAATTTTCAACATCAAGAAGTAGTACGCAATCAGTCTAAAACATTTGCATGCACAAGGCTCACATTTGAAAACTTCTCAAATAAAATGCAGACTCAACAGTGACCATTTAAAGGCTCAAGACAAAATCTGGAAATGCAAGTTACCCACATCAATTAACCTTGACTGACTAAAAAATTTCCCCCATCTTTAACATAAAATTCTTTCTTTCAAAACCCAATATACAATTCATTATACACACTCATAGTCCTGTTAAAACAGTTTGCTCCTGACTATTTGCTCATAAACCGGCTTTCTCGATACTTTCTAAACTCCACAGATCGAAAATCCTTTGCAACTCATATTAGATAAGAGCATTTGAACTCCTTTGAAAACTACTTGGAAAAACTTACATTACATACAGCAGTTAAACTATACATTTTGTAAACGAAAGAAAATCAAGAGTACCTCAAGTACAAAGTCTTTTAGAAAATAGTAGTTTATCTCATGAAAGTAGTGCATTTTATAAAATTATACATCTTTAGAAAGGTCACACATCTTTATCAAGCACGGGTGCATTCAATTGTAATACTTTAACTACTTATTGTAACAGAAGGATTGTCTAAAAATATATTGGATCACGAGGAGTTTAAAGTACATAAAACAAAGCTAATTTGCTAATAGAAAATCATGGTCAAATGAGAAGCCTAGAGTTCACCCAATAATTAAGAACTAAACCTTCAAACTGCAAGAGAGTCAAGTTTTCATTCCATCAAAACATCAGATAGAGTATCCTAACACATCCTTATAGATCCATACGCAAAATGTTACATACAGATTTCGATAGCAGCAAAACTGTACACGATCGAACAAGGCATAGTGTAGAAGAAATCAAGATCTCCATGAGCACTATTAAAAACTCTATCATTCTTAATAAATCTTTTATCTACAATCATTCTCCAAGTTATATGAAGGTCTTACTTTAACTTATTCATTCAAAAGTATTCACTATATCAACGAAATTTCATGCATCTACTAGGCAAGCTATCATTCTCAACAAAATAAAATAAAAGTATCACGCACCTTTAATGAAGATCAACTTGAAGGAAAAAATAAATAAATAAAAGAAAGCCCTTCTCCTCCTTTTGCAAGAACTCCAAGATCCAATCCTCTAACTCAAGAAATATGAAGAGAAAATAAATTTTTGATTTCACCACAGGGGAGGGGGCGGCTACTGCAGTATATAATAGTCGGGATTTCCTTTTTAGGGTTTTTGAAAAGATTTACAAAATATTCTCTTGAAAGATATCTTTACACATATGGAGTCATTATATTAGGTAGTTAGATAAATCAAGTAAGTTAGGATTTAAATCCTCAATCTCTCCATATCTGGTCGGCCTTAACTTCAGCCCATAAAAAAAACCGATTTTGAAATTTTGCCTCCAAGTGCAATTTTTTACAAAGAGACCCTTCATTTATCAATATTTGCGAAAAATATCAATAGTGATTTATAAAATTCAGAAAACTTGAAATTAATATTCACTAACAAATATTAGGTCTTCTAATCAAAATTCTTGACTTTGTGTTTCCCAAGGAAAGTGTTTGCATGTGTTTTGCACGTGCAAAAAGGTAAAATTCAGAAAATGTTTATTAAATCACCAAAATTTCACTTTAATTCATTCATTAATTCAAAGGCATTATTTAAAAATCTGGGGTGTTACATCCATGACTTCTCACAATCGTCCAACGCCGAAAGATCTCCGTGACGTTCTTATCAACCGGCAGCACGAGATAAACCTGCGAACCCGCTTGGATGAGAGGCAGACCCATGATGGGATCCCTCGTCGAGAGCATCAAAGCGCTCGATCCCCTCGTAGGCCCGACCGCCGAAGATCCAACTTCCCCAGAAGACAGAGGGAATAACCTCTGCGCCGCCCGGGAGGAGCCGCTCTCCGACCGGTCGTCCCGCACCAAGGGACTGCCGAGACCGAGAGGCTCCGGTCACAAGGGCATAATTCCAGGACTTTCAAGAAGCCATCCTCTGGGCCCTTAATGCTACCACTTATAACGACCAGCGGGTACCCAGTCCTCAAACGGCCCCGAGCCATCGTCGTTGCACTCCCAGTCCTCAACCTGCTCCAAGCTATTACCGCCGCAGCCCCAGTCCTCTTCCACATAAGGACGAGTCCCGGGGTCTCAGCGAGATATGACCGAAGGGAAGACTCGGTCTACTATTGTCTCCACGAGATGGAGAGGCGCCTCGGCCGACTTGACAGAGAAGAAGAACAACGGGCCAGGAATGTCTGCCCGAGCAGGCCTCCGTTCTCCCAGACCATTATGGAGGCCCCCGCCCCAGAAAACTTCAAGCCCCCCTCACTTTGAGCGTATACTGGGGAGACAGACCCCGCTGACCACATCGAGAGTTTCAAGACTCTCTTGATGATCCACCATGCCTCTGACGCCCTTCTCTGCAAAACCATCCCAGCTATGCTTAAGGGGCCTGCTAGAGAGTGTATTCCCGACTTGCTCCGGCCTCCATCTTCTCCTTCGACCAATTCGAAGGGCACTTCCGTACTCACTTCTTGAGCAGCCGCCGGTCCGAAAAGACAAGCACCTCTTTGCTTTTCCCCAGTCAAAGGAAGGGTGCACGGCAAAGAGACAATGTCAAGTGTTTTATCGTGGAGGCCAGGTCCATCGCCTCCTTGGATCAGTCAGTAGCTTCTGCTGCTTTCTAGTCCAACGTCATTAACGCCGTCCTCAAGGCATCTTTCGCCAAGAAGCCTCTTCGGGACTTCTCAGAACTCCTGCTCAGGAGTGTGAAGTACATCCGAGCAGAAGATGCTCTCAACTGCCCTACTCTTGAAGGATATCTTTATAGAAAAAATAGAAGGCTGCTGAAGATGAAGGAGCTAAAGAGCTCCAGAAAGATAATGGAGGCCAGCGTCGCCCTCCTCCACGCTTCGAGAAGTTCACTCCTCTTAACACCAATGTCTCAACTATTCTGATGGAGGTCGGGAAAAAAGGGCTCCTCCCACCTCCTCCAAAAATGAACACAGCAGGAAAGAAGAGAAATAGAGACCAGTGGTGCCCCTTCCACCGGGATCACGGCGATGATACGGATGACTATCGAGCCCTCAAGGATGAGATCGAGGCCCTTATTCAGAAGGGAAAACTTTCTAGGTTCGTGAGGAAGGACAAGGTTGATCATCCCTCGCCCACCAGGGGGGCTAATAAGCGAACCGAGCAACATGCTATAACCCCAAACTTCAAAGATGAAGTTGTCCTGCACCTCATACACGGAGGCCCAATGGGGGGAGATTCGAACTCCTTCCGAAAAGCCTTCGTCCGAGAAGTGAATGTCGTACAGAACCATCCTCCCCCCAAGGGCCTTGGGGTCCCTGTTACTTTCTCTGAAAAAGACTTGGAGGGCGTCCGGACGCCCCATTGAGATTCCCTTGTTATAAACCTCCATATGGCCAATTTCGGTGTACATCGAGTCCTAGTCGACAACGGCAGTTTGGTCAATATTCTCTTCTTAGAAGCATTCCAGGGCCTTAAGCTGTCCAGAGATTGACTCAAGCCCGCCAGCTACACTTTTCACGGATTCACCAGGGTGCCAATGACAATCGAGGAAGTTATAACTCTCGACGTAACCGCTGGCAAAATCCTGGTCACCCGGACCGAGCCAATGGACTTCATGGTGGTAGATGTAAAGGTTGCCTACAACGTCATCCTGGGTTGACCCGGTCTGGCCACTCTCCAGGTCATACCATTGGCCTATCATATGACGATGAAATTCCCCACCGCGGTAGGAGTGGGAGAAGTTAGAAGGAGCCAGGAGGCAGCTCGTAAATGTTACATGACATCGGTAGGAGGGCCGGTCCTCTCCCTTGAAGCCTTCGAACTCCCACAAGGGAGTAGCCAAACCATATCGGAGCCGGGTGACGAGCTGGAAGAAGTACTAGCCTTCTCGGAAGAAGATGCTACCAAGACATTTCATATCAGCAAGGACCTTCCTCCTACCATCAAAGAAGACATCTCCCAATGTATAAGGGAGAATAACAATCTATTCGGTTGGACCGTGACTGACATGCTGGGAATCTCAGAAGAGCTCTGTATGCATCACCTTAGTGTTGCTCCGGGGGTTAAACATATCCAGCAAAAGCGATGTAAATTCGCCCCCGAGCGCCAGCAAGCTATCAAAGAAGATGTTTAAAAACTCTTGAGCGCTCGGTTCATTCAGGAGGTCAATTATCCCGAATGGCTATCCAATGTAGTAATGGTAAAAAAGGCTAATGGGAGCTGGAGAATCTGTATCGACTTCACTGACCTAAACAAAGCTTGTCTGAAGGACCCATTCCTGCTCCCGAGCATTGATGCTCTAATCGATGTGACCTCTTGCCACGAACTCCTGAGATTCATGGATGCCTTCTCTGGTTACAACCAGATTAGGATGTTCCCTCCAGATATCCCGAAGACCTCGTTCGTAACCGACCAAGATCTATACTGCTACCGGGTCATGTCCTTCAGACTAAAGAACGCTGGAGCTACTTATCAATGCCTTGTTAACAAAGTCTTCAAAGAGCAAATAGGCCGTAACATGGAGGTCTATGTGGACGACATGTTGGTAAAGAACATAAGCAAGAGGGATCATGTCTCCGATCTCCAGGAAGCTTTTGAAGTATTAAGGAGACACAACATGAGATTGAATCTGAACAAGTGTGACTTCGACATCTCGTCCGGTAAATTTCTCTGGTTCGTGGTTAGCCAAAGGGGCATAGAGGTCAACCCCGAGAAGATCCAACCCATACTCAATATGGCTCCCCCCTCCAATGTTAAAGACGTGCAGAAACTCATGGGACACCTCGCAGCCATAGGGCGCTTCCTCTCCAAATTAAGGGAGAAATGCCTCCCGTTCTTCAAATCCCTGAGAGGGGCGAAAGGCTTTGAGTGGGGACAACAGCAGTAAGAGTCTTTCAATCAACTGAAGGGCTACATGGTAAACCCCCCCACTCTTGAGCAAGCCGAAGCCGGGTGAAGTCCTCTATATATACCTCGCCACTTTGGAGCAGCCCTCAGCACCGTCCTGGTAAGAGAGGAAGATAAGATGCAAAAGCCCATGTACTACGTGAGTAAGGTCCTTAGGGATGCAAAAGTCTGCTACCCAAATGTTGAAAAGATGGCCTATGCATTGGTCATGGCGGCTCGAAAATGTCTTCCCTACTTCCAGTCTCACTCGGTGGTCGTTCTTACCGACCAACTGCTAAAGCAAGTCCTTCACAAACCCGAGACGTCAGGGCATCTTATGAAGTGGTCCATAGAGCTGAGTTAGCACGACAGCAGCTATCAACCCCGAACTACTATCAAGGTACAAGTCCTAGCAGAGTTCATAGTGGAGAACACCATCCCCGACCCCTGTAAGGAGATAGAAGAATCCCCATTCTGAACTGTGTATGTTGACGGATCTTCTTGCGCCGATGGGAGTGGGTCTGGAGTCATCTTGACTGACCATGATGATTTTGTTCTACAATACTCTCTCCGTATAAGCTTCCAAGCGTCGAACAATGAGGCTGAATACGAGACCCGTATAGTCGGGCTATGTATGGCTCGCAAAGTTGGGGCCAAGCGTGTTAAGATATTCAGTGATTCATAGCTGGTTGTGAACCAAGTATTTGGGGAGTACGAAGCTAGAGACGAGCGCATGGTCAAATACTTGGTAAAGGTCAAAAGGCTACTGGCTTCATTCAAAGACGCTCAACTCTAGCGAGTCCCCTGAGAAGAGAATGCGTAGTTAAATGCCCTCTCAAAGCTAACTTCTTCCTCCCTCCAGGGTTTGGAGCAAACCGTCTTGATAGAGGTCCTCCTGAGATCCAGTATCGAGGAAGACAGCCCTGAATTGATGGAAACCATGCCCCTAACACTTGGGGAAAATTAGATGAGGCCCCTGCTCAAATAGCTCAAAGATGGAGTCCTCCCTGCAGACCCTAAGGAGGCTACAAGGGTTAGAACTAGAGCCGAGCGGTACACACTCATCGAATGAGTCATGTACAAACGCTCTTATACCCAAATAGATGGCATACCCTACCTGAGATGCCTCTCCCCTGAAGAAGCACACTATGCCCAGAAAGAAGCCCACGAAGGGATGTGTGGTGCTCATTTGGGAGTAAGTTCCCTGGCCCGTAAAATCCTAAATTACGGCTACTTCTGGCCCACTCTCCTCAGCGACTCTGAATAGTACGTCTGCCAATGCGGTCCCTGCCAAAATTTTTCAATAATTCGTCGCTTACCACAAGCCCCGCTCTCCTCCTTGGCCAGTCCGATCCCTTTCGCGATGTGGGGGATGGACTTGCTCGGGCCATTTCCCCTAGCACCGGGCCAGCTGAAGTTCCTGGTCGTTGCAATCGACTACTTATCCAAGTGGATCGAGGTTGAGCCCCTAGCAACGATCACTGAGAACAAGGTCCAAAGGTTCATCTGGAAGAAAATCGTCTGTACGTTCGGTGTACCCAGAGTACTAGTAACGGACAGCGGGACTCAGTTCTCGGGGGCAACCTTTCGTAATTTTTGTGCGGATCTTGGTATTCAGCAACGGTTCTCCTCAATATCTCACCCACAATCCAACGGGCAAGCAGAGAACACCAATCAGCAAATTTTTTTGGGCCTAAAAAAGAGACTAGACAAGTATACCAAGGGATTGTGGGTCGAGCAGCTCCCCAATGTGCTCTGGAGCTATCGGACCACGAAGAGAACCCTAACAGGAGAATCCCCTTTCAATATCACTTATGGCTCCGAAGCCATCATCCCGCTAGAGGCCGGCCTACCGTCGCCTCGTTTGATCGCCTACAACGAAGAGAAAAATGCAAACAAGCTTCGCAACAACTTGGATCTCATCGATGAGATCCGTGAGAGATCCATCATCCGACATGAAATTTATCAACGTAAGATTGAACAGTCCTACAATAAGAGAGTCTGTCTTACTAATCTCGAAGAAGGAGATCTAGTGCTCCGGAACCTATCAATCTCTTTTCCAAGCAAGAAGGGCAAACTGGCACCCAATTGGGAAGGTCTGTATAGGGTCTCCAAAGTTATCCGCCCTGGCGCGTATCAACTCGAAGACCCGGGGGGCAAAGGGTGCCGAGGACTTGGAATGCTGAACACTTGTTGAAGTACCAAGAGGGTGTTTGAACAGCACTCCAAGCAACTTCAATTCCTAGAGGTGTTCCTAAGACATTCTATAAGTTGTTTTCTATACCAGTTATTTTTTTTCAAAAAATGTAATAATGGCTTGCAACTCAGAAGCGGCCACTTAGTAATCTTTAATAAAAGCAATATACTTCCTGAGAATTCTCTTGTCTAAATAATCTAGCTGTCTTGCCTTCAAGTGTACAAAAACTCTCTTAAACATGTTTGGAGTCCAACACTTGGTTCAATACTACTTTAGCTACTTGCTAACAAGCGAGTACGAAGTGGTTCACCATTCGAAATTGTTCCTACAACTGTTGAAACCCTCTTAATATAGTGCAAGTTTGTTTGTCTTATTTTTCAGAGAGTTTATTTATTTATTAATTAATTTTGATTTCTTTCACAGTTTTTTTGTGGTATTGATATATCTCTTCACATCATCTTCATCGTCTCCTTCTCATGTAGAAAGATCAAAGCATATAACTGTTGATTTTCAGATGACGGTGTTAATGATTTGTGGATTTGGGCGCTTTTATTTAGTAGAAGATCAACGCTATGAGCCACAGATCATTTTGGAGCCATCACCCCGAAATGTAGAATATAAATATCTATGGTACGTAATTAATTTTTTTTAATTAGTTTTGTTTAATCTCAGAATTCAGATCATCTCACATGCACCATTTCTACATTGTTATAATTGTATTGTACTTGTATAGGCAAGCCATGGGTTCAAGTACAAAATATAAACGGGAATTTCGCGGCAATAAAGAATTTTATACGATACAAGATATTGATGTTGGTCTTAGCATTTCATTTCAAGTCAAGGCTAATGGATTGGATCATAATGGGGCACAATTACACAGAAGGTGTTCAGTTATATGCTCCAATTTTATGCAATCGAAGATGCTAGTTACTCCTCAACCTTATTTGATGAGAGGGATGCATAATGTAGCAAACACATGGAGGGAAGAAGACTCGATCATGGTACTTTCCTATAATATTTTGTCTGATAATTTCATAGATTCGGCATGTGAAGACTACTACTTGTCATGGGAGATTCGAATGAAGACAATTTGTGACGAAGTTGTCTTCCACAAACCAGATGTAATATGTTTCCAAGAGGTCAATTCATTAACTTTACTTTATATTTATTAATATTGATATATAACATGTGGTGCTCTCTACTTGAATCAAAATGATCTAATATCTTAATTAATAAAGAAGTTAGATTTTATATAAACAAAAGGTTATAGATGTAACTAAGTAGAAGAGGTGGTTAGTTAAAATTTCATATTATTTAATAAACTGTTTTATTTTTCTTTCATTAGCAGACATCAACTAGTTGGGGAAAATGCTTTGTTTTTTTGTTTTTTTGTTTTTTGTTTTTTGTTTTTTGTTTTTTAATATAAATATTTTAGTCTAGTTTAAGAAAGACAGCAAAAATATAAATATGATTTAAATATTGTCTTTTATTTTCTTTCCAATTTAAGGTCCCCCACCCCCAAATTTTTTTAATGAGTATTTACTATTGCATCTAAAGCATGTGTTTATACTTTTAAAATAAAGAAATGCTTAATTAAAATCATTTGGTGAAAGAACTATATATATAGTTTTCAAGAAATATTCTTCATCTCTTAAACCACATTCTCTTTGGCCATAGCGATGACACTCTATTGAGTAAGAATACAAGAAATCACATAAAAAGTTTGAGCAAGATTGCATTAGTAGTTGTCAGGCATCAAACTTATACGTGTAGCCCAACTAACTTTAATCAAAGGTAGTCACTCTCATAACACTTTAATAGCCATATAGGCAAATATTCAAGAATGAACATAGTATACAATATTGCAGTTAATCTGATTGATTGATTGATTTCAATCTATTTATCGTTTACACATAAATATTATTATGGTATGTTGTGCAGGGGAATGACCGGATACTCAAGAAATTTTTTAGGTCCACCCTTCAAGATTATCAGTTCCATTGGAGCCTTAAGGTTAAAATCAGAACAATTTGTTCAATTATACTCTAAAACTATCTCATTTTTTTAAATTAAAAAACTTTCTTATGCTTTTGCTTGCAGGGTAGTACCAACAGTCCAGAATATGGATGCGTCATTGGTTACAAGAGAATTCGTTTCGACTTTGTGGCTTTTGAAGAGCTAATATTTTCAAATTGTATAATATATTTTAAAACTTTAGTTCTATTTATATAAATAAATAATTTGGAAAATAATGCACAATGAATAACATTAATATGTGCACTAACAAAGTTATGAACGACACAGAAATAACATATGTCATAATGATTCTAGATCATTTTAAATATCAAAAAAGTTGGGAATAAGAAATAACCAAACACCCAGTTCATTGCAATGCATAAGAGGTAACCAGCCCATAACTGTTATGAATAGGAAATATTTGAGTAAAATCTAACCAAATGCTTAAACATATCTGATTTATCTTCTAATTTTCGTCATTAAGTGTTTATTCAGAATTTGATACTACGTCATCGTATTTTAATTTTATCATGTTAAAAATACAGATTGAATTTCATAAAGAGGCTTCGGTGTCAGCATCATCTCACATAAGGAAGTTTGAGCACCAAGTTTGTTACTGTAAAATTTATTTGTTACCTTAACTCCGTTAACTACTACTGAAGATAAGAGTATGTGTTTGCATGTATAAATTAACTATTCTTATGCACAACATAGTAAGAGATAAGGGTGTGCGTATGCATATGTTTAGCGACATATAAGCATGTATGAACATACAAACACCACAAACCCACTTCACTATTAAGTAAATTATTTTGTACTCGAATGACACTGTTTTGCTTTTTGATAGCCATTGGTCGAAGTATGATGGTTTTGAAATGTCATCAATTTGCTTTGTCTATGGTTTATGTATTTACTGTTGAAATTCGTAATTTTGTCTAATGAATATGAAATGATTATAATGCATTTGGTTTCCATTGTTTTGCTTGGTAAGAAAAAAAATGAAAAACATTGTTTTGCTTCATTACACGAGATATAAATTTATTATTCAACACAGTAATTGACCTGTGAAGCATGGATTTGGGTATGGGATATGACACATATATGGGTACGGGGCATGCCAAATATGTAATGTTTAGTCTTCTATTCTCTCCTATATATAGGAGACATATTGTATTCAGTTTATTCAATCAATAAAAAATATTTTTCTATCTCTAATTCTAACATGGTATCAAAGCAACCAAGGTTCGAATCTCACTGGCTACGCAATTTAAATGCGGATTAAAAAAAACAAAAAACAAACAAAAAACAGAAAAAACAAAAAACAAAAAAACCTGCCTTGCAGATTCTTGTGCTTCTACATCCAGATCGTCAACATACTCCGGTTGATTGATCGTGATCGTTTGATCGATCGTGAGTTTGAGAGGGGGTGTTATCAGCATCCAGTTCTCAGTTCAGGGATGATATCCCACTACATCGACAATTCTCAAGTTTGGGGTGAGATCCCATCATCGACAATTCTCAAGTCTGGGGTGAGCTCCTATCATCGACTGTGTCTCAAGTTAAGGGTGAGACCCTATCACAGATCAGAATATAAAGATCTCGCTACTGTTCGGGGTGTGATCTCAACAGTGCGCCACCACTACTTCTTTCCGCAACACTCTACTTCTCAGTTCCGTCACATGCGCCATCAAGCGTCGTCGCTGCACCACAGTTTGTCGTTCCTTCTACATCAACATCGTCAGTATTCCAAACTCTTGTTGCTTGAACCAACTTGAGTTTGAGAGGAGGTGTTAGATGATATATTACTTTAGTCCCATATTGGTTATGTATTAGTTTAGTCTTCTATTCTCTCCTATATATAGAAGACATATTGTATTCAGTTTATTCAATCAATAATAAAGAATATTTTTATATCCCTAATTCTAACATTAATAATGTAGCAGGCAGATGGAGGTAAGAAGACTCGTTAATGGTACTCACATATAAAATTTTGTCTGATAACTTCATCTATTTTGTTCCCATATTTCTTTGTCCATATTTTCTACCAATTTTTAGTGTAAGTTCATGATATTTTTATAGCTATATAACAATTTTCCATTTGGAGCCAATATTATAAAGTATGTAACCAGTTAAGTCATTTACTTAATAACTATTTACTTTCCTCCAATTTCCTAGTGTCAATCTCTTGTTTTTTTTATTTTAAAAAAAGGGCTATGCTCTCAACCCCGAGACATCCTCTTTGTCATCCCATCCCTTTACCATCTGATCTATAACTTAGCGGTAGTGTCAATCTCCTTAGCTAACATTTTTCATAGGAAGTGAGTAAAAGAACACTTAATTGGCCAAAAGTTCTTTTGCACACTTTCAAAATTAAATTCCTCTATTAAGAGTTGAAGATGTATCAGTAAACAAAAGTTTCAAATTCTATCTTTTGTTATTGTTACTTTGTGGTAATTGATAATTACCAATGCTTTACACAAAAATCTCTTCTTAATTTGGTATAATTTATTTCCTCTAACCTCACTTGTATTTTCTCGGTTAGCTCACCCATGATATTATGATTATTGTATTGGTTATTGATATATCCCTTCACATCATCTCCTTCTTCTAATGTAGAAAAATCTAAGCAAATGAATGTTACTTTTGCAGATGACGGTGTTAAATATTTGTGGATTTGAGCAATTTTATTTAGTAGAAGGTCAGCGTTACAAGCCTCAGATCATTTTGCAGCCATCACCCCAAAGTGTAGTATATACTTATCGATGGTACGTAATTAATTTGTTTAATTAGTTTTGTTTAATATGGGCATTCGTATTATCTTACATGTACCAATTCTAGTGCACCATTTCTACTGAATAGTTTAGTACTTTATATATAACTATCTATTTTTTAAAAAAAACAGTTACAAATAATTAGTGCTAAATTTGTTTAAAAAAAATTCCTTGAATTATACAAGAAATCTATTCCAATAAACTTTCCGTAAATCAAATTGGACATACCAACCTTTCTATCTTTTAAAAATATCTCTAAAATTAATTACTTTACACATTTCAAAACTAATTCCTTCGAATACTTTACACATTTCAATAACAAACCTAGAATTGAAATTCTCTTAACAAAGACTATAAATTCAAGGAGGACTGACACTTTTGATTCATCTTATTTGACTATAAAATTGTGTTGTTTCATATGAGTTATTTATATATTAAAAAACATGGGTTGTTTAAATTTATTATTAAATTATTATTACTTATTTTTAAAAAGAACTTTTTATCATATTTTACTTTATTAATCATTATTATGAATCGGTCTATTATTATTATTTTAGGCAAAAAATACTAATTCAAATTTGGAGATTAAATATTGATGAAAGATACTAATTCAAATTTGTAGAGTAAATATTGACAAACTTTTTCTTTTTAACGAAAATATATACATCCGTCGGTAATGTAAGATGAACTTATGTCTAGACTGTAGCCATTATATTTTGAAGGGCTAATATGTAAAATTATACAAAATAATTTAAGATTCAAATGTTTAATTCGAAGGTTTTTTTATAAATTTTTTTGAAGGATGCATTTTGAAAAAAAGAAAATAATTGACATCTTGCAAGAAAAGAAGTTGTGGTGGGGTTATGGGTGATTTAAAAAGCATTTTTAAAATTAAATTGATACAAATTATTTGTGACCACCCATCTTAAAATGATCCATCTACGATGATCAAAATCCTTAATTTGGTTACTACTCAATTTACGTTATTGTAACTGTATTGTACTTGTATAGGGAAGCTATTGGTGCAAGAACTAAGTTTTTATGGGAATTTTGCGGCAATTCAAAATCGTACGCGATACGAAATATTGATGTAGGTCTTAGAATTGCATTTCGAGTGAAAGCTCAGGGATTGGATCATAGTGGGGCACAATTCTTCAGGGAGAGATCAGTTGAATTCGCCACTAATGTGTAATCGAAGATGCTAATACCTCCTAATTCATACAGGATAGGAATGCATAATTGTTAGATTATATATATCTTTAGTCCCATATTGGTTATATATTAGTTTAGTCTTCTATTCTCTCCTATATATAGGAGACATATTGTATACGGTTTATTCAATCAATAAAGAATATTTTCCAATGTCTAATTCTAAAATGGTATCAAAGCAACCCAGGTTCGAATCCCACTGGCTACGCAATTTAAATGCGGATTAAAAAAAACAAAACACAAA
Source organism: Hemerocallis citrina (assembly GCA_017893485.1). Taxonomy (NCBI): domain Eukaryota; kingdom Viridiplantae; phylum Streptophyta; class Magnoliopsida; order Asparagales; family Asphodelaceae; genus Hemerocallis; species Hemerocallis citrina. The sequence goes on along the minus strand of CM030359.1, from coordinate 21,615,689 downwards.
AACAAAAAACAAAAAAAACAAAAAACAAAAAACAAAAATACCTGCCTTGCAGTTTGAGGGGGGGTGTTAGATGATATATTACTTTAGTTTCATATTGGTTATATATCAGTTTAGTCTTCTATTATCTCCTATATATAGGAGACATATTGTATTCAGTTTATTCAATCAGTAATAAAGAATATTTTTATATCCCTAATTCTAACAATAATAATGTAGCAGGCAGATGGAGGGAAGAAGACTCGTTAATGGTACTCACATATAATATTTTGTCTGATAACATCATAGATAAGACCAGCAATGAGTACTACTTAACATGGGAAATAAGAATGAAGACCATATGTAATGAAGTTTTATTCTACCAACCAGATATAATATGTTTACAAGAGGTCAGTTCATTATCTTCACTTTATATTTATTAATATTGATATATAACATGTGGTGCTCTCTAGTTGGATGAAAATGATCTAAACATCTCGATTAATAAAGAAGTTAGATTTTATATAAACAAATGGTTATAGATGGTCTGACCAAGTAGAAGAAATGGTTAGTTGGAATTCCTTATTATTTAATAAACAGTTTTATATTTCTTTCATTAGTCAACCCCAACTAGTTGGGAAAAATGCTTTGTTGTTGTTTTTTTGTTTGTATTTATTTTCTTTCTTACTTTAGTCTAATTTAAGAAAGACAATAAAAAATAGAAATATGATTTAAATAATTTTTTATTTTCTTTCCAATTTAAGATCCCGTCACATCATCTTCGTCTCCTTCTTCTAATGTAGAAAAATCTAAGCAAATGAATGTTACTTTTGCAGATGACGGTGTTAAATATTTGTGGATTTGAGCAATTTTATTTAGTAGAAGGTCAGCGTTACAAGCCTCAGATCATTTTGCAGCCATCACCCCAAAGTGTAGTATATACTTATCGATGGTACGTAATTAATTTGTTTAATTAGTTTTGTTTAATATGGGCATTCGTATTATCTTACATGTACCAATTCTAGTGCACCATTTCTACTGAATAGTTTAGTACTTTATATATAACTATCTATTTTTTGAAAAAACAGTTACAAATAATTAGTGCTAAATTTTTTTTAAAAAAAATCCTTGAATTATACAAGAAATCTATTCCAATAAACTTTCCGTAAATCAAATTGGACATACCAACCTTTCTATCTTTTAAAAATATCCTTAAAATTAATTACTTTACACATTTCAAATCTAATTCCTTCGAATACTTTGCACATTTCAATAACAAACCTAGAATTGAAATTCTCTTAACAAAGACTATAAATTCAAGGAGGACTGACACTTTTGATTCATCTTATTTGACTATAAAATTGTGTTGTTTCATATGAGTTATTTATATATAAAAAAACATGGGTTATTTAAATTTATTATTAAATTATTATTATTTATTTTTAAAAAGAACTTTTTACCATATTTTACTTCATTAATCATTATTTTGAATAGGTCTATTATTATTTTTTTAGGCAAAAAATACTAATTCAAATTTGGAGATTAAATATTGATGATAGATACTAATTCAAATTTGTAGAGTAAATATTGACAAACTTTTTCTTTTTAACGAAAATATATACATCCGTCGGTAATGTAAGATGAACTTATGTCTAGACTGTAGCTATTTTATTTTGAAGGGCTAATATGTAAAATTATACAAAATAATTTAAGATTCAAATGTTTAATTCGAAGGTTTTTTTATAAATTTTTTTGAAGGATGCTTTTTGAAAAAAAAGAAAATAATTGACATCTTGCAAGAAAAGAAGTTGTGGTGGGTTTATGGGTGATTTAAGAAGCATTTTTAAAACTAAATTGATACAAATTATTTGTGACCACCCATCTTAAAATGATGCACTAGAAATGATGCATCTACGATGATCAAAATCCTTAATTTGGTTACTACTCAATTTACGTTATTGTAACTGTATTGTACTTGTATAGGGAAGCTATTGGTGCAAGAACTAAGTTTTTATGGGAATTTCGCAGCAATTCAAAATCGTACGCGATACGAAATATTGATGTAGGTCTTAGAATTGCATTTCGAGTGAAAGCTCAGGGATTGGATCATAGTGGGGCACAATTCTTCAGGGAGAGATCGGTTGAATTCGCCACTGATGTGCAATCGAAGATGCTAATACCTCCTAATTCATACAGGATAGGAATGCATAATTGTTAGATGATATATTACTTTAGTCCCATATTGGTTATATATTAGTTTAGTCTTCTATTCTCTCCTATATATAGAAGACATATTGTATACGGTTTATTCAATCAATAAAGAATATTTTCCAATCTTCAATTCTAAAATGGTATCAAAGCAGTCCAGGTTCGAATCCCACTGGCTACGCAATTTAAATGCGGATTAAAAAAAACAAAAAACAAAAACAAAAAACAAAAAAAACAAAAAACAAAAAACAAAAAAACCTGCCTTGCAGTTTGAGGGGGGTGTTAGATGATATATTACTTTAGTTTCATATTGGTTATATATCAGTTTAGTCTTCTATTATCTCCTATATATAGGAGACATATTGTATTCAGTTTATTCAATCACTAATAAAGAATATTTTTATATCCCTAATTCTAACAATAATAATGTAGCAGGCAGATGGAGGGAAGAAGACTCGTTAATGGTACTCACATATAATATTTTGTCTGATAACTTCATAGATAAGACCCGCAATGAGTGCTATTTAACATGGGAAATAAGAATGAAGACCATATGTGATGAAGTTTTATTCTACCAACCAGATATAATATGTTTACAAGAGGTCAGTTCATTATCTTCACTTTATATTTATTAATATTGATATATAACATGTGGTGCTCTCTAGTTGAATGAAAATGATCTAAACATCTCGATTAATAAAGAAGTTAGATTTTATATAAACAAATGGTTATAGATGGTCTGACCAAGTAGAAGAAATGGTTAGTTGGAATTCCATATTACTTAATAAACTATTTTATATTTCTTTCATTAGTCAACCCCAACTAGTTGGGAAAAATGCTTTGTTGTTGTTTTTTGTTTGTATTTATTTTCTTTCTTACTTTAGTCTAATTTAAGAAAGACAACAAAAAATAGAAATATGATTTAAATAGTCTTTTATTTTCTTTCCAATTTAAGATCCCGTCACATCATCTTCTTCTCCTTCTTCTAATGTAGAAAAATCTAAGCAAATGAATGTTACTTTTGCAGATGACGGTGTTAAATATTTGTGGATTTGAGCAATTTTATTTAGTAGAAGGTCAGCGTTACAAGCCTCAGATCATTTTGCAGCCATCACCCCAAAGTATAGTATATACTTATCGATGGTACGTAATTGATTTGTTTAATTAGTTTTGTTTAATATGGGCATTCGTATTATCTTACATGTACCAATTCTAGTGCACCATTTGTACTGAATAGTTTAGTACTTTATATATAACTATCTATTTTTTGAAAAAACAGTTACAAATAATTAGTGCTAAATTTGTTAAAAAAAAATTCCTTGAATTATACAAGAAATCTATTCCAATAAACTTTCCGTAAATCAAATTGGACATACCAACCTTTCTATCTTTTAAAAATATCCCTAAAATTAATTACTTTACACATTTCAAATCTAATTCCTTCGAATACTTTGCACATTTCAATAACAAACCTAGAATTGAAATTCTCTCAACAAAGACTATAAATTCAAGGAGGACTGACACTTTTGATTCATCTTATTTGACTATAAAATTGTGTTGTTTCATATGAGTTATTTATATATAAAAAACATGGGTTATTTAAATTTATGATTAAATTTATTATTATTTATTTTTAAAAAGAACTTTTTACCATATTTTACTTCATTAATCATTATTTTGAATAGGTCTATTATTATTTTTTTAGGCAAAAAATACTAATTCAAATTTGGAGATTAAATATTGGTGAAAGATACTAATTCAAATTTGTAGAGTAAATATTGACAAACTTTTTCTTTTTAACGAAAATATATACATCCGTCGGTAATGTAAGATGAACTTATGTCTAGACTGTAGCCATTTTATTTTGAAGGGCTAATATGTAAAATTATACAAAATAATTTAAGATTCAAATGTTTAATTCGAAGGTTTTTTTATAAATTTTTTTGAAGGATGCTTTTTGAAAAAAAGAAAATAATTGACATCTTGCAAGAAAAGAAGTTGTGGTGGGTTTATGGGTGATTTAAGAAGCATTTTTAAAACTAAATTGATACAAATTATTTGTGACCACCCATCTTAAAATGATGCACTAGAAATGATGCATCTACGATGATCAAAATCCTTAATTTGGTTACTACTCAATTTACGTTATTGTAACTGTATTGTACTTGTATAGGGAAGCTATTGGTGCAAGAACTAAGTTTTTATGGGAATTTCGCGGGAATTCAAAATCGTACGCGATACGAAATATTGATGTAGGTCTTAGAATTGCATTTCGAGTGAAAGCTCAGGGATTGGATCATAGTGGGGCACAATTCTTCAGGGAGAGATCAGTTGAATTCGCCACTGATGTGCAATCGAAGATGCTAATACCTCCTAATTCATACAGGATAGGAATGCATAATTGTTAGATGATATATTACTTTAGTCCCATATTGGTTATTGATATGGCTAAAATTGGGGTTAAATCGGGACCGTCCAGTCGAGCACAGATCTTGAAGCACGGGGGTAAAAAGGTAATTTCACATACATGTGGATTCAAAACGGGTATTGGGTCTCCCTCTCACAGAACCAATCATCCGCAAATGGACCCACTTCAACTGGGCCCGGGTCCCGACCCGATACGAGCCCGGTCCACCAAGAGGAGAATCAGGCCACTGATTTGATTAAATCAAATCAATAAGCATGATTAGCTCTCACCAGGGAATCAAGGCCTAATTTCCTGGAACAGAATAGGAGGATTTTGCTCCTAACTGTTAGGCAGGAAATCAGGACCTTAATCATTCCAAAGGCGACTATAAATACAACCCCTCTACCACCAAGACCAGGTTAATCACTTTTTCACCACTTAAGCTCTTTCTTAATCTCTCCTGATTACTGACAAGAGCGTCGGAGGGTGCGTCGCCGGAATCAACCCCGGTGTTTCGCACTTCCCTTGCAGGTCGCGGCAGGAGCAAGAGGGCGGAGTCAACTGTTCAGGTTTTTCTCGGACCTACAAATTCTATCTGTTTACCCCCACACCGAAATCAGTGGTAACAGATTGGCGCCGTCTGTGGGAAAACCACACGAACAGTCCCGGCCCATTCTCCGTCGTCCTCGACGATCATGCCGCCGAAGAAAGCCAAATCCCGAGGGTCCAAGGGGGTCAATCCCGCCGACCCGACAGCGGAAGCCCTTGTCAACAATATCCAACAGTCCGAGCTTCCTCCACCAGGCCAGCAGGTCCCACCTCCTCATCCCAGGCAGCAACCCAACAATGGCCCCTCCGGCCATAACGGTCGGAAGCAGAAGCAGCCCTTCATCCCGGACCATGTCTCGGTTCACAATGAATCCTCGTATTCCATGGCCTCTCATCATCCCGATCCTCGCAAAACAGTCCCGAATCGGCAGAATGAGGAGGATCTCCGCACCTACCTTGACGAGAGGCGGGCCCGAGAGGGAGCCTCCCGCCAGCATCAGGGTGAGCGGTCCCCTCGTCGCCGGGAGGGTAGGAGGTCTCCGGACCGCAGGGGCCGAGCGGCATCTCCCGAGCGCCGGAGGAGAAGACCGCATTCCCCCGGGGATCGGCGTCATCCGAGGGACCGTGAGGCACCTATCACTCGTGCCGAGTTCCTCCAATTTCAGGAGACCGTGCTACAGGCCCTGAATGCCCGCCCCAACAATCAGAATGCCCAGAGGGTTCCGACACCCCCTCGGGTTCCCAGTCCTCGCCGCCGATCCCGAAGTCCTATCCCATCTCCCAGTCGTCAGCAACAGTACAGTCCGCGCCGGTCCCAGGACTACCGGCGCCGCAGTCCCCGCTCCCCTTCCTATGAGGAGTCCGGGGGATCGTATGAGCACCAGCGACGGGACGATGCCCTCTTCCGACGTATTCACGAGGTAGAGAGGCGCATTGGCCGTATGGACCGGGAAGAGGAATCCAGAGCAGGGACTGTTCGGCCGAACAGACCGCCCTTCTCGCGGACGATCATGGAGGCTCACATACCGAGGGGTTTCAAACCCCCACAGTTTGAAACGTACTCAGGTGAGTCTGATCCAGTCGATCATGTCGAGAGCTTCAAAACTCTGATGCTGATCCACCAAGTCTCTGATGCCGTGCTCTGCCGGACTTTCCCCGCCACCCTCAGGGGGTCAGCTCGGGAATGGTACTCTCGACTCGCCCCCTCTTCCATCTTCTCATTTGAGCAGTTCGAGACACTATTCATAACTCACTTCGTGAGTAGCAGGCGAGCCGAGAAGACAAGCCTCTCCCTACTAAACCTGCGGCAGGAAAGGGAAGAGAAACTGCGGGACTATGTGAAGAGGTTCACCGCAGAGGTTAGGTCTATCGCCTCGTTAGACCAGTCGGTGGCGACCGTGGCGTTCTAGTCGAACATCCTCAATGCCAACCTCCGATCGTCCCTAGCCAAGAAGCCCCCACATGACTTCGCCGACCTCCTCCTGAGGTGCGAAAAGTATATCCGGGCAGAGGAGGCCGAAGCCCTCCCAAGCTTCGGGGGCCCTGCCTCGGGGTCGAAGAGGAAGGCGACGGGAGAAGAAGGGTCCAAGAAAGCTCAGAAGGACAACGGCGGCCAGCGCCGCCCTCCCCCCAGGTTCGAGAAGTTCACTCCCCTCACCACTAACGTCTCCACCATCCTAATGGAAGTGGAGAAGGAGCGAGTCATCCCCCCGGCTCCGAAGATGTTTACCCCGGCAAAGAGGAGGGACAAAGACAAATGGTGCCGTTACCACCGAGACCACGGGCACGAGACGAACGACTGCCGGGCCTTGAGGGATGAGATTGAAGCCCTCATCCGGAGGGGGCAGTTGGCCAAGTTCGTGAAGAACAACGATCGGGCGGATCGTAACTCTCCTCCGCCTCGGGGGGCTAACAAGCGCTCCGAGCGGCGCGAGAAAACACCCGAGTTCGAGGAAGAAAGGGTTCTGCTCCTGATCCATGGAGGCCCCATGGGGGGCTCCTCTAATACCTCCCGGAAGGCCTTCATTCGAGAGGTCAACTCGGTTCACAGTGCTCCTCCTCCCAAAGGTTTCGCCGTCCCTGTGTCTTTCTCCGACGCCGACCTCGAAGGGGTCCGAACCCCACACTGCGATGCCCTCGTCATCGACCTCCGCATGGCCAACTTCAAGGTGCAGAGGATCTTAGTGGACAACGGGAGTTCGGTCAATATCCTTTTCCTCTCGGCCTTCCGAGGTCTACAGCTGTCCCGAGACCGTCTCAAGCCGGCCGGTTACACGCTCCACGGGTTCACGGGGGTCCCGGTGACCGTCGAAGGGGTGATAACCCTAGACGTCACTGCGGGAAGCACCCCTACTACCCGGACCGAGTCAATGGACTTCATGGTCGTCGACGTCCCGACAGCATACAATGTCATCCTAGGCCGCCCCGGCCTAGCCGCCCTTGAGGCTGTCCCCTCGGCATACCATTTGAAGATGAAGTTCCCCACGCGGTCAGGAGTAGGGGAAGTCAGAGGAAGCCAAGAAACAGCCCGGAAGTGCTACATGACTTCCACAGGGGGACCAGTGCTCTCGCTCGAGACATTAGAGATCCCCGAGCCCAAAGCTCACCCAACGTCCGAGCCCGCGGACGAGCTAGAAGAAGTTCTCTTCTCGGACGAGGACCCGAGTCGGAAGTTCCTCATCAGCAAGTCTTTGCCGAGCGCTCTGTGCTCGGACCTGATCAAATGCATCCGAGATAACCGAGACTTGTTCGCGTGGTCGGCCACGGACATGCCCGGCATCTCCGAGGAACTGCTCGTCCATCGCTTAAGCGTCGAGCCGGGGTGCAAACCGGTTCAGTAGAAGAGGCGAAAGTTTGCTCCCGAGCGACAGCAAGCGATCAAGGAAGAGGTCGATAAGCTGCTGAAGGCCAAGTTCATACAGGAGGTGAATTACCCCGAGTGGCTTTCGAATGTGGTAATGGTCAAGAAGTCCAATGGCTCGTGGAGGATATGCATTGACTTCACGGACCTGAATAAGGCGTGTCCGAAGGATCCATTCCCTCTCCCGAACATTGACACCCTTATCGACGCCACCTCGGGCCATGAGCTCCTCAGCTTCATGGACGCCTTCTCAGGCTATAATCAGATTCGAATGTTCCCTCCGGACATTCCGAAGACGTCCTTCGTCACCGACCAAGGCCTCTACTGCTATAGGGTCATGCCGTTCGGTTTGAAGAACGCGGGCGCCACCTACCAGCGCCTCGTCAATAAGGTCTTCCAAAGCCAGATAGGCCGGAACATGGAGGTGTACGTTGACGACATGCTCGTCAAGAGCATCCACGGCACCGATCATGTAGCCGACCTCCAGGAGGCTTTCGGCGTGTTGAGAAAGCACAGCATGCGCCTGAACCCGAACAAGTGTGCGTTCGGAGTCTCTTCGGGAAAATTCCTCGGATTCATGGTAAGTCAACGAGGAATCGAAGCTAATCCCGAGAAGATTAAGGCCATATTAGACATGGCCCCGCCTCGGAACATCAAGGAGGTACAGAAGCTCACCGGTCGGCTCGCCGCTATCGGCCGGTTCCTATCGAAGTCCGGGGAGAAGTGCCTCCCCTTCTTCAAAGCGCTCCGGGGGGCTAAAGGCTTTGAATGGGGCCAGCCGCAACAGGAATCATTCGACCAGCTGAAGGCCTATTTGGTGAACCCCCCTCTTCTCAGCAAACCGGTCCCGGGCGAGACCATTTTCCTCTACTTAGCTGCTTCCGAGCAGACCCTAAGTGCCGTCTTGGTGAGAGAAGAAGACAGGGCCCAGAGGCCTATCTACTACGTGAGCAAGGTGCTCCGGGACGCCGAGCTCCGCTATCCGAGGATAGAAAAGATAGCCTACGCTCTGATCATGGCGGCGAGAAAGCTTCGGCCGTACTTCCAATCCCACTCAGTCGTTGTTCTTACCGACCAGCCCCTCAAGCAAATCCTCTACAAGCCCGAGACCTCGGGCCGACTGATGAAGTGGTCCATAGAGCTGAGCCAGCACGACATCTCTTATCAGCCTCGGACCGCAATTAAGGCCCAGGTCCTCGCCGACTTCATCGTTGAGTCCACTATCCCAGAGGTCGGCCAAGTCCCAAATGGGCCCCCCATTTGGACAGTCTTCGTGGACGGATCCTCTTGTAATGAAGGAGCGGCGCCGGCATCATCCTGAACGGCCCTGACAATTTCGTCCTCCAGTATGCGATCCGCATGAACTTCAAGGCCTCGAACAACGAGGCGGAGTACGAGGCACTCATAGCCGGTCTCGGACTCGCACGAAGTGCTGGGGCGCACCGTCTCCGGATTCACAGTGATTCCCAACTGGTCGTAAACCAGGTCTTGGGCGAATATGAGGCCCGCGACGAGCGAATGGCGAAGTACCTCGCCAAGGTCCGGGATCTCATGGGCCGGTTCGAAGAAGCCATCATCCAACGGGTCCCTCGGGAGGAGAACTCACAGGCCGATGCACTTTCCAAGTTGGCCTCGTCCTCCTTACAAGGCCTCGAACAGACCGTACTAATTGAAGTCCTCACTAAGCCGAGCTTCGAAGACGAGGCACCAGGCTCGGCGGAGTCATTGCCGGTCATGCTGCAAGACAACTGGATGAAGCCACTGGTGGAATTTCTAAGGGACGGAGTTCTGCCTTCAGATCCCAAAGAAGCTCGCCGAGTCAGAACTCGAGCCGAGCGCTATGTCTTGATCGAAGGCATCCTGTACAAACGCTCTTTTTCTCAAGTAGACGGCCGGCCGTACCTAAGGTGCCTCTCTCCGGATCAGGCCGAATATGCCCTACAGGAGCTTCATGAAGGCATCGGAGGGGCACACTCCGGATTCAGGTCCTTGGCTCGAAAAGCTTTGAATTATGGGTACTTCTGGCCGACCCTTCTCCAAGACGCCGAGCGGCACGTTCGGCAATGCAGTTCCTGTCAAAGACACTCTAACATCCGACGACTCTCTCAGGCCAACCTCGCCTCCCTATCCAGTCCCATCCCTTTCGCAATGTGGGGAATGGACTTACTAGGGCCCTTCCCTCCAGCTCCGGGTCAGTTCAAATTCTTGGTCGTAGCCATCGACTACTTCTCCAAGTGGGTCGAGGCCGAGCCTCTCGCCACTATAACCGAGAACAAAGTGGTGCAGTTCTTCTGGAAGAGCATCATATGCAGATTCGGTGTCCCCCACGTCCTCGTGACGGACAACGGGACTCAGTTCACTGGCACAGCATTTCGAGCCCTATGCGATGACCTCGTCATTCAGCAGCGCTTCTCGTCCGTCTCACACCCTCAGTCGAACGGACAGGCCAAGAATGCTAATAAGCAGATCCTCGCGGGAATCAAGAAAAGGTTGGACAAGTGCTCCAAAGGTTTGTGGGTCGACCAACTCCCTAACGTGTTGTGGAACTACCGCACAAGCAAGCGGACGCCCACCGGAGAGTCGCCTTTCAACCTTACTTATGGGGCCGAGGCCGTGATACCCCTCGAGGTCGGAATACCTTCCCCTCGGCTTACAGCCTATGACGAAGCACAGAATGCCAGGGACCTCAGAGGAAACTTGGACCTGATAGATGAACTAAGGGAAAGGGCATCAATCCGGCAGCAGAATTACCGAAGAAGGGTCGAGCTAGCGTACAACAAAAAGGTCCGACCCGCTGACCTTAAGCAAGGAGATTTGGTCTTGAGAAAGTTAGCCATATCCCTCCCCAGTCAGAAGAGCAAGCTAGCTCCGAATTGGGAAGGGCCGTACCAGATCACAAAAGTTGTCCGGCCAGGGACATACCGACTTGAAGACATAGACGGCAGAGAGCTTCCGAGGACCTGGAATGCCGACCACCTCCTGAAATACCAAGAGAGAGCTCCGGCGCCTCTCTAAGTAATCCGAGGTGTCGAGCCATTCCTCTCCTCTAACTTGTAACCCGTCCCATAAATTGTCTTATGTAAAACGGTTCGCCGTCAATAATTAATAAAGAAAGCTCCTTTTGGTCCTATAAATTTGTATGCTTCTCTCCGTCCTTTTCATCTGCTCTTTAAATTGTGATTTCAACCAATGGTTCGGAGTCCAACACTCGGCTCGAGTTTGCCTCCTCGGCTCGTCTCCGGACGAACCAGGGGTAGATCGCCGTTCGGAATTGCTCCCACAGCCGTTGAACTATACCGATGGTTCGGAGTCCAACACTCGGCTCGACTTTGCCTCCTCGGCTCGTCTCCGGACGAACCAGGGGTAGATCGCCGTTCGGAATTGCTCCCACAGCCATTGAACTATACCGATGGTTCGGAGTCCAACACTCGGCTCGACTTTGCCTCCTCGGTTCGTCTCCGGACGAACCAGGGGTAGATCGCCGTTCGGAATTGCTCCCACAGCCGTTGAACTATACCGATGGTTCGGAGTCCAACACTCGGCTCGACTTTGCCTCCTCGGTTCGTCTCCGGACGAACCAGGGGTAGATCGCCGTTCGGAATTGCTCCCACAGCCGTTGAACTATACCGATGGTTCGGAGTCCAACACTCGGCTCGACTTTCCCTCCATGGCTCGTCTCCGGACGAGCCGAGGTTAGATCGCCGTTCGGAATTGCTCCTACCACTGTCGGGCTACAAAGATGATCCCGGGGCTCCAAACCCCCTCAAGCTTCCCCCCTGAATCGATGTTGGAGTTACGTTCGGCCACGTAATCCGAACGCTCCTACATAATAGCCGAGGTCCGAAGCACTGCGCCTTCGGTCGGTCACCGAGCAAGTGCCTTCCCGAGCGTGTAAACGGGGAAAACTCACTTTCCCCTCAACTTTCGCGCATGATCTTGATCAGACGGCTCAGATCTCGCCACCTGTGCTAAACGACAAGATAACGTTTTCTTGGGAGCTGAGCCACCTCGAGATTCGCGCCTACGACCGACGGCTCAGATCTTGCCACACGCTCTAAACGACAAAGTAGCACTTTCCTGAGCACAGAGCCGCATAGGAATTCATACCGTACCGTGTCAGAGTCGCTAAACGACAAAGCACCGTACTCATGGGGACCCGTTCGGTTAAATGAACACGCTCGGCTCGAAGATCTCGGCACGACCGACACAGTTATAAGCGAAGACGAATACGCAAAGCAGTGAAAGGAAATTTTATTAATGGTCGGCGCATAATACAAAACATTCCATTACAAAGTGTTGGCAAACAAAACATACAATTCCCGACCTACTACACTTGTCTCTCACATAAAAACATCCTCACTAAACTGTTCGGCCTCCTCGGCAGACGACTCCTCTTCCTCCCCCCGGAGCTTCGCCATCACAGCGCGCAGGTGCCACATCTCTAAGAGCAAGTCATCCCGCTCGGCGAGAATCTTCGACTGGTTGTGCCGAATGCATCTGACCCGAAGAGCATTGCCGAATGCGGTCTGCGAGTCTTCATCCTCTCCTGCGGGGCTCAGCTCGACGATCCTGCTTTCCAAGCGTTGGATCTCGGCTTTCCAGAGACTGAGGACGGACGAGAGGTGGTCCCACTCACTCTCGGCACGGCGTAACTTCAGATCGGCGCTCCTAGGGCTCAGAACCATATTTCCGGAGGTGGCATCGGAATCGGAGACATCATTCGAACGCTCGGAGTCCGAACCATGGATCGTCACCACGAGCTGAAAAGAAGGGAAAAAGAAAAGCACAATTTCAATACAATGCCGATGTCTAACACTTGGAAATTTCCCGAAAAAAGGCTCGCATTCAGACATGATGGTGTTACAGACGGCCGAACCGACCCCATAATTAAGTTCTTACAACAATCAACAAAAACAGGAAAACGACAGAATCAGGGCCTCTTCGGAAGGGGGATGCTTCGGTTTAGGGAAACACGAGGACGACGAGGTCTGCCCTCCGAACCCGACCCTAAACCAACGAAGCGCGATCCCCCTTCGCTGCTAGCTCTAACTGCGATGCCGGCCGAGGCGCCGCTCGACGAGACGGCCGCACTACTTTGAGCGTCGGCTGGACTCCGCCTAGTCACCGGCGAGCGCATCGCAAGTTCGTGAAACGTAATCCCCCTCTCGATTTCTTCGCGAGTGCACGAAGTGCTGCGAACGTTAGCCCTGACCGGTACAGGCTTGAGCGACGCGATCTCTTCCTCCAGTTCGATAATCCTATCCCTCAAGACGTCGTCCTTCGCCAACTTCTTCGGTCGAGGGGTTGTCAACGAGCCCGAGGCATTGGCGTTATCAGTCGCGAGCCGTCGATAATGGGTGACTTCAATCCCCCTATCTATTGTGATCCTTATGAGCCTGTCGATTTCGGCCGACAGCCTCTTGCGCTCTGTTGATGCTTTCTCCAGTTCGGAAGCCAACTTCTCTCCCTCCGCCGAACGTTCTTTTTCCGCTAGCTCCAAGTATTGGACCTCGGCCAAGAGGTCGTCGTTCTTCTGCTCGGCGGCAGTAAGCTCTCTACGGAGATTCTCGATTTCGCCTCCGGGATAGGGAGCTGAGGAGCGCTTTCGATACTGGTACAGCTCGCGACCGTACCTTCGCAGAGCTGCCTTTGTATCTTCCAGCCTGCCGAGCAGGAGAAATCGTCTATACCGGACCCGAGAGAGCTCGTCCTTCGTTTTCGCCAATTCCTTCCGAAGGTATGCAACCTCCGTGATCGGACCGAATCTCACCTGAAAAGCAGAGATAAATCCAAGGCCCACACTTGAAGAAATTTACGCCAAATCAGACACTAAGTCCGAGACTCAACACTTGGACAAATTTTGGCCAAACAAAACATTTTTTCATTCAAAATTCAAAGGGTTCTACAACAGCGGTGGCCAGTCCGCAGTTAGGCTTACAAAAACAAAAAAAAAAGGAGAGAAAAGAAGACAACCGAGTCAGGGGTCGACCTTTTTGTCGTTCGGGTCCGTCGACCCCTCGGCCTGGTCCTCGCCTCCGCCTCCGCCTTCGCTCCCACCCTCCTCCTCGGAGTCGTCCTCCTCCTCCTCCTCCTCGGCCTCAGCCTTCCATGGGTCCTCAACGGGTTCCGTCTCCCCCTCGGGGGCGATCAACCCCTCGGGAACAACCTCCTCCCCCTCCACGAGGTCATAGAAGTTATAGGAGGACGTGTCGAAGCCCGGGTTCTTGGCGACCACATGTTGCAGGGCTCGGCCGTACGCATCCACCATGTTCTGGATCATATGCATCGCGGCCTCCTCCTGCACGGCCTTCTTCACCCTCTTCACCTTCCTGAGGTGTTTGACCTTGACCTTCTCGGCCTTCTTCCGAGCGTTCTCCGCTTCCGACCGAGCCTTAGCGAGCTCCTCCCTCAGCCCGGCGGCCTCCTTCATAGACGCCTCCAGCTTGGCCGTCGTATCCTTCAGCTCGGCCACCTCCTTCTCCGAGGCCTCAAGCTTGGCCGCCGTGTCCTTTGACAGCTGAACGGCGTCGGCCAGCTTCTTCTCCAACTCTCCGACTTCGGCAGCTCTCTTCGTCGAGAGAAGCTGCTCGGCATCAAGCTGCTTTGCGACCTTGACGCGGTCTGCCCTCTCCTTCTCCTTCTCTTGCTCCTTGTTCGCCAACTCCTCGACCAAGAAATTGAAATGGCAGAGGGTCTGAAAGAGAACAACACGTTAAAATCCGAGCCCAAGAACTTAGAAAAATTCTAAGGAAGAAATTGGGGTGAAGAAGAACTCGGCCTACTTACCGACATGGTGTTCCGGGCAATCTGCATCACGGTGTCCCCTGCCATCCCGACCTTCAGGGTCGCTCGGTCCTTCGGGGTCGGCAGGTGCCTCACTGCCTCCATGCAGATGTTCCCGTCACCCAAAAAGCCGTCGACATTCATCACCTGCTAGTCGGGGACGAAGATCTGCTTATGACGCTCGGTCAAGATCTTCTCCGCATCGGGGGTAAGGGGCAGAACCTGCATGGACAGCGCATCCTTCACCCCGAACACGCTGCTCGACGAGCCGGGAGCATCCGCCTTCGGGGTCTGTGCAGGGGCATCCGAGGCAAGAGGGTCGGAGGAAGCGACCACCCCCTGCTCGGGGACGACGACCTTCGTCGGAGAGGCAAGGACCTCGACCTCCCCCTCCTTGAGGACCGCGACCTTCGGTTGGTCGGCAGCCTTCACAATCGCGGGCTTCTTTGAGGCCCGGCTGTCCTAAGGCGCTGCCGACAGCCTCTTCTTCTTCTCCTGATCTGCCCTGCCCTTCGCCACCAGAGCCTTGTAATCGAGCTTCATCGTCTCTGCAAAAGCCGAATGAAAAAACTTAGAAAAATTTTCATAAACTTTAAACAAGGAGTATAAATACCAGAAGCGTACGAGGGTCGATCGGACTGAGACCCCCACGGAACAGATGCTCTTCGGTAATATCCTTCCAGCTGAGCGCCGGCAGGGCAAGGAGCCTCCTCTGGACTTCGGCCTCCTCGGCATTTAGCGGTACGTCCTTCTTTGTACGTTTGGGCAGGCCATCCTTCGCCCAAACTGTCGGTATCACCCACGGCATCAGATTTCGGACGAGGAAGTATTTATCCTTCCAATGTTTGATCGAGTCCGGGTTCTCGATCAGCTTAACTCCCATCCGAGGAGAAAGGAAAAACCTCTGCTCGTCCCGCCTCGGCTGGCAAGGTCGGAAAAGACTCCGAAAGAGGAACATAGTCGGCTTGGCGCCGATCTCTTGGCATCGGAGGAGGAACGCCACGACGTGCCTCCATGTGTTCGGCATCAGTTGGGCAGGACTCAAACCGTACCAGACCAAGACTTCAACCACGAACGGGTGGAGGGGAAAGCGGAGCCCGGCAATGAGAGAGTCGACCGGAAAGACACATGTGTCCGACGAGGACTTCGTGTTGGCTCGGAATCCCGGCCCAGGGAGGAGCAGCACATACTCAAGCGGGATCCGGAAGCCCTCTCGGATCAGACGAAGATCGGTCTCAGTAAGAGTCGAGATCCTGTGGTCAACCTCGGACAGCTCCCTAGGCTCGTTCTCCTCCACCAGCTTAGTCGTACCTTGAGTGACCCTTTCCAAGGCATCCTCGTCGTAATCCCTGACGCCTCCCACGCTCGACACGGCGATGGGCTGTCGACCAAACGCCCCCGCTCTCTTCGGCGTTTCCACTATCGTGATCACGGCCTTACCCTTTCGGGACTCCGCCACGACTTCCTCGGGCACTTCGGCCACTTCACTTTCTTTATCCGGACGAACGACATCCTGCTCGCTCGGCTCCATTACACCCTTCCCTTTGTCCCCTCGGCCAACGGCTTGCTCCGAGGCAGGGGTCTCAGCCGAAATCTTAACCATTTTTTCCTAAAAAGAGAAGGGAAAGAGACTGACCTTGAAGTGACAGGTGCGGTCGGAAAGTTCGCCGGAAATAGGAATGCTACCGCGACAGCTAGCAACACCACCAGAGAGCTAAAAACTTCGAAGCGGAGTAAAAACTGAAGAGAGAGAGTAAAAATGAAAAGTGAAGACTTGGTCTTGGGGGGGTGAAGATTTATAGTAAAATTGGGACGTCCCTTGGACTTCCAAACGAAAGTTCGCGACTTTTGGGCTGCTCCCGAAACGTCGCAAAGGCCCATCACCACTGTCCCCTCCACCAAGTCAGCTGGCTCGGTTCCAGCAAATCTGAATCCGAGCTACAAGCAATCCGAACATGCCGGCAATAGGGTCCGGTCGGAGTCCGAGCAACCGCCTTCCCGAGCGTGTAAACGGGGAAAACTCACTTTCCCCTCAACTTTCGCGCCTGATCTCCATCAGACGGCCTAGATCTCGCCAAGAGCACTAAACGACAAGATAGTGTTTTCTTGGGAGCTGCGCCCGTCTCGAGATGCACGCCACCATCCAACGGCTCTGGACGCGCCACGACGCTCGGGCGATTGGACCCTCGGACGCCCCACCTATGTCTAAAGGAACCAGAAAAATTTTGGTTTAAAGTTTTAAGGCGCCGCCCTCGGCGAGCGCCCCCCAGGTCCCGTATCTCGGCTGGTATTCCACCGATCCACGGGCCCCGGTCAGAAACAGATAGGCACATCCCCCATCTCTAACTCCTCCGGGCTGACATCCCAGAAGCTATCAGCCCGGAAGGAAGACAGAGATGGGAGGGGGCCCATCAACACTCAGAGGTCAGGAGAAACGCACCATTCCGAGCTAGTTGGTTGCAACTGGAAGGCTCAGTTCGTCAGAGGACTCTGACAGCGGCGCCTTCACAGTTGCAACAAACGGACTCGGATGGTCCGGAGATCGGCATCGGACATGAATCGTCACTCTCCCAACAAGACCTCCGCTTACTTCGACACTCGCTTCGGAGCAACCAAAGAAAGCAGAAGATCTTGGTGAGAGAACGACCACCCGTCCTCCCGAAGAAGTCCACGCCCCGGGTCCGGACTATGGCCGTCGACCCTACTGTCTTATCGCCTCCCGCTCCTGACACCCCCTTCGGAGCAGTGAGGAACGGGAGAACAACAAGACGACAGGACGACCACCCGTCCTCCCGAGACAGCTCATCCCTCGGGTCCGGACTATGGTCGTCACCACTCTTGCCTTATTCTCCCCCGCTCCTGACATCCACTTAGGGACCGTCCGGAACGAGAGAAGAAGAAGGCAAGAGAGCGACAACCCGTCCTTCCGAAGAAGCCCACACCCCGGGTCCGGACAATGGCCGTCGACCCTACTGTCTTATTGCCCCCCACTCCCAACACCCCCTTCGGAGCAGTGAGGAATGGGGAAACAACAAGACAACAGAGCGACCGCCCGTCCTTCCGAGGTAACTCCTCCCTCGGATCCGAACTACGGTCGTCACCACTACTACCTCGTTCCCACCTCGCTCCTGACATCCACTTTGGGGCCGTCAGGAACGAAGGGAAAACCAGGCAGAAGAGCAACCACCTCTCCGGACCTCAAGAGAGAAGCTACCCAAGGCAAAGTACCCCCGAGGTCTGAAACTCTATGTTGATTGTGACAGAAATGGCAAAGGGAGTGGAGTACTTATAGCCTGCCTTCAAGAACCAGTCATTATGACCCTCGGAAGTTGAAACGCCGCGTATTAATTAGGGGAATTATCCTTAATGACATTGGGAAGGCAGAACGCCGCGCGAGTCCCGAAGCACAATTAATACCATTGAGAACGGAGCCTTCTCGCACAGGCCCTCGGTCGGCCGCCGAGTAAGTGCCTTCCCGAGCGTGTAAACGGGGGAAACTCACTCTCCCCTCAACTTTCGCGTCTGATCTCAATCAGACGGCCCAAATCTCGCCGAGAGCACTAAAAGACAAGATAGTGTTTTCTTGGGAGCTGCGCCCGTCTCGAGATACGTGCCCTCATCCAACAGCTCAGATAGCGCCACGTCGCTCGGCCTGCCGAACTCCCTGCCTTCGGACGGCAGCCGAGCAAGTGCCTTCCCGAGCTGGTAAATGGAGAAAAAAAGACACCGAGCTACGTGGACCGCTGGATCTCTCAGAAATTCGCGCTCCCAATGATGAACAGCCCATATTGCGCCGCGTGCGCTAAAAGACAAGATAGTGTTTCCTTGGGAGTTGCGCCCGTCTCGAGATACGTGCCCTCATCCAACAGCTCAGATAGCGCCACGTCGCTCGGCCTGCCGAACTCCCTGCCTTCGGACGGCAGCCGAGCAAACGCCTTTCCGAGCTCGTAAACGGAGAAAAATGCTGCCGAGCGGCAACAGCCGTCAGATCTTTTCGAAGTTCACCCCCGTCCACGATCGACGGCTCAGATCGAACCACGCCATTAATCGGTATTTAAATCGTTTTTTATCTATTTAAATCGTTTTATTTGTTTAAAAATTGCGAAAAAATTGCTAAAAATTCGGGAAAATTAGCCAAAAATTCTGGAGAATAATTGAAAATTTGGGGGCACATTTTCGAACCCCTAAACGAACAATTACCGCCCAGAATGTACAGTTAAGGTCCCCGAACGATTAGCGAACACGTCGCAAAATTAAATAAATAGTCCGAAAAAATAGATAAAAACCCTTGAATACCCGATGTGACCAGAGAACAGCCAGCGGCGTCAAGAGTTGCCTCACTACCCCCTTTCTAGGTTCAAAATCCCATATTTGGACTCCGATACAACTCCACCAGCCACGGAAACAGCTGAACTACTCCTCAAAGTCTGATCACGCTCAGTCTTTAGGAGTGGGGGGCTCGTGATATGGCTAAAATTGGGGTTAAATCGGGACCGTCCAGTCGAGCACGGATCTTGAAGCACGGGGGTAAAAAGGTAATTTCACATACAGGTGGATTCAAAACGGGTATTGGGTCTCCCTCTCACAGAACCAATCATCCGCAAATGGACCCACTTCAACTGGGCCCGGGTCCCGACCCGATACGAGCCCGGTCCACCAAGAGGAGAATCAGGCCACTGATTTGATTAAATCAAATCAATAAGCATGATTAGCTCTCACCAGGGAATCAAGGCCTAATTTCCTGGAACAGAATAGGAGGATTTTGCTCCTAACTGTTAGGCAGGAAATCAGGACTTTAATCATTCCAAAGGCGACTATAAATACAACCCCTCTACCACCAAGACCAGGTTAATCACTTTTTCACCACTTAAGCTCTTTCTTAATCTCTCCTGATTACTGACAAGAGCATCGGAGGGTGCGTCGCCGGAATCAACCCCGGTGTTTCGCACTTCCCTTGCAGGTCGCGGCAGGAGCAAGAGGGCGGAGTCAACTGTTCAGGTTTTTCTCGGACCTACAAATTCTATCTGTTTACCCCCACACCGAAATTAGCGGTAACAGTTATATATTAGTTTAGTCTTCTATTCTCTCCTATATATAGAAGACATATTGTATACGGTTTATTCAATCAATAAAGAATATTTTCCAATCTCCAATTCTAAAATGGTATCAAAGCAGTCCAGGTTCGAATCCCACTGGCTACGCAATTTAAATGCGGATTAAAAAAAACAAAAAACAAAAACAAAAAACAAAAAAACAAAAAACAAAAAACAAAAATACCTGCCTTGCAGTTTGAGGGGGGTGTTAGATGATATATTACTTTAGTTTCATATTGGTTATATATCAGTTTAGTCTTCTATTATCTCCTATATATAGGAGACATATTGTATTCAGTTTATTCAATCAGTAATAAAGAATATTTTTATATCCCTCATTCTAACAATAATAATGTAGCAGGCAGATGGAGGGAAGAAGACTCGTTAATGGTACTCACATATAATATTTTGTCTGATAACTTCATAGATAAGACCCGCAATGAGTACTACTTAACATGGGAAATAAGAATGAAGACCATATGTGATAAAGTTTTATTATACCAACCAGATATAATATGTTTACAAGAGGTCAGTTCATTATCTTCACTTTATATTTATTAATATTGATATATAACATGTGGTGCTCTCTAGTTGAATGAAAATGATCTAAACATCTCGATTAATAAAGAAGTTAGATTTTATATAAACAAATGGTTATAGATGGTCTGACCAAGTAGAAGAAATGGTTAGTTGGAATTCCATATTATTTAATAAACTGTTTTATATTTCTTTCATTAGTCAACCCCAACTAGTTGGGAAAAATGCTTTGTTGTTGTTTTTTTGTTTGTATTTATTTTCTTTCTTACTTTAGTCTAATTTAAGAAAGACCACAAAAAATAGAAATATGATTTAAATAGTCTTTTATTTTCTTTCCAATTTAAGATCCCGTCACATCATCTTCGTCTCCTTCTTCTAATGTAGAAAAATCTAAGCAAATGAATGTTACTTTTGCAGATGACGGTGTTAAATATTTGTGGATTTGAGAAATTTTATTTAGTAGAAGGTCAGCGTTACAAGCCTCAGATAATTTAGCAGTCATCACCCCAAAGTGTAGTATATACTTAACGATGGTACGTAATTAATTTGTTTAATTAGTTTTGTTTAATATGAGCATTCGTATTATCTTACATGTACCAATTCTAGTGCACCATTTGTACTGAATAGTTTAGTACTTTATATATAACTATCTATTTTTTGAAAAAACAGTTACAAATAATTAGTGCTAAATTTGTTTAAAAAAATTTCCTTGAATTGTACAAGAAATCTATTCCAATAAACTTTCCGTAAATCAAATTGGACATACCAACCTTTCTATCTTTTAAAAATATCCCTAAAATTAATTACTTTACACATTTCAAATCTAATTCCTTCGAATACTTTGCACATTTCAATAACAAACCTAGAATTGAAATTCTCTCAACAAAGACTATAAATTCAAGGAGGACTGACACTTTTGATTCATCTTATTTGACTATAAAATTGTGTTGTTTCATATGAGTTATTTATATATAAAAAAACATGGGTTATTTAAATTTATGATTAAATTTATGATTATTTATTTTTAAAAAGAACTTTTTACCATATTTTACTTCATTAATCATTATTTTGAATAGGTCTATTATTATTTTTTTAGGCAAAAAATACTAATTCAAATTTGGAGATTAAATATTGATGAAAGATACTAATTCAAATTTGTAGAGTAAATATTGACAAACTTTTTCTTTTTAACGAAAATATATACATCCGTCGGTAATGTAAGATGAACTTATGTCTAGACTGTAGCCATTTTATTTTGAAGGGCTAATATGTAAAATTATACAAAATAATTTAAGATTCAAATGTTTAATTCGAAAGTTTTTTTATAAATTTTTTTTGAAGGATGCTTTTTGAAAAAAAAGAAAATAATTGACATCTTGCAAGAAAAGAAGTTGTGGTGGGTTTATGGGTGATTTAAGAAACATTTTTAAAACTAAATTGATACAAATTATTTGTGACCACCCATCTTAAAATGATGCACTAGAAATGATGCATCTACGATGATCAAAATCCTTAATTTGGTTACTACTCAATTTACGTTATTGTAACTGTATTGTACTTGTATAGGGAAGCTATTGGTGCAAGAACTAAGTTTTTATGGGAATTTCGCGGCAATTCAAAATCGTACGCGATACGAAATATTGATGTGGGTCTTAGAATTGCATTTCGAAGTGAAAGATTAGGGATTGGATCATAGTGGGGCACAATTCTTCAGGGAGAGATCAGTTGAATTCGCCACTGATGTGCAATCGAAGATGCTAATACCTCCTAATTCATACAGGATAGGAATGCATAATTGTTAGATGATATATTACTTTAGTCCCATATTGGTTATATATTAGTTTAGTCTTCTATTCTCTCCTATATATAGAAGACATATTGTATACGGTTTATTCAATCAATAAAGAATATTTTCCAATCTCCAATTCTAAAATGGTATCAAAGCAGTCCAGGTTCGAATCCCACTGGCTACGCAATTTAAATGCGGATTAAAAAAAACAAAAAACAAAAACAAAAAACAAAAAAAACAAAAAACAAAAAACAAAAAAACCTGCCTTGCAGTTTGAGGGGGGTGTTAGATGATATATTACTTTAGTTTCATATTGGTTATATATCAGTTTAGTCTTCTATTATCTCCTATATATAGGAGACATATTGTATTCAGTTTATTCAATCAGTAATAAAGAATATTTTTATATCCCTAATTCTAACAATAATAATGTAGCAGGCAGATGGAGGGAAGAAGACTCGTTAATGGTACTCACATATAATATTTTGTCTGATAACTTCATAGATAAGACCCGCAATGAGTACTACTTAACATGGGAAATAAGAATGAATACCATATGTGATGAAGTTTTATTCTACCAACTAGATATAATATGTTTACAAGAGGTCAGTTCATTATCTTCACTTTATATTTATTAATATTGATATATAACATGTGGTGCTCTCTAGTTGAATGAAAATGATCTAAACATCTCGATTAATAAAGAAGTTAGATTTTATATAAACAAATGGTTATAGATGGTCTGACCAAGTAGAAGAAATGGTTAGTTGGAATTCCATATTATTTAATAAACTGTTTTATATTTCTTTTATTAGTCAACCCCAACTAGTTGGGAAAAATGCTTTGTTGTTGTTTTTTGTTTGTATTTATTTTCTTTCTTAGTTTAGTCTAATTTAAGAAAGACAACAAAAAATAGAAATATGATTTAAATAGTCTTTTATTTTCTTTCCAATTTAAGATCCCGTCACATCATCTTCGTCTCCTTCTTCTAATGTAGAAAAATCTAAGCAAATGAATGTTACTTTTGCAGATGACGGTGTTAAATATTTGTAGATTTGAGCAATTTTATTTAGTAGAAGGTCAGCGTTACAAGCCTCAGATCATTTTGCAGCCATCACCGCAAAGTGTAGTATATACTTATCGATGGTACGTAATTAATTTGTTTAATTAGTTTTGTTTAATATGGGCATTCGTATTATCTTACATGTACCAATTCTAGTGCACCATTTGTACTGAATAGTTTAGTACTTTATATATAACTATCTATTTTTTGAAAAAACAGTTACAAATAATTAGTGCTAAATTTGTTAAAAAAAAATTCCTAGAATTATACAAGAAATCTATTCCAATAAACTTTCCGTAAATCAAATTGGACATACCAACCTTTCTATCTTTTAAAAATATCCCTAAAATTAATTACTTTACACATTTCAAATCTAATTCCTTCGAATACTTTGCACATTTCAATAACAAACCTAGAATTGAAATTCTCTTAACAAAGACTAACAAACCTAGAATTGAAATTCTCTTAACAAAGACTATAAATTCAAGGAGGACTGACACTTTTGATTCATCTTATTTGACTATAAAATTGTGTTGTTTCATATGAGTTATTTATATATAAAAAAACATGGGTTATTTAAATTTATTATTAAATTTATTATTATTTATTTTTAAAAAAAACTTTTTACCATATTTTACTTCATTAATCATTATTTTGAATAGGTCTATTATTATTTTTTTAGGCAAAAAATACTAATTCAAATTTGGAGATTAAATATTGATGAAAGATACTAATTCAAATTTGTAGAGTAAATATTGACAAACTTTTTCTTTTTAACGAAAATATATACATCCGTCGGTAATGTAAGATGAACTTATGTCTAGACTGTAGCCATTTTATTTTGAAGGGCTAATATGTAAAATTATACAAAATAATTTAAGATTCAAATGTTTAATTCGAAGGTTTTTTTATAAATTTTTTTTAAGGATGCTTTTTGAAAAAAAAGAAAATAATTGACGTCTTGCAAGAAAAGAAGTTGTGGTGGGTTTATGGGTGATTTAAGAAGCATTTTTAAAACTAAATTGATACAAATTATTTGTGACCACCCATCTTAAAATGATGCACTAGAAATGATGCATCTACGATGATCAAAATCCTTAATTTGGTTACTACTCAATTTACGTTATTGTAACTGTATTGTACTTGTATAGGGAAGCTATTGGTGCAAGAACTAAGTTTTTATGGGAATTTTGCGGGAATTCAAAATCGTACGTGATACGAAATATTGATGTAGGTCTTAGAATTGCATTTCGAGTGAAAGCTCAGGGATTGGATCATAGTGGGGCACAATTCTTCACGGAGAGATCAGTTGAATTCGCCACTGATGTGCAATCGAAGATGCTAATACCTCCTAATTCATACAGGATAGGAATGCATAATTGTTAGATGATATATTACTTTAGTCCCATATTGGTTATATATTAGTTTAGTCTTCTATTCTCTCCTATATATAGAAGACATATTGTATACGGTTTATTCAATCAATAAAGAATATTTTCCAATCTCCAATTCTAAAATGGTATCAAAGCAGTCCAGGTTCGAATCCCACTGGCTACGCAATTTAAATGCGGATTAAAAAAAACAAAAAACAAAAACAAAAAACAAAAAAAACAAAAAACAAAAAACAAAAAAACCTGCCTTGCAGTTTGAGGGGGGTGTTAGATGATATATTACTTTAGTTTCATATTGGTTATATATCAGTTTAGTCTTCTATTATCTCCTATATATAGGAGACATATTGTATTCAGTTTATTCAATCAGTAATAAAGAATATTTTTATATCCCTAATTCTAACAATAATAATGTAGCAGGCAGATGGAGGGAAGAAGACTCGTTAATGGTACTCACATATAATATTTTGTCTGATAACTTCATAGATAAGACCCGCAATGAGTACTACTTAACATGGGAAATAAGAATGAATACCATATGTGATGAAGTTTTATTCTACCAACTAGATATAATATGTTTACAAGAGGTCAGTTCATTATCTTCACTTTATATTTATTAATATTGATATATAACATGTGGTGCTCTCTAGTTGAATGAAAATGATCTAAACATCTCGATTAATAAAGAAGTTAGATTTTATATAAAAAAATGGTTATAGATGGTCTGACCAAGTAGAAGAAATGGTTAGTTGGAGTTCCATATTATTTAATAAACTGTTTTATATTTCTTTCATTAGTCAACCCCAACTAGTTGGGAAAAATGCTTTGTTGTTGTTTTTTTGTTTGTATTTATTTTCTTTCTTACTTTAGTCTAATTTAAGAAAGACAACAAAAAATAGAAATATGATTTAAATAGTCTTTTATTTTCTTTCCAATTTAAGATCCCGTCACATCATCTTCGTCTCCTTCTTCTAATGTAGAAAAATCTAAGCAAATGAATGTTACTTTTGCAGATGACGGTGTTAAATATTTGTTGATTTGAGCAATTTTATTTAGTAGAAGGTCAGCGTTACAAGCCTCAAATCATTTTGCATCCATCACCCCAAAGTGTAGTATATACTTATCGATGGTACGTAATTAATTTGTTTAATTAGTTTTGTTTAATATGGGCATTCGTATTATCTTACATGTCCCAATTCTAGTGCACCATTTGTACTGAATAGTTTAGTACTTTATATATAACTATCTATTTTTTGAAAAAACAGTTACAAATAATTAGTGCTAAATTTGTTTAAAAAAAATTCCTTGAATTATAGAAGAAATCTATTCCAATAAACATTCCGTAAATCAAATTGGACATACCAACCTTTCTATCTTTTAAAAATATCCCTAAAATTAATTACTTTACACATTTCAAATCTAATTCCTTCGAATACTTTGCACATTTCAATAACAAACCTAGAATTGAAATTCTCTTAACAAAGACTATAAATTCAAGGAGGACTGACACTTTTGATTCATCTTATTTGACTATAAAATTGTGTTGTTTCATGTGAGTTATTTATATATAAAAAAACATGGGTTATTTAAATTTATTATTAAATTATTATTATTTATTTTTAAAAAGAACTTTTTACCATATTTTACTTCATTAATCATTATTTTGAATAGGTCTATTATTATTTTTTTAGGCAAAAAATACTAATTCAAATTTGGAGATTAAATATTGATGAAAAATACTAATTCAAATTTATAGAGTAAATATTGACAAACTTTTTCTTTTTAACGAAAATATATACATCCGTCGGTAATGTAAGATGAACTTATGTCTAGACTGTAGCCATTTTATTTTGAAGGGCTAATATGTAAAATTATACAAAATAATTTAAGATTCAAATGTTTAATTCGAAGGTTTTTTTATAAATTTTTTTGAAGGATGGTTTTTGAAAAAAAGAAAATAATTGACATCTTGCAAGAAAAGAAGTTGTGGTGGGGTTCTGGGTGATTTAAGAAGCATTTTTAAAATTAAATTGATACAAATTATTTGTGACCACCCATCTTAAAATGATGCACTAGAAATGATGCATCTACGATGATCAAAATCCTTAATTTGTTACTACTCAATTTACGTTATTGTAACTGTATTGTACTTGTATAGGGAAGCTATTGGTGCAAGAACTAAGTTTTTATGGGAATTTCGCGGCAATTCAAAATCGTACGCGATACGAAATATTGATGTAGGTCTTAGAATTGCATTTCGAGTGAAAGCTCAGGGATTGGATCATAGTGGGGCACAATTCTTCACGGAGAGATCAGTTGAATTCGCCACTGATGTGCAATCGAAGATGCTAATACCTCCTAATTCATACAGGATAGGAATGCATAATTGTTAGATGATATATTACTTTAGTCCCATATTGGTTATATATTAGTTTAGTCTTCTATTCTCTCCTATATATAGAAGACATATTGTATACGGTTTATTCAATCAATAAAGAATATTTTCCAATCTCCAATTCTAAAATGGTATCAAAGCAACCCAGGTTCGAATTCCACTGGCTACGCAATTTAAATGCGGATTAAAAAAAACAAAAAACAAAAACAAAAAACAAAAAAAACAAAAAACAAAAAACAAAAATACCTGCCTTGCAGTTTGAGGGGGGTGTTAGATGATATATTACTTTAGTTTCATATTGGTTATATATCAGTTTAGTCTTCTATTATCTCCTATATATAGGAGACATATTGTATTCAGTTTATTCAATCAGTAATAAAGAATATTTTTATATCCCTAATTCTAACAATAATAATGTAGCAGGCAGATGGAGGGAAGAAGACTCGTTAATGGTACTCACATATATTATTTTGTCTTATAACTTCATAGATAAGACCCGCAATGAGTACTACTTAACATGGGAAATAAGAATGAAGACCATATGTGATAAAGTTTTATTATACCAACCAGATATAATATGTTTACAAGAGGTCAGTTCATTATCTTCACTTTATATTTATTAATATTGATATATAACATGTGGTGCTCTCTAGTTGAATGAAAATGATCTAAACATCTCAATTAATAAAGAAGTTAGATTTTATATAAACAAATGGTTATAGATGGTCTGACCAAGTAGAAGAAATGGTTAGTTGGAATTCCATATTATTTAATAAACTGTTTTATATTTCTTTCATTAGTCAACCCCAACTAGTTGGGAAAAATGCTTTGTTGTTGTTTTTTTGTTTGTATTTATTTTCTTTCTTTTGTATTTATTTTATTTCTTACTTTAGTCTAATTTAAGAAAGACAACAAAAAATAGAAATATGATTTAAATAGTCTTTTATTTTCTTTCCAATTTAAGGTGCCCCAATTTTTTTTAATGAGTAGTTACTATTGCATCTAAAGCATGTGTTTATACTTTTAAAATAAAGAAATGCTTAATTAAAATCATTTGGTGAAAGAACTATATATATAGTTTTCAAGAAATATTCTTTATCTCTTAAACCACATTCTTTTTGGCCATAGCGATGACACTCTATTGAGTATGAATACAAGAAATCAGACAAAAAGTTTGAGTAAGATTGCATTAGTAGTTGTCAGCCATCAAACTTATACGTGTAACCCAACTAACTTTAATCAAAGGTAGTCACTCTCTTAACACTTTAATAGCCATATAGGCAATCATTCAAGAATGAACACAATATACAATATTGCAGTTAATCTGATTGATTAACTAAGTAGAAGGGTCATAATGCTATTTGGGTAATTGTTGACAGTTTGACGAAGAGTGCTCACTTCATTTCTTTTCATGTCGGTCAGTCTACTGAGAGCCTTGCTGAGAGATATATGCAAGAGATTGTTAGACTTAATGGGGTTCCAATCTGTATTGTATCCGACAGGGATACGAGATTCAGATCTCAGTTTTGGGAGAGTCTTCAGAACAGTTTGAAAGCAAATTAAAGTACGGTACAGCTTTTCATCCCCAGACTGATGGACAGTCAGAGCGGACTATTCAGATTCTTGAGGACATGTTGAGGTTCTGCATGCTTCAGTTTGGTGGGTCTTGGGAGGATCATTTGCACCTTGTGGAATTCTCGTACAATAACAGTTTTCAAGCCAGTATTAAAGCTGCTCCGTTCGAGGCACTCTATGGACGGAAGCGTCGATCGCCAGTGTGCTGGGACGACATTGGTGAGAAGAAGTTGGGTCCAGAGTTGATCACCAAGACAGTGGATGTTGTGGTTCAGATTAGGAAGCACTTGCAGGCAGCTCAGGACAGACAGAGCCGATGTTTCTACATTACTTGTACTCGTTTTTACTATTTGTGGCCCTAACTTGCACTAAGGGCATTTTCTCTTGTTTTTCCTATTTTTCTCCCTTTTATATTTATTAAGAACACTTTGGCGACGAACTACCTGCTGGAATTGGTGAGCAGAGGTTTTAGTCTTCAAGTGGAGAAAATACTTGCTTAGTATATTTGTTTTTCTTGAATTATTTATTCTTTCTGCTTAAGAACATGTAACGAGCTGATATTCTCGATTTTTAACTTGATCCAGACTTGAAACTATTTGGATGTTATTATTGTGTTTTCAATTGTTTCAGTTGCTAATAAATTATTCATGCATGCTTGGTTATATATATATCTTGTTATATTCTTGATATGATGCTGAGTCGATCCTACAGCTTATGGATGATGTTAAAATCATTCGCTGGGCTTCGTCACTCACTCGTATTCTGTGTTTTTGGGAAGCGGGGCGTGACAATCATCCTTATTTGCTCTTTTCCTGCCAATGTTCTTTTTGATTCTGGGGCAACCCATTCTTTTGTCGCCTCTCGATTTGTCGCTCGCCATCAGTTAGAATGCAACAACATGTCGGAGGTTTGGAACATTGTGACAGGTGGTGGAGTTGTCAGTTGTTCCCGTGAGTGCAGGCAATGTTCCGTTGTTATTGGGGATGCAGATTTCAAAGCCAACCTGATTATAATTGGAAATTCAGGATTTGACGTCATTCTGGGTATGGATTGGTTGGGTGAAGCCCATGCCATTATTGATTTCCGTGCCAAGAAGAAACAAGAAGAAACAAGAAATATAGAAGAAACAAGAAGCAACGGTGCAAATACAATATAGAAGGAAGCAAAGAACTGGGACAATATGATCATGTAAGTAATAACTGTAACTAGTGTATTCAAGACTTCAAGATATAAGCAATTGATAACCTAGGATCAGTTAATCGATAATCAGGTAATTAAGGATCGAGAGTTATGTAATCAAGAGTCATGTAATCAAGAATTATGTAATCAAGAATCAAAAGTCATGTAATGAAGAGTCATGTAATCAAAAATCATGCTTAGTGAAAATCTCAAGTTTATCTATTTTATTAACTTATTTAATGCACGTAATCCTGTGTCCCATACCACAAGTTCGATGCATATCAATCATGTGACGTTTAGACTTAAGTAGTGAATTCTATAGGAATATGTACTCGGGTCTTCCAGTGATAGTATCAAGACATGTAATCATGAATCATGTAATCGAGAATTATGTAATCAAGAATTGTATAATCAAGAATCAAGAATCAAGAATCACTATTTCGGGGAACACGCGCCCCCTTCCGAGTATACTCCCCTATATTGTCCACTATTAAGTCGTACCCTTATAACCCCGGCTTGTTATTCTTTTATAATTAATTATGAACATGCAGTTGCTACGACTAGTGGAACGGTGTAATCAAGACAGTTAATCTAGAAGAATATAAGGGCAGTAATCATGGTATGAGATATAACGGGTACATGTATCGAGAGTAATTATTATAAATTATCAAGTAGTATAAAATACATGCTATCAACATATTATATCAATGCAAGTTATTATTACAAGAACAATAATACACTCAGTTCATTAAATATGAAAAGTAACGGGTTTATATGCAAAAATGTATAAATGAATTTTTAGACAACTTGACATATCTGCATTCAAATCCACTTTTCCATTGTTACAGAAAAGCAAATCTGATTCCGTCAGAAATTATAGAAAGTAGACTCTCTTTCGGTTCCAACGCATATTCATACGATACATTCTAAAGACAGTAGCTATGTGTACAAATTCATTGTTCGCTGGTTTCGATGTTTCGCGCGCATTCTGGAAATTCGGAGTCACAATACTAAAACTGCGATATCTCACAATCTATACATCGGATTGAGAAACTGTAGGATGTTTCGGATATCTAGACTCAAAGGGCTACGATTTTCATGTAGAATGTTTTTCGATCCAGTATCGGGAACATGGTCAAATTCTCAGTACAAGAGACAGGTTAGTGATCCCGTGCAGGTTCAGAAATTCACGATATGACGGTACTAAAATCGCGATATCTCACAATCTATACATCCGATTGAGAAACCGTAAGATGTTATGAATTCGGGACTCGATGGGCTACGATTTCCACATAGAAAATCTTCAATCCAGTATTGGGAACATGGTCGAATTCTTAGTGCAAGGTCAAGAAATTTTAGAGATAGTAAGGTTGAATATTAGATATTCGATAACACGATTCGAAATGTGTTAACGGTTCACTCTTGAGTTGATATAGCATGGAACAAGTGACTAGAACAGAGTTTGATAATAAAATATGATGATAACTAGACTACTTGTCACGAGTCAAAGGAAAATGCTTGTACCAGAACAAAGGGAGTGTACAAGGTACTTGTCTTATAATGTGACGATTTCGGTGGTGGTGTTAACCACGGAAAGAAGAACCAACTTCGGTAACGAACGGCAGAAAAATGGCGGCAAGAATGGCAGCAAGACGACAGCGAGCGGGCAACGGTAGCAACGGTGAGCGACAACAACTACGAGGAAATGGCGTGGCATCGGGTTGTTTTTAGGTTAGCTGTTGGATTAAGAATTAGGTTTAGGATTAAGATTAGTATTAATCAGGGTTAAAGTTTGTATTTAAACTCCGATCGAAAAAAATCACAAAATTATGAAATTGATCAGAAAAATATTCTGGTTTTAGATAAAGAGTCCAAAGAGAAAAATAAAACTGATCTGAAAATTGAAGTATAAAAATTCACGTAATAAAATACGTACAACTGGGACAGGGAGTTACAATCCTACCCACCTTAAAAGAAAAAATTTCGTCCTCGAAATTTACATAAGAGAGATATAGGATAGCTTAGAAGAATGCAATACTCTTCAACTGAGAGTACAACGGAAGATAAAAGAAACATATAGTACAAAGGCACGAAAACAACTAAAGACAAATTGTGCATCCTCAATTGGAGGACTCAACAATTTAATGTCTAGGCTCAGAATCTGAACCACCGACATCGCTAACATCCCAGTTCAGCTGAGTCACAAGCTCATCTCTCTCCGGCACATACTCTTCCAATTTTCTGGGTAATTCCTTGGGCGAAGGTGCTGAAATCAAGATGCGTCTGTCCTTACTAGATATAAACTCTTCTGCCACGGCTGAATCTATGAAGAACATGAGCGAGTCGTAATATCCATCAACATTTAAAAGACCCACTGATTTGCTGTGGATCCCCAGTTGAGCCCAAGTGATCACCTCGAACAATTCCTCAAGTGTTCCATAACCTCCGGGCAAGGCTATGAAAGCATCAGCAGCACGAGCCATTTCAGCCTTCCTCTCGTGCATGTTAGAGACAACTCTAACATCTCCCACAGTTCTCCCAGTAATCTCTTTCGGCATCAGCGACTTGGGAATCACTCCCAAAACATGTCGGCCACCAGCACGAACGGCATCGGAAACTAGGCCCATCAATCCTATGCTCCCACCACCGTAGACGAGATCGATATTCCTCTCTACAAGCTCCTTGCCGAGCTCGATCGCGGCTTCTTGGTAGCTAGATCTTTTGCCAGAGCTACTGCCACAAAATACACAGATCCTGCTGAATCTCGATGAAGATGATGAAGATGAAGAAAGCTTCTTCATACCCACTTCTCCTTCTTCGTGCACCGATTTTCTCTTCATTCCTACCACCGATTCTTGATCTTTTATTTCCATTTGCCAAGAAAATCCGAGCTCCTATTCTCTTTCTTTCTTTCTTGCTCCCGCCTCTGCTATCGGCTTCTCACTTTCTCTCTTCTCCGAAGCTTGCTCCCGAGTTATCTTCTTCTTTCTCTTCTCCCCTTTCTTCCCCGGCTTCTCTCTCTCTTTCTTTCTTCTCCGACTCTCTTTCTCTCTTTCTCTCTTTCTCTCTTTTTATTTCTTCTTCTTGTTTTTTCTTCATTAATTCACCGCTCCCTATAACCGGCCTATGATCAGTATCTGCATTTCGGTCCCTATCCATTCCAAATATAACATCGAACCTTGAGTTGTTGATGACGATGAAGTTTGCTTTGAAATTCATTCCACGAATCAATAAGGGACTCTGCTACGCTTTCGCTGCGCCGCTCTGATGGTGATGCTTCTCGCTGCTGATATCAAGTGATAGCGATCGACGAATTAAGCAGAATTAAGAGATTGGTAACACGAAGATGTTGGTTGTCAAATTTATTTGGTAAAGTGGGCCCCACCTACTAAACAATGTTGAAAAATTGTGGCAAGATTGGTGCCACAAAGAAAATTGGGAGAAACAGAAATGAAGAAATTGTCAGTTACCCATCTCTCATTCCTATAAATGAGAGGTTTAGGAAGAAGAAATTGTTTTAGCAAGACAAGAACAAGAAACAAGCAGAAAAGAAGAAAAAGAATAGAGTGTATATTTGTAAGGTGTAGTAATACCAGTAACTGTTTCTTTGGTGATCTCTTCCACCTCTGTAATCAGGTTATTAGCCTGATTACACTATCCAGTCTGTCATCCACTTGGATTTGATCCTCCTATTGGTGTGACACTCTTTCTCTCTGGGCAATCCCGAACCTTGTGATCATTCGCTCCGCATGCAAGACACAGGTTGTTGGCTTTCCAACAGTTCTTGCGTATGTGTCCAACTCGGCGACAATAATAGCACTTCTGGTCCTTCTTCGGAGTCGCCGATGAGTAAGGTGATGCTCTAGTAGTCGGGGTCTGAACTGGCCTCCGTATTGGTCCACCTGTAGACTATGCGACAGTAAGGAGATGTAATGCCCCCTGAATGGCATTCCACCCTCTACGGATCTGCTCCTGGGTATCGAGCATGGCGGTGTAACTCTTATGTTGGTGCACAAACAAGTTCCATTGAATGGAGTTTGCGACATCCTGTACACTATCCAGATTAGCTCTCACCGGTTCATCTTTCTCTTGCTGTAGCTCCATCATTCGTTGCATCTCCTGGAGAATGGCGACGATCTCTGATAGTTCATCCTTGGGTGTAGAAGTCGAAGAGCCTCCGTGAACCATAGTCTGAAATGCATATTCGAATAGGGTAAATCTCCAGATGACAAGTTGGTTATTAACATTCATGTGATCCACGTGGTGTGTAAATTGTTGAGCTTAGCATGGTTCGAGCCTAGGCTCTGATACCACTAAAAACCTGTCACACCCCGCTTCCCACTATATGGAAATACAGGCACGCAACTGAGGCCCAGCGAATGATATACATCATCCATAAGATGTACAATTATAAGCTTAACAAGATTTTTATAACACATTCACGCAGGCAAATATAATAATCACATGAGCTAAAAATAGAATAACCATCATTTGGATAATACATCAACATCGGGTCAAGATGCCCCAGAGTACAAGGTGCCAGAATTAAAAGAGTATGATAAGCAGTTCGCTATAACAACTAGATAAAATAGCGACTAAAAGAAAAACAACATGAAGTAGTAAGGAAGCAGCAACGATCGTCTAGAGAGTCTGCTCGTCGGGTCCATCAGTACCTGTATAATTATTAACTCAAAGAAAAATAGAATAAGTTCCCGTTAGAGCAAGTTTCGAGCAGCAAGTAGCAACAAGCAGTAAAAGGGGTAATATAACAAGATATAACATGGAAGAAACAAGAAGCAACGGTGCAAATACAATATAGAAGGAAGCAAAGAACTGGGACAATATGATCATGTAAGTAATAACTGTAACTAGTGTATTCAAGACTTCAAGATATAAGCAATTGATAACCTAGGCTCAGTTAATCAATAATTATGTAATTAAGGATCGAGAGTTATGTAATCAAGAGTCATGTAATCAAGAATCATTTAATCAAGAATCAAGAGTCATGTAATGAAGAGTCATGTAAGCAAGAATTATGCTCAGTGAAAATCTCAAGTTTATCTGTTTTATTAACTTATCTAATGCACGTAATCCTGTGTCCCATACCACAAGTTCGGTGCATATTAATCATGTGACGTTTAGACTTAAGTAGTGAATTCTATAGGATTATGTACTCGGGTCTTCCAGTGATAGTATCAAGACATGTAATCATGAATCATGTAATCGAGAATTATGTAATCAAGAATCAAGAATCAAGAATCACTATTTCGGGAAACACGCGCCCCCTTCCGAGTATACTCCCCTATATTATCCACTATTAAGTCGCACCCTTATAACCCCGGCTTGTTATTCTTTTATAATTAATTATGAACATGCAGTTACTACGACTAGTGGAACGGTGTAATCAAGACAGTTAATCTAGAAAAATATAAGGACAGTAATCATGGTATGAGATATAACGGGTACATGTATCGAGAGTAGTTATTATAAATTATCAAGTAGTATAAAATACATGCTATCAACCTATTATATCTATGCAAGTTATTATTACAAGAACAATAATACACTCAGTTCATTAAATATGAAAAGTAACGGGTTTATATGCAAAAATGTATAGATGAATTTTTAGACAACTAGACATATCTGCATTCAAATCCACTTTCCCGTTGTTACAGAAAAGCAAATCCGATTTCGTCAGAAATTATAGAAAGTAGACTCTCTTTCGGTTCCAACGCATATTCACACGATACATTCTAAAGACAGTAGCTATGCGTACAAATTCATTCTTCGCTGGTTTCGATGTTTCGCGCGCATTCGGGAAATTCGGAGTCACAATACTAAAACTGCGATATCTCACAATCTATACATCGGATTGAGAAACTGTAGGATGTTTCGGATATCTAGACTCAAAGGGCTACGATTTTCATGTAGAAAGTTTTCGATCCAGTGTCGGGAACATGGTCAAATTCTCAGTACAAGAGACAGGTTAGTGATCCCGTGCAGGTTCAGAAATTCACGATATAACGGTACTAAAATCGCGATATCTCACAATCTATACATTCGATTGAGAAACCGTAAGATGTTCTGGATTCGGGACTCGATGGGCTACGATATCCACTTTGAAAATCTTCAATCCAGTATTGGGAACATGGTCGAATTATTAGTGCAAGGTCAAGAAATTTTAGAGATAGTAAGGTTGAATATTCGATATTCGATAACACGATTCGAAATGTGTTAACGGTTCACTCTTGAGTTGATATAGCATGGAACAAGTGACTAGAACAGAGTTTGACAATAAAATATGATGATAACTAGACTATTTGCCACGAGTCAAAGGAAAATGCTTGTACGAGAACAAAGAGAGTGTACAAGGTACTTGCCTTATAATGTGACGATTTCGATGGTGGTGTTAACCATGGAAAGAAGAACCAACGTCGGTAACGAATGGCAGCAAAACGGCGGCAAGAATGGCAGCAAGAAGGCAATGGTAGCAACGGTGAGCGACAACAACAACGAGGAGATGGCGCGGTATCGGGTTATTTTTCGGGGTTCACGGGACCGTAGAAGCGGAGTCGTTGTCTCGAAGGTGGAGAGTAAAGTGGAGCTCGGGTGTTGGCTTAGGCTCTCGGGTATGAAGAAGGCAGTGGAAGATGATGGCGGGAGGAGGAGAAGCAAAGAAGAAAAGAAGAATAGGTAGTGAGAATGGTGCATGTATGTGTGCATATATATAGAAAGAAAGGGAGATGGACATCATGGTGCATGCAAGGTGTATATTATATATGTAAGTGCATGCATGTGTATTATTATATAGGTAGTGTAGTGTTAGGTGTAGGAGTGTGGAAAAAATTGAGAAGAGTTAGGTTGTTAGAAGAAAGATGAGGGAGTTAGGTTAGAGAATAAGAATAAGGAGGAGAAGTCAGGAGTAGGAGTTAGGTTCTAGGATAAAAAAATGGGAGGGAGAGATTGGCGTATGCATAAGTGGAGAAGTAGGGAGGGAGAAAATAAGGTGTAGGGAGGAAGAAAATAAGGTGTATGAGTTATGTTAGCTGTTGGATTAAGAATTAGGTTTAGGGTTAGGATTAGTGTTAATCAGGGTTAAAGTTTGTATTTAAACTCCGATCGAAAAAAATCACAAAATTATGAAATTGATCAGAAAAATATTCTGGCTTTAGATAAAGAGTCCAAATAGAAAAATAAAACTGATCTGAAAATTGAAGTACAAAAATTCACGTAATAAAATACGTACAATTGGGACAGGGAGTTACATTCTCGGACTCGACTAACCACCAAATGTGGGCCAGATCCACCAGCTGGATGCTCATCACATCCACACGTTCTGCATTAGCAATCCTAGCTGCCTGTAGCAGACTCTCTGTCCGGATCAGCCACTGCTCAGCCTCTAGTGGCGTCTCAGTGCCGGAGAATTTGTTAGGGTACAGCCTCATAAAATTTGTAACTGTACCCGGACCAGGAGGAAGAACGGCTTGCGTAGGCGCAACGGGCAGAGGAACTCGAGCAGCTTCTAAGGCAGTCATCACCAAGTCACTGTGGTTTTGCAGCATATTGACCAGCCGCTCCAACACAGTAGTGACGGCTCCAAGCCCAGGCTGGTCTTCCTGGGGACGGGAAGTAGAACCTCTACGAGCCATAGTCTGCACAAAATCAAAAACAATTAGCATCCAGATCGAAGTTGATAACAATCCATTTATGCATGCATGGTTGGTGAAATGTTGCGCAGATCCCAGCTCGAGCCAAGATTATCTAATATATTAGGCAACTAATACATTAGCCAACCCTGGGCTCTGATACCAGTAAAAACCCTGTCACGCCCCACTTCCCAAAAATATGGAATATGAGCACGTAACAAAAGCCCAGCGAATAATTTTTCATCATCCATAAGCTGTTCAGGAATTCGTTACAACTTATCACAGAATAATCAGAGTCGGAAGCCAGAAAAGTCAACCACATGCACATATGAACCAAATACCAACAAGAATACTTGAAATAAATTATATTAATCTCAAATAGTCATGATCTGAAATACACAAATAATCCTGGGTCACATCGCCCAAATACAAGAATAAATATAAGTCTCAAAATAAAATATTGTCCAAAATAAGCAACAAGAATAATAATAGCAAAATTCCAGCATCTAGTACATCATGTCACCAATACCGTCTGGAACCTGTCCTCCAAAATCTGCAATACAACGAATGCAGGAAAGAGGAAGAGAGAAAACACAAGTACCCGTCAATTGCAAGTCGCGGGTCACAAATAGAGTAGGATACAAGCACATGGAGAAACTAACTAACAACATGGTATACTAACAGATATGGGTAACATATGTCAAGTGTCAAGTTAACAGGTAAACAGGTAAACATGTATAATTATCACGTAATCAGGTAATCAGGTAAATATGTATTAAGTATGAGGAAATCAGGTAAGAGCATCTGTAGTCGTTTGCTATATATCGATAATATCGATATTTGGTAAAAAAAGTAGCTGCAGTTGTTTGCTATATATCGATATTATCGATAAATCGCTACAGTAGATTGCTATAAATGAGAATCGATATAGCTTTTATCGATAAGTCAGCGACGGTGTTCGAAGAGCCGTCCCACTCGGAAAATTATTATTATAATCGTCGGACGGCACTTCAAGTGCCGTCCGTTTGAAAAAATTATAATTTAAGCGATAAAAGCCTTTTTTCCGGACGGCACTTGATGTGTCGTCCGTCGACCTTTAATAAACTACTGCTATAAAGATAATTAGCTATTAAGATAATTAGCTGAGTAGATAGTATAGATAAATTACTGCTATAAAGATAATTAGCTGATTAGATAGTATAGATATGTAATTATTACCTATTAAGTATAGCTATTAAGTATCATCCTTCTGCTAAGTAGCTATTAAGTATAGGTGCTTAGTGTCGGACGGCACTTCATGTGCCGTCCTAGACATGCGGTTGACTTTTTTTTTTTTTTTTTTTTTCAAAACATTTTCTTTTTTTTTAAGTGTGAGTTATGCCATTTTTTTTTAAGTAGCTATTATTAAGTGTGAGTTTAGGATTTAGCTGCAGTTTTTTTTTTATTATTATTTTTTCGAACGGACGGCACTTCATGTGCCGTCCGACGATTACGTGCCAAATTTTGCTCTTTCACCCCTCCGACGGCACATCAAATGCCGTCGCTTAATATTAAATGATTGATTGCTATAATATAACTTTCGACGAGTGCAGCGAAATCCAAATTTCTACTTCTATTTATCCATATATGGATAATTTTAACTTTAACGACTACAGATGCTCTAAACAGGTACCAAATATTCAGGTAACAGGATAATCAGGATAATCAGGTAACAGGTATACAGGTAACAGGTAATCATGTATCAGGTAAACAGGTATCAGATTATATCAGGTTAAATCTTGTTATTTTACTATCTAGGTAGCACTTCTTGCGCCCCAAATTATATCACATGGTTGCTACAACAAACAGTTTCGCTTAGTAAGATTTCATAGTGGAGTCCATAGGGCAGTGTACTTAGGTACAGGAAACAGGAACAGGCAAAACCTAGTGGTTTCTCTTCCGAATGCACCTTCCTAAGGGAAGTAATGCAGTCATGTATAAGAAACATGTATAACCTAGTGGTTATCTTCCGAGAACACCTTCCTATAGGGAAGAATGCAATCAGGTACAGGTAAACAGGATCGTAAATCATGTAGTCATGAACACGTAATAGGCAGGCAGGACACTAGTCCTCTTCCAAGTACCCATTTCTATATTTTCCACTACTAGATCTTCCCTTAAACTTCGGCTTAGTTACTTTTATTATTATGGTCATCAACATGCATGAGTAGGTAAAAAATAAGGTCAAACTAACATGATATAATCAGGTTTAGGCTCAGGGAATCAAATCAGTATGCATGGATGATATACATTCACATATACGAGCAAAATAATGTATGTTCATAATCAGGACAGCAAGACCAATCAGTACTAAAACAGGGATTCTGAGAGCTACAGACATGTAAATCAAGATCCGTCAAAGGATCTGGAAACTAGACATCCACACGCATCCAACGAGTATAATAAAGTCATATACTAGTTCACAACATCTCAACTCAAAACTGATTTGAATACAGATTTTATGTTCAGCCAGAAAACAGGGGAACGACTTCAAAAGCATGAAAACAGTATGAAAACATATCAAATAATTCCATAAAAAATCTGGGGTAATCCCCTATAGGTATAGACTCAAAATAACAAGTTTCATAATATTCCAGTAAGTATAGATCAACCATCAAAATAAGAAGTAACACAAAATCATAGTTTGACGAATCTGGAATTTCTCAACACTGCTGTATGAAAACAAGGATATCTCGCAATCAGTGAATCGAAATACATTTCTTTCAAAACGACATGAAAATAGATGAAATTTACTAACTTTCATATTTCATAAATAATTTTCATACAGTATAAGAAATTAGGGTGAAAACAGGGTTCTATAGTGAACAGCACGCAATTTACAGCACAAGATGATTTTAGAAAAGGATATGAAACACCACACAAAACTTATCTTTAAAATTCCACAAAAATTTGGGAATTCCCTAGCATCATTAGGAAACACTGAGCAAAATATTATACCAAGATATTATGTATAGTTTAGTTCTTGAAAATAAATTGTTAACAAAATTTACACAAAACAGAATCTGGAAACTACCGACACGTCTGTACCAAAACCATCATAACTCAATCATACGAACTCCAAATCAAGTAAAACCAGTGGGGTTTGAAAAATGAACAAAATTATCTAGAATTCCTCTTTTATTCCAAAATTAAGATTCGGACTGTAGCATGGGTGAAAACAGCAAACCAAACAGAACAAGCTGCAAATATAGATTTCACACCTCTAGACAAAAACATTCTAACTTCATGAATTTTGATCCAAACATAACCAAACTTGAAATACAACCTACCAATCATCTAAACATCATGTTTTAGGGGTTTTAACATGTCCACACCTATTATTTTCACTTGGGCATTCAATCAAACACAATTTATGCAATAATCATATACACGCATCAAAATCAAGTTTTGGGCATAACCTATGTTATGGTCCTATCAAACTTTGTGTCATAAGTCATCTATGGACAAATTTACACAATAGAGACAAAACCCATCAATAAAAATATAATTTTTTGGTTGTCTCTAGACCCAACTACTCTAGGTGTGAACTTTTTGACTTGTATCAACCTAAAGAAATTTTGTACAAGTTACTTGCCTGAAAGACGACGATAAATCCAACGAAGGAAAGAGAATAACGGGAACGGATCAGCACGAACTCAATGAACGAACTCGAACACGGCACACGAACTCAAAAGCGAGCAAAAACCCACAAACACGACGAACCAAAAGAGAGCAACCACCACGAATACGACCCAACGAACGGAACCACTTCAACCAACGAAACACGAACACACAAAACTCACGAACAACGAATTACAACCACCGCTCGCGAACTCAAAACGAGCACACGGACCAAAGAACTCACCGAATCACACCCACGAACGAGAACTTAAACCAACAACCAAACGATGAACACCCAACACCACTAACACGTGCACCCATGCACGTGCCACAAGAGGGTGAACGGACGAGGGAACAATGGCAATGACAGCGGAGGGGGCTGCGGTCTGTCATCGGCCAAGAAGTGGCTGCCGCAGGCTGGCTGTTGCCGCTGCCGCGTCGGAGAGGGAGATGGGCACTGCGGGTGGTGTGTTGTCACAGTTGCTGACTGCCTCGGGAGGAGCGCAGGCCAGGGAGGAGACGGGGAGACGCTGTGGAGGGGACAACGCAGGTGTCGCGGGAGGTTGGGTCGCGACGCAGGAGGGAAACAGGGAGATGTCGGGGTTGAGGGCTGATCGGGCTAGAGGACGGGAGAGGGAGGAAGGCGGCTGGCAGGGTGGTGCGGGGTCTGGTCGGTCTGCGCACGAAAGGAGGAGGGAGACATGGCAAGGAGGTCGGCGCAAGGAAAATAGCGACGCTAGGGTTGATGGGTTCTGAGGATTGGAAGATGAATCGACAGGGAGTAGGGAAAGTTACATGGGCTGGGTTTAAATATAGGCTGTATATGGGTTACGGGTTGGTTTGGGAACGGGTCTGGGGGGATTTGAACGGGTATCGGGTCTGGGGTATAAGTGGGTGCGGGTTTGGGTTATAATAAATGGGGTTCAGGGTTAATGGGTTGGGTGTAGTTTAATTGAATGAGTAATGGTTTTTTTAATAAATGGGTTTGGGTTAGTTTAAGTTAATGGGTGAATGGGTATGGGTATAATAAAATAGGGTAATTGGGTTTATATAATAAAATCCAATAAGGAATTAAAATAAAATTCAATAGAAAATAAAATAAAATAATCAAATAATAAAAATATACAATTTGGACTTTATACTAAAAATAATAATAAAAATAATAATGTTAGGTATAAAACAACAGTAATAATAAGACTAATAATAAAAACAAAAAAAATTCGAATTGTGTTTCAATAAAAAAGTCATTGAAAATATTTACGTATAAAGTCATTGATCGAAAACATATTTTAATAATAAAAAAAATTCAAAAATATATTTTGATAAAAGAATTTGAAAACCGGAAATATAATTTGCGATTTTTTTTTAAATACAGAAAATATACAAAAATACATTTTTGGAAAAATAGGGGTTACAATCCTACCCACCTTACAACAAAATTTCATCCTCGAAATTTGCTTAGGCGGTACATAGGACAAGACAAAAGCAAACTGGAGAAGGGCAACAAAATAGAG
Organism: Hemerocallis citrina; assembly: GCA_017893485.1. Classification (NCBI taxonomy): domain Eukaryota; kingdom Viridiplantae; phylum Streptophyta; class Magnoliopsida; order Asparagales; family Asphodelaceae; genus Hemerocallis; species Hemerocallis citrina. Next base: position 21,573,064 of record CM030359.1, on the reverse strand, counting down.
GGCTAATGGGGAAAGGAACAAAGAGCGGCAAAACCAGAAATGGAAGGAAGTAGAAGAAGATGAACAAGAAGGATGTCAAATAGAATGCAAGAAAGAGAATAAACAGTATCAAAAGGAAAGAACAGCACCAGGCAACAAAGCAAGATAAGGAGGAGGTAGAACTGGAATCAAAGAGAGAACGGACAGGGAAGAATTGAATTAAACAATAAGTCAACGGATGAGAACAATTGCAAGAGATAAGAGAAACCAAAACAATGCAAGGAAGGAGAAGCAACAATAGGATCCTGGGACCTGTGGGTTATGGGCCCACCACGCTTCCGCTGTGCCACTCTGATCGGGAAGACTCCGTAAATGTTTGGTGAATAATGGTGTGAATGATGGTGTGAATTTGTATGTGAATAATGGTGTGAATTTGTGTTCGGATTGAGACCCATATGAAAAGATAGGTGTGGACATGTTAATAACCTTAAATCATGATGTTTAGATGTTTGGTAGGTTGTATTTCAAGTTTGGATGTGTTTGAATCAATATTCTTAAAGTTATGATGTTCTTATTTTGAAGTGTGAAATCTGTAAATTCTGGATGTTCTGTTTTGATTGCTGTTTTCGTCTATGCTACAGTCAGTATTTGAATTCCAGTATAAAATATGAGTTTTAGATAATTTTGTCTATTTTCAAAACCCACTGGTTTTGCTTTATTTGGATTTCGTATGACTGAGTTATGGTTGTTTTAGTACAGAGGTGTCGATCTATTCCAGATTCAGTTTTGGTTGATTTTGTTAACAAACTATTTTCAAGAACTATTCTATACATATTATCTTGATCCAATATTTTTTTTAGTGTTTCTTTATGAAGTTAGGGATTACCCAGAATTTTGATGAATTTTATTGATAGGTTTTAAGTGGTGTTTCATGCTCGTTTCTAAAATCTATACATGCTGTATTTTGCTCGCTGTTCTGTAAAGAACCCTATTTTCACTATGATTCCTTATACTGTATGAAAAATATTTGTGAAATGTGAAAGTTATTAAATTTTATCTATTTTCCTATCCCTTTGGCAGAATTGGATTTCGATTCACTGGTTGCGAGATATCTTAGTTTTCGTACAGCAGTGTTGAGATTTCCATATTCGTTAAACTATGTTTTCTTGATGCTTTCGTATTTTTGATGACTGATCTATTCTTACTGGAATATTATGAAACTTTATATTTTGATTCTAGACATATAGGGGAATACCCAATATTTTTCCTGGATTTAATTGAGAGTTTTTTATGCTGTTTTTCTGACTGAGAATTCGTTTTTCTGATTTCTGACTGAACACGTTTTCTGTTTTCGAACCTGTTTTGAGTTAAGATGTTGTGAAGTAATATATGACTTAATTATACTCGTTGGATTCGTGTGGATGTCTAGTTTCCAGATCCTTCAACGGATCTAGGTTTGCATTTCTGTAGCGACGGAATTCACTGTTTTAGTACTGATCTGTCATGCTGTCCAGATTATGAACATACACTATTTTGCTCGTTTATGTGACTGCATATCATCTATGCATGTCTATTTATTTCCATGAACCTAATACTGATTATACCATGTTAATTTAACACTATTTCATACACATTCATGTATGTTTGATAACCATAATAAAAGTAACCAAGCCGGGATTTATGGGAAAGATCTAGTAGTGGGTAAGCATAGAAATGTGTACTTAGAAGGAAGCCCGTATTTCCCATATGATTATCTGTATTCTGACCCTGTCTACATTACTTCTTATATGAAGGTGTAGAGTAGAAGAGAAACACTAGGTTCTATCTGTCTGTCTGAATCTGTTATCTGACCTTGTCTACATTACTTCTTATAGGAAGGTGTAGAGAAGAAGAGAACCACTAGGTTCTATCTGTCTGATCTGATTATCTGATATCTGTCTGAACCTTGAGTACACGACCCTATATGATTCCCTACGAAATCTGAAGCGAAATTATTTGTTGTAGCAACCATGTGTTATGTTTTTGGGGCGCATGAAGTGCTACCTAGATAGTAATCACACAAGACTTATAAAAATCTGAATCTAAATCTGAATCTGAATCTGTTATACGTATCTGACCATCTGTTATCTGATTATCTGATTATCTGTTATCTGTCTGACACTACCATGTGACACATTACTTAACACTATCTGTATATCTGTTTGCATACTATCTGACACTTGACACTTAACACTTGACACATGTTAGTATACCATGCTAGTTGATTCTGCCATACCATGCTAGGTCTGTTTCTACTATTAATTAGATATGTTAGTTTTCCCCATGTGCTTGTATCCTACATTATTTGTGACCCGCGACTTGCAATTGACGGGTACTTGTTTTCTTCTTTTTCCCTTTTCCTGCAAATATACTAATTGCAGATCAGGATGGTCAGCTGCCAGATGGTAATGGCGAGATGATGTATTGGTGCTGGAGTTTCTGCTTTATTATTATTATTAGTTGTTGCTTGAACAATGAATAAAGTGTATTTGGTTTATTGAATATTTATTTGTATTTGGGCAATGTGACCGAGGATATTTGTTTTCTCCAGACTCTGATTTATTTGAGAATATTGAATTTGGTTTCAAGTAAATTTCTGTTGGTGTTTTGTTTCAATATTGCATGTTGGTTGTGCCTTTTGCTTCCTGATTATTTCTGTGATGTGTTGTAAAGATTCTGAAACAACTTATGGATGATGAAAATCATTCGCTGGGCTTTTGTTACGTATCTGTCTTCTGTATTCTTTTTGGGAAGCGGTGCGTGACAGTGAGTCTAGTGGTGATCTGTAACCGATCCCACACGTAGTCGAGTACGAGGTCGAACTAGACAACCACCCAGGGTGACGACAGGGATTCCTTAAATTAACCAATGTCCTCAATTCATGCAGGGATGGTTGTAGTTTACAATATTTTCTATTTTAATTTTAATGTTGTAATATATAAAACAATCTTTATCTTGTATTGCTTGTTTGACATCTGTGTTTGCAATATTTTGTATTTGGGAATCTTTGTCAAGTTGTAGGATAATGATAATCGGATGTAGTTGCTTGTTTTGCCTGTTTTGCTTGTTTGGCAACTGTGTTTCTCTTGGATGTTGTTGTTGTTTAGCTTGGATGATCGGATGTTTTTGTTCTTGCATGTTTTCATCCATTGTGAGTGATAATGAATATTGGAATAATGAGTACTGTAATCAGGAAAACAGCTGCATGAATGGCAGCTAGCTGGTTATGAACTCAGTACATTCACAGTTGCCAACTGCGCTAAAGTTAATACTAGGAGCGCAGTTGTCCACTGCTACTGTCAACTCTCCCAATTTCCAGAGAGTTGGCAACTCTCTGGAAATTTGGTATTAACGGCGAGCGCAGTTGCCAACTGTGGTAAAGTTAAAACTAGGAGCGCAGTTGGCAACTGCGATTGTCAACTCTCCAAATTTCCAGAGAGTTGGCAACTCTCTAGAAAATTTGGTAATAACGGCTAGCGCAGTTGCCAACTGCGGTAAACTTAGTACTAGGCTCACAGTTGGCAACTATGCTCCTGGTTATTACCCAATTTCCAGAGTTTCCAACTCTCTAGAAATTTGGAGAGTTGACAGTTGCAACTGCCAACTGCACTCCTAGTATTAACTTTAGCGCAGTTGGCAACTGTGCTCTTCGTTATTACCCAATTTCCAGAGAGTTGGCAACTCTCTGGAAATTTGGAGAGTTGACATCGCAGTTGCCAACTGCCCTCCTAGTATTAACTTTAGCGCAGTTGGCAACTGTGCTCCTAGTTATTACCCAATTTCCATAGAGTTGCCAACTCTCTATAAATTTGGAGAGTTGACAGTGGCAATTGCCAACTGCGCTCCTAGTATTAACTTTAGCACAGTTGGCAACTACGCTCTCTATTACCACCCAATTTGCAGAGATTTTTCTAGAGAGTTGGCAACTCTCTGAAAATTTGGAGAGTTGACAGTCACAGTTGCCAAATGCGCTCCTAGTATTAACTTTAGCGCAGTTGGCAACTGCGCTCCTGGTTATTATCCAATTTCCAGAGAGTTGTTAACTCTCCGGAAATTTGGAGAGTTTGCGCTCCTGGTTATTACCCAATTTCCAGAGAGTTGCTAACTCTCTGGAAATTTGGAGAGTTGACAGTCGCAGTTGCCAACTGCGCTTCTAGTATTAACTTTACTGCAGTTGGCAACTACGCTCGCCGTTAATACCAAATTTTCAGACCAATTTATATGGCAAGATATTTCCCTCATTACATATTCGAGCATCCTCCAACCAGATTCAACATATATGCAGATTCAAATCAAATTCCAACAAACAGTGGACTTCCAACCATCCCAACATCTTCCAACAAAACCAAACATTTCCAACATCCTCCAACCAAATAAGTTCAATCATTCAAAACAAGCAATCAAAACAATCAATCAAAACAATCAAACAAAACAAACACACATGCACACTAACGCACCACTAATTTGCATTTAGTTTTTTCATCATTACAAAACACCTCCAGGAGTAGTCCAAACATATGCAGACATTTAACTCGAGGCAACATTTAGACATTTAAAAATATAAACAAGAAATACAACTAATGCTCGGGGATCAAACAGGGGTATATAATTTTGTTTTCTTCCTATTCCTTTTCGGGCGTGTGTCTGGAGATTTTTGAGTAACTTGGGAAATGAGAACATGATCTTCCGGGTCATCGTTCTCTTGTTCTTCATGTGTAGGCGCATCTTCCTCTTGCATTTGCCCACTCGGTTGTTGTAATGGATCAGGTATACAAGCGTGCCCCTAATAATTTTTAGTTGTAACCTTTTTTCTTCGCTTCCTTATGTTGGGCACCGGGGCGTTCAATAGTGCATCGAGTCAGGCTCCTTCACCAACATGTTATAGATGCGACATACACGGCTTCAGAATGCCTCTTGCAAATATCTTGACTGCATCAGGCACATTGCTCGAAAGTGCACGAGAACATTGCTTCGCAATATCCCATGCATCCTCGATCTATCAAACATATTTAACAATGGAACATGATTCACATATGATATAAATAATAATAACTAGTTACATTAGATTAAAAATAATTATGAAATTATAACTAAATATACAATCTTACTATGGATCGGTGAGTCGGTGTCCGCAGTTGGTACATTGGCTGCAGCATAGAATACCCAGGTGCCGGCTCGGTATCTCTCCTTTGAATTGGTAATTGAACACCAGCTGATATAGATCGGGGAAGTGCAACATACAATCGTGTATATGTGCGATACCAGTTCATATATGACCGATGCAAGGCTGAGTCAAATGGAGGAGACGGGTCTACAACGGCGTCGAAGCGTTCATCATTCCAGTGCTTGATGTGTATTTCATGGTAAGTTGCCCAATTGTGATTTGGCAGCCTACCCATACCCTTCGTTCCGTGCAACTTTTTGTCATAAGTTCGGGTTGCCGGGATGTGTTGGTGCAGTCCAAACTGTCGAAGCACTCGGTCGGCAAAATAAAATTCAACAATACCGAAGTTGACGAGTGGTGATCTCGTCAACCATAACTGTGGGGTCGCCCTTCATGTAGGTGGCAATCTTTGAACCCTCTATTCATTGTAAGACATCCAATTCACGAACTCATCTCGCAATTGATCGAGCTCGTCTCAATAATACGTCAATACACCATGTGGGTTATCCTTCCACGTGTGTGACCCAGTCCAATATACCCCGATGGGTGCCAACAATGCTTGATTCTCTGCATGGGCCATCCACCCCTCTGATTGTCGGGTTATGCGAGGTCGACCGATGTGTAGATGTTCCCAGCTCCATACTTGCAGTATTACCATTGGCCCTGTAATGCCCTGATTTTTCAATTTATGAAAAATTATTTATTTTGCACGTAGTGTGCACGTGCAATATTTTTATAAATGTTTCCATCATGATGAGTATAGATAAGTGCTTTTAATTATTTTTCTATAAAGCCTTTTTCCATTAGACAAAAAGCATTTTCTTTTAAAAGCCCAAAAGTTAATTTAGTTTATTATTTTATAATAATTATTTTGGCCCATCAAATTAGAGCCCATTAGTAAATTTATTCTAAATATGACTTGTAATGTAGAATACAAAATTGAAGTTTATTTTTGTATAAAATAAAATGTACAATTTTTGGACCTAGTTGCATGCACGTGCACTACACGTACACGTGCAATATGCACCAAAGATGGGAGGCCGGGTTGCATTCTTTTGGAGGGAAAATCAAAAATTGTAATGGTGATCATGGTGGTGGTTACTTGGTTGTGGGTAGTTATTGCAACTCCTACTTTCATCTTGACCCTCCATCTTACAACCAACCAATTGATCCTAGCCCTCCATTCTAGTTAATTTTTAGTATAAATACCCCCTCCCATGGCTAGTTATTTTGTGCTTAATACTTTCTACAAACCTATAGTCTAAATTGCATTATGTAGTAGTATTTTGTGAGTTAAAAGATTGAGAGTGTGTGAGTTTGTGCTTGCAACATCAAGGAGAAGAAGGCCGGCCAAGGGGGAGCTCGGGTTTGGTGTTTTGGAGGCTTGGGCGCGCGTGTACTAGGAGGAGGAGGAGCATTCGTCGCAAGGACATTTGTCTAGGAGGTGGTTAATTGTATCTTTCTTCAATAAGGTGAATAAATTCTCCATATTTCTAAAGTAGAAATGCTAGATTAAATTGAATGAATGAAGCATGAAAATGATTAATAAGAATGCACATTAAATTGGGAAAATGATCCCTAATTGATTGAATTGTTGATATGGAAATAGTATGTAGTTCTATTATTAAATTATAAGTTGTATGTGAATTGATTATGATCATGGATTGATTGAAGAAAATGCATTTATTACCATCAAAAATTATATACAAAAGTTAGTAGTTTGTTAATGCTATTTCATGTGTTAAATAGATCTTTTGTGTTAATGTGAGAATAGATAAATTCAAATATAGACTTGTATGTTGGATAAAAGATTAATAATAGAGAATTAATGTAAAAAATTGTGGATAAAGAGATTAGAAGGTCAATTGCTAAGAAATGTCGAAAAATGAGAAATATAGTAGTTATAATGTAAAATTCAAATGAATTGTATGAAAATATATTTTTATTGGTACAAAAATTATTTTATGCATACTGGTATGAAAATCATGTGAGGAAAAATCAATCTGGAAGTAATTTCTATAAAAGCAAAATGAAATGAGGACTAGTTGAACAGCGAAATGTTTTAATAACAGAAGGAATTGTTTTAAAAAGAATATCGACTTGTACTGGACAACCTGAGCATGTAGCTCAAGTGGTCGGAGTGCATGGCTTGTTTCCCTGAGGTTGCTAGTTCGAATCCCCTGGACAACACATTTTTAGTCATGAATTTTTATAAAGAAGAATAACGGCGACCGAGAGCATATAATGCTCTCCGTCCGCCTTATGACGATTGGAGCAGCCGGCCTAGTGGCTGGTGCTGTCGGCTGTGTTCTCTGTGGTGCTGGGTTCGAATCTTGCTCTTGGCAAGAATGTAAAAATAATTTTTTTGGGTTTCTAAGTGTCAAAAAAAAATTATGAGAAAAATATGTATATTCTTCTAAAAATATATGGGACTTTATAAAGATAGTTTGGGAATTATTTGCATGAAATAAAACATGATTTGAGAATAAAATGTATGATTAGAACTATGGTTCTTTATTTATATTTTTGTAGAGTTATAGCTTGCAAAAAATGACTTGAAATGAAGGATTAGAAGATTAAATTTGGCAAAAAGAAATTACATGATGTGATGTGATGCAAATTATTCCTATGTGAGAATATTGTGAAAAGTATGGAATGCGAATATTTAATAGTGATGTGAAATTCAAAGTGAAATTGATAATTGATAAAGCATATGAATTCCATGTATAGTTATGGATTTTTGAACAAATTTGAGATCATGTTCGGAAAAGAGAATTGCTTTTGAGTATGATAACTCAACATGAACTTATGAGTTAGAAATGCTCATTTTGAGAATCGTGAATTGAAAATTGAAACAGAAAGAGTAGCTAAGTCTCCCCCGGCATTTGGAAAGGAATGAAATGAAAAGTTGAAATGAAAGACCAAGATTGGTCATATTGAAATGAATGAATAAGTCCGGTTTAGTGGAGAGGCTAACTCTAGAGCTTTGATTTTTGTTCATGATTTTAATAAAAACTAAGGATTAGTACATAGTGGAGACGTGATGAAAGTAGGAGAAAAACACGAGTTGAGGGCCATCGGATTTGCGGCAGAGAGTATTTCACAGGTTCTTCACGATGAGTCGTGACATGACGTGGATACTGCTCCAGGGTACCGTCCCGGTGGTGACGCTTGTGGGATGTTTGGTGACTGCATGAGGATCGTGTGCCATGAAGGAGGCTGAATTGCCACAGGTTCTTCACGATGATTCGTGACATGACGTGGGATTCCCCTCCAGGTTTTCTGTACACGTGCTTGCACTCATAGATCATTTAAGATACCTACCGTAGTTACAGTAGTAGATTAAGTCATAACGAGGGATCGAACCCTATAAAGTTGAAGAACGATTAAGGGCTTGCCCTCGGACCTATGTAGTATGAGATGCATAGAATCCGAACAAGTACGCATTAGTGTCATGTAATATAAATAATGCATTAAGGACTATGTGCACAAATCACAACACGACATCATCAAGATATTCTCTTTAGTTTAATATGTGACAAGTTTGTGTTTGTTAAATATGAAAAATTGAGTTATACTATTTCCGGCATAGAGAGGATGGCCGTGTATAATGTTCGTCGGTTGAATAAACTGACGTACCCACAGTCTTATATGAAGGTAAATGACATGTTAAAGATTAAAGAGGAATGGATGCTTAAAGATTATACCATGTTGTTGTACATTTATTTAATTGTTGTAAAGTTTACTTCCGCTGTGCAAATGTAAAGTGTAATATTTATGTAAACTCTGATGTAAAGTGAAAAGTTCAAATTTTCTTGTAAAATTGTACTAAAGGAAGTGGAAAGATCCTGTAGAACAACTCGAATTCAGTGTATTTGGGATTCGGGGCGTTACAGGCCCAGTCATTTGAACTGCATTCAAGGAATATGAACACAAACTCCTATACAGTGCGGCCAATGCGACACTACCCCAGCTGTATTCCCCGGCTTTTCTAGTATCTGCAATCAACGGTAGATACATTACTAGCACCAAATCACCTGACGAGTTCAGAAATATCACACCGCCAAATATTGTCATTATATAAGCTCGGGTGTAACACTCGACTTGGAACTCAGTCGAATCATGTAACACCCATGCCCCGGGCTCGGACAGTTTATACAATTTAGAAGATAAATTAGATACTATGTAGTACAACTGCCCACCACAGGCTGCCTCTCAAAAGGTGGTTAACCGAATTGGTGACTCTTGATCATAGGCAATAGTATTTATATTTTAATTATTTTAGTACAAATCTTGATATGGGACTAATTTCTCAAACTCTCATCCGTTCTATATCTTTCTGAGTGCTCTCTCACGTGTAGAACCCCAGTCCCGGGGGGGCCATGCGCCAGCTCGGCTTGGAGAGACACAGCGGAAACAACAACAAGTGGGCCCCGCATACATGCCACGTCACCCTGTGGTGATGTCATTTGAAAGAGACAGCAACACACAGCTGCTCTGCTATTTTTCCTGCACACTGGTGGGCCCCCTACTTACGGATTTTCCAGACAGCCCCTCTATAGGATTTCTACAGGGCAAGCTCCGAAATCCCCTCTTTTATATACTATATATATATATATATATATATATATATATATATATATTATATCACACTTTAGAAATTACGGGGTGTTACACACACACACCCTTAAGAAATCAGCGTCCTCGCTGAGCACGGGGCATGCACAACCAGTGCAGGATCTCATTCTAGACGCTGTGCATTCGTCCTCGATCCCGATAATTCTGGAGACTAGTCCCACACCGCAGATAATTCCAGAGATTATTTCACTCACACCTCGATAATTCTAGGGACTATCTCACACTGCAGATCATACTGAGGCCCTCTTCCACATTCGATGTCGAAAGTCGGCTCTGATACCATTTGTAACAACCCTGTCTCGAGCTCGGAAATTTTTTATACAATTTAGAAGGAAAATTAGATACTATGTAGTACAACTGCCCACCACAGGATGCCTCTCAAAAGGTGGTTAACCGAATTGATGACTCTTGATCATAGGCAAAGTTATTTATTATTAATTAATTAGTGTTCAAATCTCGATATGGGACAATTTCCTTCAACTACTCCTGTTCTCTCTCTCCGAAATCACCCTCTCACGTGGGCCCCATCGCCCACGTCAGCGTGAACAGAGAGCACAGAGCAATGCTCTGTTTTTCCTTCTCACAGCCACCGGGTGGGCCCCTCAACCAAATGCCATGTCATCCTTGGTTGATGGCACAAGCAACAACATGCCTTTGCTGTTTCTTTCCCATGGGACCCCCCATCTTTCGGATTTCTAAACAGCCCCCCTATAGGATTTTCTATAGGGCAAGCTCTGAATCCCTTATATATATATATATATATATATATATATATATATATATATATATATATATATATATATATATACACACACACACACACACACTTAGAAATTACACTTAGAAATTACGGGGTGTTACACGGAGCAAGTCTGGAATACCACTCCTGAGCGGGCCCCTTGAGCATGGCTGGGAAGGTTTTGCAGAGAAGGGCATCAGAGGCATGGTGGATCATCATGAGAGATTTGAAACTCTCAATGTGATCAGCGGGGTCCGACTCTCCGGTATAAGTCTCGAAATGCGGAGGCTTGAAGTTCTCTCGGACGGGGGCCTCCATGATAGTTCGAGAGAACAGGGGCCTGCTCGGGCTAAGGTTCCTCGCCCGTTATTCTTCATCTCTATCGAGTTGTCCGAGGCACCTCTCCATCTCGTGGAGATGGCGGTAGACCGATTCCTCCCTTTGGTCATGCCTCGCTGAGCCCCGAGACTCATCTTCATGTAGAAGAGGACTGGGGCTGCGGTGGCGATAACTTGGAGTAGGTTGTGGACTGGGGGTGCGATAGCGATGGCTCAGAGCTGGCCGAGGACTGGGAGGGCGACGGCGATGGCTCGGAGCCGGCCAAGGACTGGGAGAAGTGCGGCAATGGTTGGGAGCGGGTCGAGGACTGGGAGCCCGTTGGTCGTTGTTGGGGGCGGCGTTAAGCGCCCGTAGGACTGCCTCCTGGAACTGTTGGAACTCCGCCCTCGTGACGAGGTTCTCCTTCTCCCGATGAGCTCTAAGGGCAGGACGGCCAGCCGGGGAGCGACTTCTTCTCTGGCGATGCTGGGGCGACTCTCTTCGCCTCCTGGGAGAGTTGGACCCTCTGCAATCTGTCCTGCGGGGTGACCGGTCCCTCTGACACTCCCGACGAGGGTTCCCATCACGGGTCTGCCTATCATCCAAGCAGATGCGAAGATCTGTCTCGTTCTGCTGGTTGTTGAGAACATCTCGTAGATCTTTCGGTGTTGGAGGGCTATGGGATGCCATGGAGTCGGAGGAGGGGTTATGTATGGAGACATGAACCTTATGAAGGGGTTGCTTTTGGTAACTTCGGCGAGAGGGTTCTCCAACAGCCACTTGAGGCCCCTGAGGCTGCTGAAGGGGTTGGGGGATCAGTTGTTTGAGTTGCTGGGCCGGCTGAACGGGCGGAGGGAGACCCTCTGGAGCCGGAGGAGGGATGGAAGTTGTTCTACGGTTGGAGACCGCAGACTTCCCTTTCTTCAGAGGCATAGTTAGGAGCTGCTTTTGCTGATGGAGTAGGGTCGGATTGCTATTCGAGTTCCCATAGACGGCACCAATCTGTTGCCGCTGATTTCGGTGTGGGGGCAAGCAGATGAATTTGTGGGTTCGGAGAAATCAAATGGGTCAAACCTGACCACTTCCACCGTTGTTTAGCTGGCTTCTCGCTGCTCCCGTTGACCTGCACAAAGTTCAAAACACCGGGGTTGATCCCGGCGACGAACCCTTCGACGCTCTTGTCAGTACTCAGAAAAAAATATGAAAGAGCTTTAGGTAGGTAAAGAGTGATCACCTTGTAACTGTAGGGAGTAGGGAGTATTTATAGTCGCCATGGGGATCTATTTCGAGATAAGAACAAATCTCTACTCCCCGGTGTGACTAAATAGAAGTGGTTAGAACCACCTCTTAAGGATAAGGGCGTATCAAGACTTCTTCATATCCTTTTGAACGGGATCGTAACGGGTTGGGACCCGTACCCAGTTGAGCGGACCCATTCATGGGTCATTGGGCTCTGGAGAAGAGACCCAGTTCCCATTTCGGACCTGTTTGTAGGTTGAAATGACCGTTTTGCCCCTATGAACTTTAAGATTCATGCCCGATTCGAACGGTCCCGATTTAATCCCATTTTTAACCATATCATCTGGATTATCTGGAAAGAAAGAAACAACCAAATTTTCTCTAACACCTCTCGCCATATTGCTAGTCTTATTAATGAGTTGATTTTCTTCACCAAGTTTTGGTCTTCTATTTTACCGCATGTTAAAGTGGATGCACTGCATCTTCAACGCCTTGATGAAGCAGCCTTTAAATTTCGTATTTCTAATTTTTTTCCACCTTGAGTTTTAGTTTTACTGTATTAATCTTCTCAATATTGTCTCTTTTGCAGAATTGATTTTTTTGGCATCCGTTCATCCTTTTCCACACTGGACTATCGCGGTCTAGGCTGTGGACTTTCTCTTGCTTTTGAGCTGTTATGCTACTTGATCAGCGCCCTTCCATTTTGGTGGTTGTCGATTTTTCCTGCACTGTTAATCACTCTTTTGATTCTTAGTGTTTTGTAGCCCCCGTTCCCGTAAATACGTATTTTCTGAATATTTTCTATATTTTGATTATTTATAATTTATTTATTTCCATTTTGTTTTAAACTCGATTTAGGCCTTCTATGAAAATCTTTTCGGGCCGGGAATTATATTTACTTCGAATAATAGTATATTCTAACTTTATTGTCTATTTTCTAAGTGATCGGCTATTTATATCTTATTTTATTACTATTTGGATTTTAATAAACTTGTTTATCCCAAATCCTATTTTGATATGTATATCATTATTATTATTATTGTGATCAGTACTATTATTAGTATTTTTACTATTATTATTATTACCTTTGATTGTTAATTTAAAAATCTATTTCTATTTATAACTGTACTTGTAGTTATTTCGAATAATTTCCATATTGTAGTATAAATATATTTTGTTATATAATCCCACTTTCTATTGATTATTCATTCTATTGGATCTTTTTATTTAAACCCTATAATCCATTAAAACCCTATTACTCCTAACCCATACCCGTTTGCAATCCTAACTCTATTCTTGATGGATTTTAGCCCAATAACCCATTTAAACCCCAACCCTATAATCCCATAAACTATCCATTAACCCAATAGCCTCCAACCCGTTAGCCACCCCTATATTGAACCTAACCCTAATAACCCACTACCTATATATACTCCTACATATTCACCATCCTGCCAAAAAAAACCCTAGCCGCCCCGACTTCTCATCTTCCTCCATATCCACCCCTTCATCTTATGCACCTCTTCTCCCCCTGCCCCCTCCTGTGGCGGCGCGCCTCCCTAGCACCGACTCTCTTCCCCAGCGCGCCTCCCTACTCGCATCGAAGCATCGTCTCCCTTATCCTCCCGGCTGCAGTGCCAGCACAGCCCTCGTGCTCCCTGTGCAGCGCCGTGACACCCCGCTGCACCCACTCCCTCGGCGCCACCCTCCCGTAGTGTTGCTCCGTCCTCCTCCTCAGCGTCAGCAACAACCGCCCGGTGCTCCTCCTTCCTGTCGTGCGACTACCGCCCCCATCGCCGGCATCCTGCAGCATCAGCACTGCGACCCTGTGCTCCTCTCAACCGCTGCAGCGACAACCACGACCCTCAGCGCCCTACTCTCTTTCTCCTTCTACCTGCTCGCGATGCCACCCCGTCGAGTCCCATCGCCAGCGCCTCGCCATCACCACTCTGCTCCCACCGCTGCTGTCACTCTCCGACTGCAGTCACCGCCAACGTCTCTCGCCGTCATTCACTCTCCCCCTGTCGCATTGGAGAAGAAGCTCAGGGGTTGGATGATTTGTGTGTGTGCTATTTTGTGAGAGTGGGGGATCCTCCATTCTAAGATTAGCCATTTGCTGTTTTGGGATCAAGCGATCACATCCATCCGATCCTCTTCTTGATCTTCGATCTCGGTCGTCCGATCGTTGATCATCGCGATTGTGATCACTTTTTGATTCGTCGATCGTCGCCGTTGAATTTGCATTGATCACCACCATCATCATCATCATCAAGATCTTGATCTCGACCATCGGATCTCTTTTGATCATCGCGATTGTGATCATCATCTTGATCTTCAATCTCAGCCGTCCAATCAACCGATCACACTTGATATCGGCTCTTGATCGTCTCGTTCGTCTTCTACTTGGTGAATTAAACATTTGATCCTCTTTTGTTCTCATTCATCAAATTGTCAATCATGGTATATTTACTCTTTTAGTACTTTTCGGCCGTTGGATTCGCTTGATCTTCATCTTGATCACCATCTTGATCAACGAGATCCGTGCCCGATCGTGGTCATCGTGATCGTTTGCTCGTCGCCGTTTCGCCGGGATTCCGATCCCGTTATTCTCAATATATCGGATCTAACGTCATCTAAAGGCAAGTCATTTCTACTAGAATAGTTTTTGTATCATATTCGAGAATGTTTATTGAATCCCACAAATAGATCCCCAATTGCTATCGTATATTGTTATTGTTATCTATCGTTGGGATACTACGGATTTATACGAGCGAATCCAAGTAGTAGTCTTGACTTCGTGCCATCCTTATCTCCAATGTATAGGGATCTTACATGCATACATATAGTTATTGAATATAGTAATATGGATTATTATTGTATTTCATGTCATGACATCTCACAACAATTGTAGATTGCATACTAGTATTGATGGCTTATATGATTGATGTTAGTGTATTAGTTGTTTGTGATTGGTAAGATTATAGACATTTCTCATCTTAATACCATGTTCACATAGGTATGGCTTGCTGTGATTTATTATTTTTAACCTCCAACTCCTCGTTCTTAACATTTTAATCGTTTTATTCAAAAAGAATATGTTAACTCCCTAAAAATTTACGCCGACCTGAACATTACCTTGCTGTTTCGACCTAGATAATGTCACCAAAATCAATAACTTCCTGAATATAAAATGTAACCCCAGATGTCTAGTTTACTTTTCTTTTTGGCAGAATTGAATTCCGAGTTACGGTTTGTGAGATATCGCAGTTTTACTGCTGCTGTGTCGAACAATTCCAGATTCTAAAAACTGCTGCCACACTTCAATTCACAATTAATTTAACCATACTACCTATAAGATAATGACTTAAAATTTTGCATGCTGATACTATAGACACACTAGAGGACATTCCATAATTTTCCTGGAATTAATTAATAAAATTTCAGTCCTGTTCCAAAGGGTATAAACACAATTTTACAAGTTCTGACTGAACACAAATCATATGTAGTTTGTTATTTTGACACATGTTACCACAACTTTTATGTACCTTAATTATATGCGTTGGAACCGGGCAGGAGTCTAGTTTATAGACCTTCTGACTGATCCATATTTGCTATCTCGTAGCAATGGAAATTCTGATTTTGGTACAACAACCTACTGCTGTCCAGAATTGGGTTCCTATGTTTAATAATACATAATTGAATCTATAATGTTATATTTGGTGCATTTATTTGTATAGAGTATATTGCATGATCTTAGGATTGTTTTGTCATCTTTCTAGTGTCCCTTATTAGTCGCATTATTGTATGTTAATTGAATAAAGAATGTTAATCAAGCCGGGGTTAAGAGTTGACTATGGTAGTTGACAATATAGTGAGTGTACTCGGATGATGGCCAGTGATTATTATTGTTATCGGCATCGTGTAAGAAATTACACATGTCCAGTATTTTTACCGTTATCGGCATCGTGTAAGAAATTACACATGTCCAGTATTTTTATCGCTATCGGTATCGTGTAAGAAATTACACATGTCCAGTGTTATTACCGTTATCGTCATCGTACCCAGTACATGAGCTATAGAATCTACCACTTTAGTCTAAACGAAATTGATTGTATGCATGGAGCCTGTAGTATGGAATGTAGTAGTACGTGCATTAGCTAGGATTGAAAATGAATAATAGACTTAATACTTTCATCACATTGTCATTGCATATTGCCATCTTTATTGAACAGTTTTATCGTTATTGCTACCATCATTTTTATTGTTTATCGTTATCGTTATAAATCATCGTTATTATACATTGTACTGTTATCACTTTGTCAATGTTCAACACTATTGATTTCATCGTTCATTGAATTCATCGTTATACCGTTATTGTCATTGTTCCCTGTTTCTCTACTTGCTGTCCGCGACTTGCTCTAAGGACATTTTTCTTCTCTTTAGATGAACAGCTTACAGGTAATTAAGGAGATTTACCTGACGGGCTAGGGGAGCAACAATGGTGAAGGAGATGTTTTGCTGCGCCGCTTAAATAAATGTTGCCTTATTTGAGAATTTTAATAAATTGAACAAATGTTGTTTTCTTTGTATTGTGGGCTTTGGCCCGAATGTTGTTTGTTAAATTCCATATGTTGGGTTATTTTGATGTTGGTTATTTTTATGCTTAATTTCCAGATGTTGGATTAATCTTTTATTGCATGTGTGGTTGTTTTACTTCTTGTTTATATTGTTGAGTTGGATCGATAACAGCCTATGGATGACGCAAGTCATTCGCTGGGCTGTGTCACGTGCTTGCATTCCATATTTTTGGGAAGCGGGGCGTGACATGTTTTCCTTTTGTTGCTACTATGCTGATTATTGTCGTCTTTCAGCCTCTTAACTGTGTTACTTTTCTATGTTCCTATTTTCTCGTTTACTATCTGGTTTGATGCTCTCCGTGGTTATTTTGCTGCGGTTTTCATGTTGAGTTGTTCGGCCTTTTTCTTTCAGGCGGCTGTTTAGTTGGGGCCTATTTTCAATTAGCTTATCTTCACCACGTTGTTGGGTGCTTTGGTCTGCTGGTTTATTTTGTACGCTGCTGTCGTTTTGCATTTCCTGTTCATGTTGCTTTATCGCAGTTTGTGCCTTTCATACTGGCCTTCGGTCCGCGTTTCTCCCTTTCTTGTTGGCACCGATGTTCGGACTGCAGGTTTGTTCATTTCGTTGGATTGTTTGGTTTCTCTGGGTTGAGTTTTGTTGAACTCATTGTGCACAATGATTGCCTTATCTTTCAGCTCGGTCATTCTGGCTACTTGTGGGTCCCAGTCGTTTGAGTCTGGTCTGATTTTGTTTTTGCTGAAGCTTCCTTTCCAGTCGGTCGCTCACTGACTTTTTCGAATCGGTCGTTAGCTTATGTATGCCAGTTTCGTCGCTGGCTATTGTGTTTTAGGCTATGCTTTTCATGGCTTCATTGGTGTTGTTTGAGTTGTAATTTCTTCTATTTCTCTGTCGCGAGTTTTACACTGTGTAAAATTATTTGCTTGTATAGTTCTTCTTTTTTAATATATTTGGGCTGGAGTCTTATAACTCTATCTTCGTTATAAAAAAAAATTAAATTATTATTTGAGTGCAAAGATGTCAAAATTCTTTTAGTTTACTTTTACCATCTTAATAATTTGTTTTCATTTTGAGGTCAGTGCAAATAATGTGCCGACAAACAAATATAACTCTAGAATAGATGCATTAAGAGATTTTATTAGGATGGATATCATCTAGCATCATATTAAGGGTAATTATTGATCTAGTAGTTGTGGAGGGTTAGAGCCACCTTTCTAATAAAGCAGAGCCGGCCCTAAGTTCCCGGGCGCCCAAAGCAGAAAGCCCAAATAATTATTATGGGGCCACCTAATTACAATATAATTTTTGTACATACAAAATACATGTCCATATTTACAAGAGAAATATAAATTTCGGGCTTCTAAAATTGCAAACAAATCGGAGGCCTGAGACGGCCGCCTCACCGGCCTCAAAGTGGAGGCCGGCCTTGCTAATAAGCATAGAAAAATGTGTTTATTATAACCTGTAAGAAGGCGAGATATCTCTCCAATACATATGAAAGCAATAAAGCATCTCAAATTAACCAACCCTAAGTTGGTTGAAATTTTCGTAACTTCTGGGAGATTGAATTGTGACTTATATTTTGATTGGTTGCTCAAATTTATTCATGGTATCCTCACAATGGTTACTCCAGCATCATGTTCAAAAATCAATAATTTACGTATCATTAATACCCCGAAATTATTGTTACAAATCCACAAATGGTGTAATTAAGTTATTTAGCATCATAAACAAATGTCATTATTCTAAACAAATGTCATATTGTACAACTACTAATCATAGAAATTTACACTCATGAATCATGATGTACATGATAATAAATATATATTTTGTTAATTATGTATATTAGTTATGTACTTTTTATTATAATATTGTTATAGTAATTTGCACGTGGTGTAGTATGCACATCTTACTAAATATATTTACTTAACATTAAAAATTCTGACATGGTTGGGCTTTAAATTTGAGATATTCTTTGTACATTTAAAAGTAAAAAATTCTGATATAGTGTGATCTCGAATTTGAGATATTCTTTGTATTAATAATACACATGTAATATACGTAAGTTGATAGATTTACAATCAACAACTTTATATATTTTATTATAATATTAGAAATTAGAAATATAAATAATTTAAAATTTTAACAATCTACCCGCGCATGCAAATCTTTCATCCGGTAAGTGCTCTCTCCCTCCAGCATATGATGTTATTTTGATTTGTGGATCCCACCTTCATATTTTGATTTGTGGATCCCACGTTCAGGGCCCAGGCCCCAGGACAAGAGCAGGCTAAAACTCTTCATATATTTATTTCTGCCAGAACAAGAGCATCCACGGTCAGAGCATCCACAATGGTGTTTTTTTTTTTTTTTTTTTTTTTAATGGCAGCTACAGTAGTAGTAAATAGTGAAATATTGTGCAGTAGTTGTTTGCTATAATTTTTTCATTTTTGTAATCAGACGATACATGTGGACGATACATGTTGTATCGTCCGATTACGTGTAAATTAATAAAAGAAAGAGACGAGACAACATGTCTCGTCCCTCTTTTTTAAAAAAAAATTATGCGTGGGACGGTATAACATACACCGTCGCACAATTTTTTTTTTAAAAAAATGGGTGAGACGATACATGTTGTACCGTCTCTTTCGTTTAAAAAAAATAAAAAAATAAAATAAAATTAGATATAGGTCGGACGGGATATGTTGTCCCGTCCTAGAATTTAGGGGAATTAAAATAATTAAATAATATTAAAATATATTGATTAAATAAATTAAATAATATAATAATACCTAAACCTAATTAAAACCAACTAAACCTACTCACTAATCCTCCTCAATTCAAGGACGGGACATGTTGTACAACATTTTTATTTAATTATATATATATTATTATTTTTTTCCCGACGAATCTGACCGTTCGATCTAAAAAAATAAATAAAAAAATAAATAAAAATGGGACGGTCCATGTTGTACTGTCCGACCTCCTTTAAAAAAAAATTAAAAATAAAAATTTGGGACGATATATGTTGTATCGTCCGAAGGGATTAAAAAAAAAAGTGGGACGAGGAATGTTGTACCGTCTCTTAGAGCATCCACAGTCGTTTGTTATATTTGCCAATTTCTCATTTTTTGAGAAATGACATGCTGCAGTCATTTGCTATTTTGCCATTTTTTGGCAAAATGGCTACAGTTGTTTCTCATTTTTAAGAAACAAATTGGTCATTCTCAAATTATAAGAGACGGTACAACACATATTTCCCAAAAATATATTTTGTGTATTTTCTATATTTTAAAAAAATTCTAAATTATTTTTTCGGTTTTCAAATTCTTTTTATCAAAACGTACTGTTGGATCTTTTATTAAAATATGTTTTCGACCAATAATTTTATTTGTAACTATTTCTCTGATTTTATATTGAAATACAATTCTTATTATTAGTATTATTATTATTATTATTACTGTTATTTTTAATATCGTTAATTAGTACTATTGTTATTGTTTTTATTATTAATATTAATATTTCTACAAAATCCTAAATTGTATATTTTTATTTGTTTTTTCTTTTATTTATTTATTTATTTATTTATTTATTTACTTTCTAAACCCAATAACCCATTTAATTTACCCATACCCACACCCTAAACTACCTTAACCCGTACCCAATATCAGCCCAAACCCGTACTCAATACTACCCATTCTTGATAATCCTACCCGTAAGCCCATATATATACATCCTTTAACCCTAACCGACCTGTGTATATATACCACCCCCCAGCCTCTTCATCTCCCCTTCAACTAACCCATCTGCTTCCGCCGCTTCGCCTCCTTCTCTCCCCCGTTCGTTCCTCTCCTCTCCCTTGCGATGCGCCGTCCACCTTCCCGAAAGCTTCACAGTCGCTTCCCTAGCCGTCTCCCTCATGCTCTCCGTCGTGCAACCCTCTCCCCGTCTGCTCGGCCTCGCGACGCTGCTCAACAGCGCCGTCCATCCCCTGCAGCGCCCTCTCCCTGCAGCGCACCTCCCTAGCCTTCCTTCTCGGTGTCGCGACCAACAGCGACGCCCGCATCGCTGTGGCGCGCCAGTCACGCCCCCCCGACAGCAACCACTACAGCCGCCCTCGCGTCCTTCGCCAACAACACCGCAGCCACCTGCGGCGCCTCCGCCGTCCAGCACAGCAACATCCACACCCGTCCCTGGCCTTGTGGTTATTGTTGTATGTGTTTTGATGGTTTGAACGTGGGCCGTCCGTTCGTGATCAACTGTTGTGGGCCGTTCGATCTTGTCGTTTTGATCAATTGAGTTTTGATCAGGTTAATCGTGAACCGTTGATCTCTTGATCATCTTGATCATGGAGTTTATGATCATCGTTGTTTGGAGCCATTTGATTGGATCGTGATCTCATCCATCATCCCGATGATCACTTTGAATTTGTACCGTTGGATCTTGATCACATTGCTTGATTTGAATTTGGATCGTTGGATCTTGTTTACCACCCTTGATTTTGGACCGTTGAATTGCTTCATCATCATCTTGGAGTTCTTTGAATTGCTTTGATTGGTGGCCGTCAAATCGTTGATCTGACCCGATCATTATTTTCATCATCAATATACTGATCACATCTCGATCTCGATCTTGATCTTCGATCAGAGTCGTCCGATTTGATTCGATTGCCTTGTTCTCTTGATCTCATGACCTCAGCCGTCCGATCGTGTTCGTGGGTTATTTGTTCTTTAGATTCGTGATCTTGTTCGTGATCATCTTGTTCGTGATTTGTTGCTGTTGAGTTCGTGCCCGGGAATCTATTCCTGTTATTCTCTTTCTTTTGGTTGAATTCGTCATCTTTCAGACAAGTAACTTGTACTCCAATTCATTTGTTTGATACAAGTCAAAAAATTCACCTATAGTGTAGTTGGGTATAGAGACAACCAAAGACTGTATTTTTCTTGATGGGTTTTGTCTCTATTGTGATAATTTGGCCATAGATGACTCATTACACAAATCATGAAATGTGATAACCAAGGAATTGCCCAAATCTTGATTTTTAGTCATGTATGTGAATATTTGTGTGAATTGATGTTTGGATGAATATCCATGTGAAATAATAGGAGTGGACATGTTAGTAACCCTAAATCATGATGTTTAGATACTTGGTAGGTTGTATTTCAAGTTTGGATGTGTTTGGATCAATATTCTTGAAGTTATGATGTTCTAGATTTGAAGTGTGAAATCTGTATTTACTGGGTGTTCTGTTTTGATTGCTGTTTTCGTCCATGATACAGTTCGAATATTGATTCCAAAATAAAAGACGAATTTTAAATAACTTTGTTTATTTTCAAACCCCACTGGTTTTGTTTGATTTGGATTTCGTATGACTGAGTTATGAATGTTTTGGTACAGAGGTGTGGATCTATTCCAGATTCTGTTTTGAGTTGATTTTGTTAACAAACTATTTTCAAGAACTATTCTATACATATTTTATTGATCTAATATTTTGCTCAGTGCTTCCTTGTGATATTAGGGACTACCCAGATTTTTGACGAATTTTAAAGATAAGTTTTATGTGGTGTTTCATGCTCTTTTCTAAAATCATCTTGTGCTGTATTTTGCACGCTGTTCAGTAAAGAACTCTATTTTCACTATAATTTCCTATACTGTATGAAAATTCTTTGTGAAATGTGAAAGTTAGTAAAATCTATCTATTTTCATATCCCTTTGGAAGAATTGGATTTCGATTCACTGGTTGCGAAATATCATAGTTTTCGTACAGCAGTGTTGAGATTTCCAAATTCGTTAAACTATGTTTTCTTGATGCTTTGGTATTTTTGATGACTAATCTATACTTACTGGAATATTATGAAACTTATATTTTGATTCTAGACTTATAGGGGACTACCCCAGATTTTTTGTGGATTTATTCAAAGTGTTTTCATGCTGTTTTCTTGTTCTTGTATTCGTTTTCCTGATTTCTGGCTGAACCTAAATTCTGTATTCAAATCAGTTTTGAGCTGTATTGTTGTGAACTAGTATGTGACTTATTTGTATGCGTTGGATTCGTGTGGATGTCTAGTTTTCAGATCTTTCGACGGATCTAGGTTTGCATTTCTGTAGAGTCCATAATTACTTTTTTAGTACTGATCTGTCATTCTGTCCTGATTATAAACATACACCATTTTGCTCATTTATGTGACTGTATAATATCCATGCACGCTGATTTGATTTCCTGAACCTA
The DNA here is from genome assembly GCA_017893485.1 of Hemerocallis citrina. Lineage (NCBI taxonomy): Eukaryota > Viridiplantae > Streptophyta > Magnoliopsida > Asparagales > Asphodelaceae > Hemerocallis > Hemerocallis citrina. The sequence goes on along the minus strand of CM030359.1, from coordinate 21,550,123 downwards.
ACCTGATTATATCATGTTAGTTTGACACTATTTCGCACACATTCATGTCTATTGGATAACCATAATAAAAGTAATCAAGCCCGGGTTTATGGGAAAGATCTAGTAGTGAGAAAGCATAAAAATGTGTACTTAGAAGGGGGCCCATGTTTCCCATCTGTTGAGATCATTTTATATGATCGTCTGTTGAGATCATTTTATATGATCGTCTGTTGAGATCACTTACGTGATCGTCTGTTAAGATAATTTTACATGATCGTATGTTGAGATCATTTTACATGATCGTCTGTTGAGATCATTTCACATGATCGTCTGTTATTTGTCTGAACCCTGAGTACACGGCCCTATATGATCCCCCACGAAATCTACAAATGAAACTGTTTTGTGTTGTAGCAACCATGTGATAAAAGTATGGCGCATGAAGTGCTACCTAGATAGTAATAACACAAGACTTATAAGAACATGAATCTGAATCTGAATCTGAAATCTGAAATCTGAATCTGAATATCTGTCATCTGTTATCTGATTATCTGATTATCTGTTACCTGTTTGACATTATCACTTGACACTATTACTTAACACTATCTGTATATCTGTTTGCATATTATTTGACACTTAACACTTGACACATATTAGTATACCATGTTAGTTGATTTTGTCATACCATGCTAGGTCTGTTTCTGCTAGTAACTAGGTCTGTTAGTTTTTCCCCATGTGCTTGTATCTTGCATTATTTGTGACCCGCGACTTGCAATTGATGGGTACTTGTGTTTTCTCTTTTCCTCTTTCCTGCAATTATCAATTGCAGATTTTGGTGATCAGCTGCACGATGGAGTATGTGTTTTGGTTGAAGCTTTTGCTTTCTTCATTTATTTCCTGTTGCTCATTTTGAACATTGTATCTGTTACTTGTACTCTTTGTATTTGGGCAATGTGACCCAGAATTATTTGTGTATTTCAGATCATGACTATTTGAGATTAATATATTTTATTTCAAGTATTCTTGTTGGTATTTGGTTCATATGTGCATGTGGTTGACTTTTTCTGGCTTCCAACTCTGATTATTTCGTGAGATATTGTATAGATTCACGAACAGCTTATGGATAATGAAAATCATTCGCTGAGCCTTTGTTACGTGCTCGTATTCCTTATTTTTGGGAAGCGGGGCGTGACATTTTTTAATAGCGTCGGACGGTACATGTACCGTCCCATATTTTTTTTATTAAAATGAACGGCGAAGATTCGCCGGATTGAAAAAAAAATACAAAATTCTCGGATGGTACAACATGTACCGTCCCAATTATTTTATTATTTTTTTTATTAAAATGAACGGCTTTGATTCGCTGGATTGAATTAAAAAAAAATAAAAAATAAAAATAAAAATAAAAATCTCGGACGGTACAACATGTACCGTCCTTGAATTTAGGAAGGGTTAGTGGGTAGGTTAGTTTAATTAATTAGGTTTAGTTAGTTTTTAATTAGGTTTAGGTATTATTATATTACTTATTTTATTTAATTAATATATTTTAATTGTTAATCAGTAATTCAATTATTTTATAATTTTTTTTAAACGAGAGACGGTACAACATGTACCGTCCCTCCCATTTTAAAAAAAACGCGCGATGGTAAATGTTATACTGTCCCACGCAAATTTTTAAAAAAAATAGAAAAAATATAGCAAACAACGACTGCAGAACAATTCGCTATTTGCTACTACTGTAGCAGCCATTTTTAAAAAAATGAGAAACACCATTATGGATGCTCTTATAATTTGAGAATGACCATTTCATTTCTCAAAAATGGGAAAGAACTATAGCCATTGTGTCAAAAATGACAAAATAGCAAACGACTGCAGCATGCCATTTCTCAAAAAATGAGAAATTGGCAAATATAACAAACGACTGTGGATGCTCTCTTGATTGCTAAAAAATAGAAAAATGTATATTATACCTATAACAATCGGACGTTGTTGCAGTAGTGAAATGCTATCATATAGGAAAAAAAAATTGTTCGGATGGAACTCCAAGTTCCGTCCTGCGAAAAAAAAACCTGGGCATTTTTAAATAATTAATTTGAATTTTTTATTAATTTAAATAATTAAAAAAAGTAAAAAAAAAATAGGTGGGACGGATCTCAGTGATCCGTCCAAGGTTGAGATTTACAAAAAAAAAAAAATTGTTGGGACCGAACTATAAGTTCCGTCTCATATAAAAAAAATAAAAAAAATTAGGGATGGACTACCGAATTTCGTCTGAAAAAAAAATATATATTTGGAACGGACTTTAGAGTTCCGTCCTCTATAATATCCATTTCCTCAAATCGCCTCTCATATATAGCAATCTTATGTAGCGAAATCGTCAGTGTCACACCCCGCTTCCCAAAAATACGGAATACGAGTACGTAACAAAAACCCAGCGAATGATTTTCATCATCCATAAGCTGTTCAAGAATTCTTTACAACATATCACAATATAATCAGAGTCGGATGCTAGAAAAAGTCAACCACATGCATATATGAACTAAATACCAACAAGAATACTTGAAAAAAAATATATATTAATCTCAAATAGTCATGATATGAAATACACAAATAATTCTGAGTCACATCGCCCAAATACAAGAATAAATACAAGAATAAATACAAGTCTCAAAATACAATATTGTTCAAAATAAGCAACAAGAATAATAATAGCCAAATTTCCAGCATCTATTATATCATGTCACCAATCCCATCTGGAACCTGTCCTCCAAAATCTGCAATACAACGAATGCAGGAAAGAGGAAAAGAGAAAACACAAGTACCCATCAATTGCAAGTCGTGGGTCACAAATAAAGTAGGATACAAGCACATGGAATGGGGAAACTAACTAGCACCTGGTATAAGTATGATTTCAACCTATATAAATTAGCATGATAAAAGTGTCAAGTGTACACGGCATAAATCAAGTGTCAAGTAAACAAGTATCCTATAAACTTGCATCAAGTGTCAAGTATTGTGTAATCATGTATCAAGTATCATGTTTCAAGTATTAAGTTCAAGTCTTATGTGATTACTATCTAGGTAGCACGACATGCCGCCCACACCACATGGTTGCTACAACACAACAGTTTCGCTTTAGATTTCATAGTGGACCATAGAGGGCGGTATACTCATGTACAGAAAACAGGAAACAGGTTCATGAAGCAACAGGTACACGAATCATCCGATTCATGCAGCAACAGGTTCATGAAGCAACAGGTACATGACCAACAGGTCCGTGCAGCAACAGATAACAGGTACATGAACCAACATGTCCATGCAGCAACAGTAATAGGTACATGAACCAAAGGTCCATGCAGCAACAGGTACGTGCAGCAACAGGTAACAGGTACATGAACCAAAGATCCATGCAGCAAAAATGGGAAACACGGGCGCCCTTCCGAGTACACGTTTCTGAATTTTCCACTATTAGATCTGTCCCATTAAAACCCCGGCTTGATTATTTTTATTATGGTTATCAAACAGACATGAATGCATACTAAATAGTTTCAAACTAACATGATATAATCAGGTTTAGGTTCAGGGAAACAAATCAGCACGTATAGGTAATATACAGTCACATAATCGAGCAAAACAGTGTATGTTTATAATCAGGACATCATGACCAGTCAGTACTAAAACAGTGATTCTGGACTCTACAGGAAAGAAAACATGGATCCGTCAAAGGATTTGGAAAATAGACATCCACACGATTCCAATGCATATAAATAAATCACATACTAGTTCACAACATATCGACTCAAAACGGATTTGAATACAGAATTTATGTTCAGCCAGAAAACAGGGGAACAACTTCAAAAGCATGAAAACATCATGAAAACACGTCAAATAATTCCACGAAAAATCTGGGGTATTCCCTATAGGTATAGACTCAAAATAACAAGTTTCATAATATTCCAGTAAGTATAGATAAACCATCAAAAATAAGGAGCAACACAAAAATACATTTTAACGAATCTGGAATTCTCAGCACTGCAGTACAAAAATAAGGATATCTCGTAATCAGTGAACCGAAATCCAATTCCGCCAAAACGACATGAAAATATATGAAATTTAATAACTTTCATATTTCACAAATAATTTTCATACAGTATAAAGAATTATAGTGAAGACAGAGTTCTTTACTGAACAGCGCGCAATTTACAGCATAAGTAGATTTTAGAAAAGAATATGAAACACCATATAAAACTCATCTTTAAAATTCAACAAAAAAAACTGGGTAGTCCCTAATATCATAAGGAAACATTGAGCAAAATGTTATACCAAGATATTATGTATAGCCTAGTTCTTGAAAATAAATTGTTAACAAAATTTACACAAAATAGAATCTGGAATTTATCGACACGTCTGTACCAAAACCATCATAACTCAGTCATACGAAATCCAAATCAAGTAAAACCAGTGGGGTTTGAAAATAGACAAAATTATCTAGAATTCCTCTTTTATTTCAAAGTTAAGATTCGGACTGTAGCATGGGTGAAAACAGTAAACCATAGCCTAGTTCTTGAAAATAAATTGTTAACAAAATTTACACAAAATAGAATCTGGAATTTATCGACACGTCTGTACCAAAACCATCATAACTCAGTCATACGAAATTCAAATCAAGTAAAACCAGTGGGGTTTGAAAATAGACAAAATTATCTAGAATTCCTCTTTTATTTCAAAGTTAAGATTCGGACTGTAGCATGGGTGAAAACAGCAAACTAAACAGAACAAGCTGCAAATACAGATTTCACACCTCTAGTTAAAATCATCACAACTTTCACAATATTGCTCCAAACATAACCAAACTTGAAATACATCCTACCAAACATCTAAGCATCATATTTTAGGGATTCTAACATGTTCAAGCCTATTATTTTCACATGGGTATTCAATCAAACACAACTCATGCGATAATCACATACACGCATCAAAATCAAGTTTTGGGCATAACCTATGTTATCTCCTATCCAATTTGGTGTCATAAGTCATCTATGGCCAAATTAACACAATAGAGACAAAACCCATCAAGGAAAACACAATCTTTGGTTGTCTCTAGACCTAACTACACTATATGTGAACTTTTTGACTTGTATCAAACAAATGAATTTAAGTACAAGTTACCTGCCTTAATTTGGAGATGAAGAACGATGCAAATCGAAAGTGAGCAAAATCCACGAACGAAAATCCACGAACTCACGAACGATAGTTCACGATGCAAAGCAAATCACGAATCACATACGCACAATCCACTTGCACGCGCGAAGCAACAAGAGAGCAAGAGATCAATCGGGAGAGAGAGAAACGAGGAAATAAATTTTTTTTTTCCCGGTTGAACACATAAACGAGAGTATATATAGTGTAAAAAAAAAATAGGGTTAGAGAAAGATTGGGAGGGTGTAATTGACGGCTAGAGGGAAGAGAAAGGGTCGGGTTGGTGCCATGGGATGCAATCCGGGTGCAGGGGTGGTATAGCTCACGGTTGGGTTGTATAGTTATACTAGGTAAGAAGGATATACTAGGCAAGTGGGATATAATAATTAGGGAAGGTATTGGTAAGGAATTATAGTCTGATGGTGTAATAGGTGTAGGATTAGGAAGGATTTGGTAGGATGTAGATTAGGAATGTTGGTGTAGTAATAGGTATAGTGATTTGGTAATGGAATAAATCTGATGGTGTAGGATAGGTAATGGGTATTAGAAATAGGTATGGTTTTGAATTAGGTATAGGAAAAAATGGATATATGGGTTAATGTATATTGGGTATTAGGGTATTTAGAAAAACCCAATAAGGAAAAATGGGTATATAAAATTAATAATAAATAAAAACATTGTCTCTAATAAAATGTAATTTTGCATCACAAAAATATAATTTATTTAAAATACTACAAATACAGTTTGTACATAGAAGTAGGCCGTTAGCAACCAGTCAAAACTAATAACAATAACAAAAATAATAAAAATGAGATTTTTATTACAATATAAAATCACAGAAAATAGTTACCGATAAATTCATTTGATCGAAAACACATTTTAAAATAGAAGATCCAAAAAAATACATTTGACAAAAGAATTTGAAAACCGGAAAAAAATAATTTGCCAAATTTTTTAAAATACAGAAAATACACAAAAATATATTTTTGGAAAAACAGGGGTTACAGTCAGTATATGAATAAATAGCAAACTACTGCATAGGTGATTTCGCTATAATATGGATAAAATGAAAATTTAGTAAACGACTGTGGATGCTCTGAGAAGAAGGAAAAAGAAATCTGTCCAGAGCCAATCTCAACCCTTCGTTCATTTCATTGATCAAGCTGATCAGTAAATCTCAGCTATCCAAATTCCTCGTATATTGTATTTTCACTAAATCACTAATACCTATCCCTTTCGATCTCTTCTCTCTCGATATCTTATCTCTCAATCTCTCTCCCCCAATAGATCCGTTTTCTCTTTGTTACAAACCCAATCCAATCCGGTGGTGAATCGTCGTAACTTTGGAAGGCGCCGACGGTGGTCGCCATGAAATCAAACAAAAAGAGAACAAAAGAAAATGGAAACTAAAATTTTAATTTCAACTCATTCAATATGAACCTCATACAAAAAACCCCATCTCAATATAAAGAGAACGAAGAAGAAAACATTAACATATGCAAGTCCGTGGACTTTATTAAAAAAAACTACAAACTTTGCAGATAAACCATTAAAAGATAAATAATTATTTGAGAACTGATACATAAATAAAATGACCATACGCAAAAGAATACAGTTCTGATAATAACTGTATCACTCTCGAAGCTCAAATCTCTCCCTAAAATCCCGATCTCTCCCAATCTCTCACAGTGCCGGAGCCAGGATTTTCATCCAGCGGGAGCGAAATCATAAAAACCACAAATTTATAAAAGTCTTTAAACATCCACATCACAATCTCTAATATTATAATGGGAGAGTTGGGGTTGTCATTTGTCAACATACAAACCCGTGCAAAACAATTTTATAATATGTTTTTAGCACTAAACATACACATATGTTACACGTACAACTCAAATTTTATTTATAAAAACGTGCATTGCACGTACAAATTGTAGTTTTTTCTTCAAACTATTTTTCCCAATTACGTGCAACACACATTCAACTCTAAAATTATTTCTTAACACGTACATCGCACGTGAAAATCCTCCAACTCTTATCAAAACGTGCATCGCACGTGAAAGTACTAGCATACATAGGAAGCACGCATCCTAAAGCCTACTCCGGTAGAATGAATCTAACGCCCGATAATACCGAACAATACACAACATTAGAAGGAATTCAGCACATAAGCCCAATTCTTAATTAATACACTACATCTCAATTGAAAAATCAACAAACTAATTACTACATTTCCATCAAATCCCAAAACAAAAAAGAAGATTCAATCAATCAGATCCATCCAGATCCAATTCCGAAAATCAAAGCATCAAAGCAGAAACCAACCCAAGAACAAGGTCCTCCCCACCTCGCACACCACCACCAACTCCACCATCTGATTTGACGCCAGAGTGAATAAAAATGGAGGAGGACTCCGACTCCGAAGACGATGAATTAGAGGGAAGTTTGTGAACAATAACGAAGACCTTCTTAAGTGAAGGCGAGGAGCATGGGTTTGAGGCCTTGGGCCAGGGACGGGAGCGATTTGGGCTAAGTGAGGGGGAGCAGAATTTTTTAAGTAGTGGACTTTTTAAAGAGCTGATGAAATTCAGGGCTCCCCCTGGCCCTTCACTCCCTCCAGCCCTGATCTCTCACAATCTCTCAAAACCTAAACCCTAAAAGTTATCTCTCAATCCCGATCTTTCTCAATGTTGAGGTCGTTGATGCAATTTACAGGGTTTCCCAGCCTTTGTAGAAATCCCTTCAAACCCTCCTATAGATAATCAACCACTCGGAAATCCGAACAAAACTACTCTGTCCCTCTCTAACTTCTTCGACCTTAGATTCGGAAGTCAATGACGGCGAAGAGCGAGGGGCTGGCGATCGGGATCGACCTCCAAACCACCTACTCGTGCGTGGGAGTGTGGCAGCACGATTGCGTCGAGATCATCGCCATAAGCCCCATCAACACTATCTTCGGTAAAGTTTCGATCTTGTGACTAAGATTTGTTGGAATAGTTTGGTCAAGTTTGGAGCCTTAGGTAAGATTACTGAGATAATTGGTAAAGTTTGTTAATCTTAATTTGGATTTGGTAAAGTTTTGATCCTGCGACTAAAGTTTGTAAGAAGAGTTAGTAAAGTTTCCAACTTTAGATAGGATTGTTAAGAGAGCTGGTAAAGCTTTGAATTTTAGATAGTAAACAACATAAAGGTGGATGATGCGGTTTGTTTTTGGGAGGCGTGTGGATGCACCAGGTGTGAGTTCTTCTCGATTTGTATTTGGTGGAGGAAGCTCCGGTGCGTACGACCCTCAGCTGGGCAAACGGTACGGAAGTAGGCTTGAGTGAGGTGGGGGCTGGATGCTCGGCTCAGATCAGGAGGCGGATCTGAGGTCTCGTGTACCTGCAAACGGTCTAGGAACACCGGGGTTGGTCCCAGTGGCAGACCCTCCGACGATCTAGTTAGCTACTGAGAGAGAGTAATAGTAACTAGGGTTTGAGTGGGAAAGGATTGGTTACCTGGATAAGGGGTAGGGGGCGTGGTATTTATAGGAGAAGCCAACCGGGTCTGGACCCGTTTGGGGCCGGGTCTAGACCTGGTTGCCTGTGGGCCTGAAGCGGTGGAAACCCGGGCGGTATAGGGCTGACGTGGCAGAGGCCCGGGCGATTTCCAAGCTGACGTGGCATAGGTCCGGGCGGTTTTCTGATGCTGACGTGGCGAATCTGGATGATCCGGCGATGCACGTTTTCTGAGGGAATCCTGTGGACAAGGAGGGGCCACGTCATCCGACCCATATCACAAGCCCTACACTCCTGGAGGGCTGGGTGATCCAGTCGTGTAGGGGTGGTTCTTCGCCTCTGTAGGAAGAGCAGGGTGGCGGGTGCGGTGAGAAAATAGGATCTGCTACTTCTAGAAGAGGCCAGGGGGTAGGAGGAAGGGATCCCCTATTGGAGTCACACAAGGTGCTAAGCGTAGAAGAGTCGGAGTAATGCTTACCGAGCTTTAGGGTCGGCAGACGAGCCTCGAGGGTCGGCAGACGACCCCCTCGCTAGTTGGAAGAGCAAGGCGACATCGAGGTCTGTCGGGTTGGAGCTCGGTTTGCCGAGCATCTGGGATCGGTAGACGAGCTCCGAGGGTCGGCAGACGATCCTCTCGCTAGTTGGAAGAGCGAGGGGATGTCGAGGTTTGTCGGGTTGGAGCTCGATTTGCCGAGCGTCTGGGGTCGGTAGACGAGCTCCGAGGGTCGGTAGACGATCCCCTCGCTAGTTGGAAGAGCGAGGGGACGTCGAGGTTTGTCAGGTTGGAGCTCGGTTTGTCGAGCATTAGGGGTCGGCAGACGAGTCCCTCGCTAGTTGGAAGAGCCAGGGGACATCGAGGTCGGTTGAGCTGGAGCTCGGTTTGCCGAGCGTCTGAGGTCGGCAGACGAGTGTAGAGGGTCGGCAGACGTTCCCCTTGCTAGTTGGAAGAGCGAGGGGACATCGAGGTCCGTTGAGCAGGGGTCTTCTCGCCGAGCATTGGGGGTCGGCAGATGGGCTTCAAGGGTCGGCAGTTGATCCCCTTGCTAGTTGGAAGAGCCAGGGGACATCGAGGTCTGTTGAGCAGTGGTCTTCTCCCGAGCATTGGGGGTCGACAGACGAGCCCTTTCTTGCTTGGATAGAGGAGGGTTTTTGGGGCTCGCGATGCCATCCGAGCTCCGAGCCCCTTGTGAATAGAGGAGGGTGCTTGGGGCTCGCGGTGTCATCCGAGCTCCAAGCCCCCTGTGAATAGAAGAGGTGCTTTGGGGCTCGCGGTGTCATCCGAGCACCGAGCCCCTCGTGAAAAGGGGAGGGCTTCTGGAGCTCGCGGTGTCATCCAAGCTCCGAACCCCCGGTAAATAGATGAGGGTGCTTGGGGCTCGCGGTGTCATCCGAGCTCCGAGCCCCTCGTGAATAGAAGAGGTGCTTGGGGCTCGCAGTGTCATCCGAGCTCCGAGCCCCTCGTGAAAAGGGGAGGGCTTCTGGGGCTCGCAGTGTCATCCAAGCTCCGAACCCCTGTGAATAGAGGAGGGTGCTTGGGGCTCGCGGGATCATCCGAGCTCCGAGCCCTCTGTAAATAGGGGAGGGCTTCTGGGGCTCGCGGTGTCATCCGAGCTCCGAGCCCTCTGTAAATAGGGGAGGGCTTCTAGGGCTCGCGGTGTCATCCGAGCTTCGAGCCCCCGTGAATAGAGGAGGGCTCAACGGGCTCGCGGTGTTATCCGAGCTCCGAGGCCCCTGCAAATAGGGGATAGCTCTGGGGCTCGCGCTTTCATTCGAGGTCCGAGCCCCCACTCTTGGTAGCAGCGACTAAATAGGATGTAATGATTTAATTGCATTTAATGCTTTTAGGAGTAGGAGTCTTGACGACTGACTTTGATAATCGGTCTCCGAGTCTTCCGTGAGATATGGGATGATGTTTGTGGCTCACGATGCTATCCGAGCGTCAACCCTTCTGTTCAAAATAGAAGAGGAAGTTGTGGCTCGCGATGTCATCCGAGCGTCGACCTTTCTGTTGAATAGAAGAGGAAGTTGTGGCTCGAGATGCTATCCGAGCTCCAAGCTTTAAGCATAATAGAGAAGGAGGTTGTGGCTCGTGATGACATCCGAGCGTCGACCCTTCTGTTGAATAGAAGAGGAAGTTGTGGCTCGCGATACTATCCGAGCTCCGAGCTTCAAGCTTAATAGAGATGGGGGTTGTGGCTCGCGATGCCATCCGAGCGTCGACCCTTCTGTTGAATAGAAGAGGAAGTTGTGGCTCGCAATTCCATCCGAGCTCCGAACTTAATTCGTAATAGGGAAGGTGTTTGTGGCTCGCGATGCTATCCGAGCGTTGACCCTTCTGTTGAATAGAAGAGGAAGTTGTGGCTCGCGATTCCATCCGAGCTCCGAACTTAATTCGTAATAGGGAAGGTGTTTGTGGCTCGCGATGCTATCCAAGCGTTGAATCTTCTGTTGAATAGAAGAGGAATTTGTGGCTCGCGATGCTATCCGAGCGTCGACCCCTCTTGTGTAACACCCCGCAAAATTTAAATGACAATTTTACTCTCGGGTGTTACGCACGTGCATTTTGTACTGTTATTGATTATATCCATAACGCATTTTGATATGTATTTTGAATTCCGATTATTTATGCAATCCCGTATTCTTAAAATTCCATTTGAGACAGCTCAAATGCTAAATTTCAACCTTTGAGTTTTTACGTGCTTTATACGTATTATCGATGCACGTGTCGATTTTGGACTTTCCACCGTTACGTGCAAAGTTTTCGATGGGTTTCAATTATTTATTTTTATAAACATGTTTAAATTCGTTTTTTAAACGGAATTCAGTTTTTGTCTATTTTTATTAAAATAATTTTTCTACGTGCAATACACGTGTTTTCTGTATGTTTGAGTACATTGTCGAATATGTATATTAAATATATTCTTATGTTTCATTCCGATTAATTATAAATATTTTTTCGGTCAATAAAGTCAATTTTTGTATTTTGAGATTTTACGGGCGACGCACGTATTTCGGTACACGTGTGTAAGCGTATTATCTTTCAAAATAAAATTTCATGAAGTGTGAGTCTATTTTAAATTCTGCATGAAAAGTATAATTTTTAAGTTAATTTTATATGTTTATTACATATATAAATAATTGTTTTAAAGGGATTAGTTAAATAATTTATTTTGGGGTGTACACAAAGCACGTGCACGTGCACACGTGCGATGTGCACACATTTTGGGGCCGGGCTGTTTATAAGAAGGGGGAAAACTGAAAATTTCGGTTTTTGAGAATAGGAGGGAAAGCAAGTTTAAATCTTAGAATATGGGGTTAGTGGTGTTCATGTGGGAGGTGGTTATTCTAACTACCTACTAATTGATCTATAAAAATACTCCTAAGCCTCTCTCACTCTCTCATTCTCTCCTTCCTTCCCTGGTTCCATTCCGAAAGCAAGCCACAAGCCAAAAAACAAGCCAACAAATCCCTCTTTGCATTTTTGTTTATCCACCATACAATTGAGTATGTCCATTTATATACATATGAGTCCAAATTGCCCACACATCTCCATCTCCCCTTATCTCTCCTGTCATTTCCGAAAAGAAACCAAGAAAGTCCACTTTCATACCCCACCTATCACACTTTTACCTAATCTACCATGCATATATATATAGGGAAATGATCGAGTGAGAACTCTTTTGGTGAGAACCACGTGAGAACTTTTGTTTGGGACATTAGTTGAAAGATCTGAACCGTTCATTTTGATCTACACGACTCAATTAGTCTACGGATGAGAAATCAAGTCATTTGAGATTCGATTGCCCATGCATTGAAGTGTTACAAATTGTGTGGCTGAAAATTCGTTATTTTTTATAGTGACATGATGCATGGACAAATGAATATCAAATGACTTGATTTTATATTTCTAGACTAATTTAGTTATGTTAAACAATGTGAACGGTTCGGATTATCCATAGGATGGATAGGCGTGGAGTTCTCACGAAGCTTATCGTGAGAACAGTTCTCACTGGATCGCTACCCTATATATATATATATATATATATATATATATATATATATATATATATATATATATATATATATATATATATATAGTATGTGCATATTTGAAGACAAAAATGAAGTTGTTTTGCTTTTCCTGGGTGCTGCCAAAATTGGAGATGGAGTGGGGGCTTGCTTTGGTGCGCGGATTTCGAGGAGTTGCAATTGGAGTTTTCTTTAGGAGCTTCTAAATCTAGGAGTTCATTTGAGCACAAATTCGTCAACTTTAGGTAGGTGTTTCTTAAATTCTTTCTAATTTAGGAGTAGAAATTGCATGATAGATGATATACAATTTATTTGATGAAATTGAATTGGTATGATGAGATTGCATGAAAGTTGATGTAGAGTTGAATTGCTAAATCTTAAATGGAGTGGTAGATATAAATTGCTTATCTATTCTTTAAATTGTTATGATTGTTAGCTTGGAATGCTAGAATTGAAGTGATTTGTATGAAATTGATGCATGTTACGACATTGGTTAAAACAATGCAAATATATAGAAAAGAATTGTTTGTTGCTAATGTGGCAAAGAAGTGCGATTCTGACCTCAAAATATTTATTTATACGAGTATAGAGATTTTTGTAAAGTAATTTTGATAAAAGACCACAGTTTATTTGGAAAATTGATTGCATATATGTTTTGATGCATTTTTAAGGATTTCATTGAAAAATGAGAAACTTGTTAATTTGAGAACATGTACGATATTGTTTTTTTCAAAGGAATACATTTCTAGAAATGATCTATATTTTTATAGAAGTACAAATCAATTGAAAGGTCGAAAATATATTCAGTATACACTTTAAACTGCAATCTGGTGCAATCGACAGTCGACCGAGCTAGAGTCAGCAGTCGACTGTCCAGTATTAAAATTTGGTTTTCGTTAGCAGAACAGTCGACTGTCTACTTATCTACAGTTGAATGCTACTGTATTGATTATTGGTTTTTCTGAGTTTCGAAGTTTCACAGAACAGTCGACTGATTTCTTGCCAACAGTCGACTGAACTGACAGAGTTATGTTTTAAAGTATCGTCGAACAGTCGACTGACTCCTTGTCAATAGTCGAATGAACTGAACTGGCATTTGTTCTTGAGTTTGGATTTGATTTCTGAACTGTGAAAGTTGAATAAGATTGAATATAATATTTTATGATTATTAATATTTGATTGAGTTTATTTTGGAAATGCACACAAGGGTGTGGATGATGAAATTGATAAAGAGATTGAATTGAATTGTTCTCATGTTATGTGATTATAAAAGAAATGTTTTTGAGAAAGAGTCTGTGAACAAAAGAAATGGAAATGGGTATTGAGATGGATTATGAATTATTGTTGATCTTTAGAAATAGATAGTTGTTGGAATCTAGAGGCTAGGCGAGACCCTAGTGACCGACAGTTTTATTTATGATTTTGAGACCTAACCGTTGAGGTTTGAGCGTCTCTTGAGAAGTAGCCAGGTAGGCTGACTGTCTCTGTTGTTTTGATTTAAGTCCGGTAGGGTAAGCTAGCTCTAGGTTGTGATGATTTTCTTTTTAAAAACAAACATTGTAAGGATTAGATACATAGTGAAGATGTGATGAAAGTAAGAGAAAAATATTGAGTATGAGGGCCATTGGATTGGCGGCGTGAGAGTATTCACAGGATGTCCCATGATGAGTCATGATAGGGCGTGGATACTGCTCCAGAGTACCGTCCCGGTGGCGACGCTCGTGGAATTTCTTCAAGCCGAACCACAAACCTCCGAAGCGCGGTGACTTAACGGAAAAGGAGTGGAAGAAGGTCGAGAAGATTGTTGGGGGGCACAACATAGCTTGGCCTCGAGTGACGGAGATACATCTGGCCCGAGCCGGACTGAGTCCAGCCGACCCTAGTATGTTTTCGTTCTGAATTTTTGCATCTTTCTTACTTCGTGTTAACGTTAGCCCCTCTTCTCTTATTTTTGCAGAGATGACTTCCCAGCATGGCGATGATAAGCGCGCCTTGCTCGCCGCCATCGAGAAGAGGAGAGTGGAGAGGGTGAAGAAGGCGGAGCAGGAGAAGCTGGCCGCCCAAGGTGAGGGGTCCGGCAAGGGACCAACCCCGGTAGCCGAGGAGCCCTCTCCAGCGAAGAAGGCCAAGAGGCATCACTCCCATATGCCGATGGCACCTCGAGATGCTGGGTGCAGTTCGGGCAAGACTGTCGAGGCCCCAGGGAAGAGGCTTCCCCCACCTCGGCTTACTGCCGAGCAGATGGTGGGGCAACAGGGGCTGCGGCCCTTTGCTCCCGACTGGTCGATCGTACAGGGGGACACTCTGCTCGAGGGTCCCGTGGCCATGGAGTTCATCAGGAAAGCCGCCACTGAGCGGGATCGGATGGCCCTGTCGGTGCAAATGTTGGACCAGGCCTTCATGCGGTGGTCTCAAGCACAGGTCTCGGTGAGTTATTTCGAGACTTTGTGTTCGGTTTGGATTTTGTGATGATTTTTCTGACCTTTTCTCCTTCGGACATGCGATGCTTCACGGGCAGCACTTCCAAAAGTCTTGGAGAAGGAGATCATCGTGGAGAGGAGGAACGCGGAGAAGTATCTCCGCGAGCTGAACAAGGTGACCGACGAACTGAAAGAGGCTCAGAGCGTGGCGGTCGTCCACGAGGCCCAGATGGCCTCGATCTTCGACATTCACAAGTAAGACGTGGATCGCCTCAAGGAGAGGATCGAGGAAGAAACGGTGAAGGGCGGAAGGCCTTGGAGAAGATGGAGATTGCCTTGGCAGACGCCCTGATCATAGCGCAGAACGAGGCATACGACCAGGCTAAGGAGCACTTCCGGAGGATTTATTCGGAGTAGAATGTGGACCACCTCCACTATGGCTGGCAGCCGGACCTTCCGCCGACCCCTGGTGGTGAGGAGATGGGGGGCAACCATGCTGACGATGAGGTGCCACCCCCCCTCAAGCATAGACTAGGTCTTTCTTTCTTTTTTGAATGCATATGCCTCATGCGGACTGGCCACCGCGGTTTTGTACCACAAATTTTTTGAAAGTAATGAAAGATAGTTTTTTTGGCCGAGGCTTCGTAACTTGCACATTTTCTACTCTTCTTTGTGATTGTTTGTTTTCTCTCGTCTTTTGATAGACGCACGAGGTTTTGGGTGCCGACCCTGTTTCCGCCGAGGAATCCCTGGTCCGAGTTGGGAAGGAGGCCATGGAGGCGGCTCTGGCTCGCCAGCGAAAACAGGCTTGGGACCGAGCGGCCGCAGTAAATTATTTTATGAACAAGTTTAGGGAGCTCGGTCTGGAGGTGGCACGTCTGAAGAAAGCCATAGCCGACCGGGACTTGTGGGTAATCGAGACGGACTGGTCGATCTCGGATGCCTCGAGTGGGCGGTCGGCTTCGGAGTCTTTTCTTCATGAGGCTGTTGTCGAGAAAGCATTGGAGATCCGCAGGCTGAAGCTGGTGTTGGGCGCCGGTTTGATCGAGGAGGCGAGCAACTCGGCACCGGGGCGGTCTCCAACTTTTTTATTGGAGGGTGCCAAGCCTGAAGATGCGGGAAGCTCGGTGGCAGGGGTCTCTTCCCTGGTTGGTCCGGCCGAGCGTGAGAGGAGCCCTGGGGGGAGCGCCGAATTTGAGTTTTAAGCCGGGTGTGAGTGAGTTGTAAGTTGTTCTTTGTATTTGTACCACCGTTCATTGAGTTGTAAGTAATGAGTAATAATAAGAACATTCGATTTTCCGAACCTTGATAGTTTCGGTTGGCGGGGATGGTTGCCGAGCTCGTTGCGCAGGAGGTCGCTGCCGAGGTGACCTGGTCCAACGGGCGTACACGCAGTGGTGTTTCGCCCTTCGATCAGTCATTAATGGCGAAGTTTTGCCTCCCAATGGGTATTTATGGCGACGTTTCGCCTTCCTCCGTTTGGCATTTCCAGATGCATTAACTGCGCATCTCAGGGGGCTATATAACCCCCACTTCCCCCCTGTTGGTTGTCAGGAAGTGAGTGCCTGATTTGCTACTCGGCTTGGGTGCCTGCCGAAAGGCGGCGCCCCACAAACAAAACTTCTTCGAGGGCTCCGGATTGGGGGCACACCAATCACCCTCGAACAATTCGGGGTTTTGGCCTTGAGGGCCGTAAGACCCCGGGTTGTTCGTTGGTGAGTGGTGGGCCGACCAATTGGTTCGGAGGTTCGGAGAGAGCCGAGGGTCGGTGGCTCTTCTACCGTCCTCGAATAATTCGGGGTTTTAGCTTGTGAGGGCCGTAAACCCCGAGTTGTTCGCGGGTGAGAGGAGGGTCAACGAATAGACTCTAAGCTCAGGGCGTCTGCAAGGGTCGGAAGAAGCCGAGGGTCGGTGGCTCCCCTGCCGTCCTCGAACAATTCGGGATTTTGGCTCGTGAAAGCTGTAAACCCCGAGTTGCTCGCGGGCGAGAGGAGGGTCAACCAATCGACTCGGGGCGTTTGTCGAAGGTGGACGCACTAAACCATAATGAAAATTTTGCTGATGTAGTCGTGGTGGAGGGTCGTCGCCGAGCGTGATGGTTGAGGTGCTTTGAAGAAAGCCACGGCCTTGCTCGAGGTCGACGCCGAGCCCCCGCACTTGTTCTCAGGAAGACGGTATGGGCATGGCTGGCGGTTGCCACCGTGCGCATAGGTTGATGGGCTTGAAGAAGCCCAAACCATGCTAGGGACAGGTGCCGAGCCCCCACACCAGGGAGAAAGTCACTAACGGGCGTGGCTGAAGGTCGTCGTCGAGCGTGATGGTCGAGGTGCTTTGAAGAAAGCCTCGGCCTTGCTCGAGGTCGACGCCGAGCCACCGCACTTGTTCTCAGGAAGACGGCACGGGTGTAGCTAGCGGTTGCCGCCTCGTGCATAGGTTGATGGGCTTGAAAAAGCCCAAACCATGCTAGGGACAGGTGCCGAACCCCCACACCGGGGAGAAAGCCAATAACGGGCGTAGCTGAAGGTCGTCGCCGAGCGTGAAAGTCGAGGTGCTTTGAAGAAAGCCTCGGCCTTGCTCGGGGTCGACGCCGAGCCCCCACACTTGTTCTCAGGAAGACGGCACGGGTGTAGCTGGCAGTTGCCGCCTCTTGCATAGGTTGATGGGCTTGAAGAAGCCCAAACCATGCTAGGGACAGGTGCCGAGCCCCCACACCGGGGAGAAAGCCAATAACGGGCATAGCTGAAGGTCGTCTCCGAGCGTGAAGGTCGAGGTGCTTTGCAGAAAGCCTCGACCTTTCTCGGGTTCGATGCCGAGCCCCCGCACTTGTTCTCAGGAAGACGACACGGGTGTAGCTAGCGGTTTCCGCCTCGTGCATAGGTTGATGGGTTTGAAAAAGCCCAAACCATGCTAGGGACAGGTGCCGAGCACCCACACCGGGGAGAAAGCCAATAACGGGCGTAGCTGAAGGGCGTCGCCGAGCGTGAAGGTCGAGGTGCTTTGAAGAAAGCCTCGGCCTTGCTCAGAGTTGACGCCGAGCCCCCGCACTTGTTCTCAGGAAGACGTGTAAGTGAAGCTTTTCTGGCTCGCGATGCTATCGAAGTGCCGAGCCATAAGCTTGTAAAGGAAGCTTTTCTGGCTCACGTTGCTATCCGAGCGCCGAGCCCCAAGCTTGTAAGGGAAGCTTTTCTGGCTCGCGATGCTATCCGAGCTCCGAGTCATAAGCTTGTAAGGAAAGCTTATCTGGCTCGCGATGCTATCCGAGCGCCGAGCGCCCAGCTTGTAAGGGAAGCTTTTCTGGCTCGCGATGCTATCCGAGCGCCGAGCCCCCAGCTTGTATGGGAAGCTTTTCTGGCTAGCGATGCTATCCGAGCGCTGAGCCCCCAGGTTGTAAGGGAAGCTTTTCTGGCTCGCGATGCTATCCAAGCGTTGAGTCATAAGCTTGTAAGGGAAGCTTTTCTGGCTCGCAATGCTATCCGAGCGCCAAGCCCCAAGTTTGTAAGGGAAGCTTTTCTGGCTCGCAATGCTATCCGAGCTCCGAGTTATAAGCTTGTAAGGGAAGCTTTTCTGGCTCACGATGCTATCCGAGCGCCGAGCCCCAAGCTTGTAAGGGAAGCTTTTCTGGCTCGCGATGCTATTCGAGCGCCGAGTCATAAGCTTGTAAGGGAAGCTTTTCTGGCTCGCAATGTTATCCGAGCTCCGAGCTCGAGACATGTTTTTAATAGGAACAAATACGAAGCCACAAACTTGTTTTAAGAAAGCTGGCATATTTACAACATATTGGAATTTTACAAAAAACAAGGCACGACGTGCCGATTACATTCTTCATAATTTACATGGGGTGGAGGCTACTCCTCTCCCCCCAGGAACTTGATGAGGTGCTTCGCATTCCAGGGCCTCTTGATGGCCTTGCCTACTGAGTTGGTTAGGCGGTATGTCCCTGGGCGCACGACCTCAGATACTTTGCAAGGGCCCTCCCAGTTGGGGTCCAATTTCCTTTTCTGGCCGGGATTGGATACCGCCAGCTTCCGGAGGACGAGGTCTCCGAGTTTGATGTCGGTGGGACGCACCTTCTTGTTGTAGAACCTTTCGATCCTTTGTTGGTAGATTCTCCTTCTAATGGCGGACTTCTCTCTGACCTCGTCTATGAGGTCCACGCCGGCTCGCAGCTGTACAGAGTTACTTGCCTCGTGAAAGCCATGATCCAGGGCGAAGGGATCCCGATCTCCAAGGGAATGACCTCCGCGCCATATGTCAGATTGAAGGCGATTCTCCCGTGAGGATTCTTTTTGTCGTCCGGTGGGCCCAGAGAACGCTTGGCAGCTCATCGACCCATAACCCCTTGGATGAGTTATCAAGTCGTTTCTTGAGGCCATCGAGGATTTGGCGGTTCGCGTTCTCGGCCTAACCGTTTGACTGGGGGTGGCATACTGAGGAGAAGAGCTGCTGGATCCCGAGATCTTCGCAGAACTTGCGGAAATGCTTACCCACAAATTGAGTTCCATTGTCCGTAATGAGCACCTGTGGGATCCCAAACCGACAGACGATGTGTTTCCAGAAAAAACTGTTGGGTCTGTTGCTCGGTGATCGTTTTTAATGGCTCTGCCTCGATCCACTTCGTGAAGTAGTCGATCGCCACTGTGAGAAACTTTCGTTGGCCCGTTGCCTTCGGAAATGGGCCTACCAGATCCATCCCCCACATTGCGAAGGGGGTCGGATTGGCCATGGAACGGAGATTTGCTTGCGGAGCCCTCTTCACGAGAGAGAACCGTTGACAGGGACTGCACTTTTTTACTAGGGTGAGGGCGTCTTGTAACATAGTGGGCCAGTAGTACCCGTGATTTAATGCCTTTCGTGCGAGCGAGCGGCTTCCCATGTGGCATCCGCCGGTCCCCTCGTGTAGCTCCTTGAGGGCGTACTTTACTTCATCTGGGGTCAGGCAGCGGAGGTAGGGTCTGCCATCCGTTGTTGTGTAGGACCTTTTAAAGAGGGTTGCGTCGATTACGGCGAATCTTTCGAACGGATCCTGACCTGCCTTGCTTCAGCCCGATCTTCGGGGAGCTCTCCCTTGATTAGAAATTTCTTGATACGAGTGGTCCAGTCGTCGGGAGGAGCTCCGTCTCCAACACATAGAGCCTCAGGGAAGTCTGTACTTGGCTTCAATAGGATTTCAATTAGGACGGTGCGGTCGAGGCCTTCAAAGGATGAGGAAGCTAACTTCGACAGGGCATCGGCCTGGGCATTCTGCTCCCGGGGGATCCTCAACACAGTCGACTCATCGAAGGACGTTAATAGGCATTGGACCACGGCCAGGTACCTGATCATCCGATCATCACTGGCCTCGTACTCCCCAGTGATCTGGTTGACCATAAGCTGAGAGTCACTAAAGGCCCTGATCTGTGTGGCACCGGCCTGATGAGCCAGGGTGAGCCCGACGATCATGGTCTCGTACTCAGCCTCGTTGTTAGAGGCCGGAAAGTTGAGGCGGAGGTAATATTGAAGGAGGAAACCATCTGGACCCCGCAGAATGATGCCTGCACCACTCCCCGCTTCGCAAGAGGATCCATCGACGTAAACTTCCTACGTCTGGTCGGCTTTCTTGCTTGTGGGTTGCTCGGAGATGGTGCATTCTGTGATGAACTCGGCGAGGGCCTGCCCTTTGATGGCCGTCCTTGGCTGATAGCCGATGTCGTACTGACTGAGCTCGATCGATCATTTGACTAGTCGTCCCAAGCTCTCGGACTTATAGAGCACGGCCTTCAGGGGTTGATCCGTGAGCACCCGAACTGAATGTGCCTGAAAATATGGACGGAGCTTTCATGCGACCATGACCAAGGCGTATGCTACTTTCTCCATCTTGGAATATCTGGTCTCGGCGTCGAGCAGGACCTTGCTCACATAGTACAGAGGTTTTTGGACTCCTTCCTCTTCTCGAACGAGGACGGCGCTCAGCACGTTCTCCGAAGCCGAAAGGTAGAGCCAGAGTGGCTCACCTGGTTCGGGCTTGCTGAGGAGAGGAGGGTTGGTGAGGTACTCCGTTAATTGGGCGAAGGCCTCTTGCTGCTGAGTATACCACTCGAACCCTCCAGTGCCGCGTAGTGCCTTAAATAACGGAAGGGAATTCTCTCCAAACTTGGAGAGAAAACGGCCGATGGCTGCCAGTCTTCCCGTTAGCCTTTGGACTTCTTTGATGTTCCTGGGAGGGGCCATGTCTATTATGGCCTGGATTTTTTCGAGGTTCACCTCGATGCCGCACTGGCTGACGATGAACCCTAGGAACTTTCTCGAGGAGATGCCGAATGCACACTTCGCCGGATTGAGCCTCATGTTGTGGGTTTGAAAGACCCCAAAGGCCTCTTCCAGGTCGGCGACGTGATCCTGTCCCTGCTGGCTTTTGACGAGCATGTCGTCGACATACACCTCCATGTTATGCCCGATTTGATCCTTGAAGACTCGGTTCACGAGCCTTTGGTAAGTAGCACCGACGTTCTTCAGCCCGAAGGGCATAACCCGGTAGCAGTAGAGTCTTCGGTCTGTGACGAAGGACGTCTTGGCAATGTCGGGAGGAAACATCCGGATCTGGTTATAGCCTGAAAAGGCATCCATGAAGGATAGGAGCTCGTGACCCGATGTGGCGTCGATAAGAGCATCGATGTTGGGGAGAGGGAACGGATCCTTGGGGCACGCCTTGTTGAGGTCAGTAAAATCTATGCAGATCTTCCAGCTCCCGCTCGCCGTTTTGACCATGACGACGTTCGCCAACCACTCAGGGTAGCTGACCTCTTGTATGAAACACGCAGACAAGAGCTTGTCTACTTCTGCATTTACCGCCTGCTGGCGCTCCGGAGCGAACTTGCGTCGCTTTTGGACAACCGGCTTTGACCCGGGGATCACGCTGAGTTTGTGAATGATGAGATCCTCGGAGATACCGGGCATGTCAGAAGGCTTCCATGCGAAGAGGTCGACATTGCGGCGGATGCAGTTGATCAGGACAGACTTGAGGTTGGGAGCGAAGGAGCAGCTCACTCGGAAGCACCTTGACGTATCCCCTATCTCGAACGAGACATCTTCGATCTCGTCTGCCGGTTCTGGCTCTGGCTGGGTTCTCTCAGGATGTAGCTCGACGGCATCGAGAGGAAATACACCGCCCCTGATCGCCGTCATGTAGCACGAGCGTGCTGCTTCTTGGTTTCCTCGGACAACTCCGACACCAGTGTTGGTAGGGAACTTCATCTTCTGGTGGTAGGCTGAGGGAACCGCCTGGAGGGAGCAGAGCCCCGGACGACCGAGTATGGCATTGTAGGCTGCCTTGACGTTCACAACCATGAAGTCCATGGACTCGGTCCTTCTGTTTGGGGTCGTATCTGCCGTGACGTCTAAGGTGACGATCCCCTCTATTATCACCGGGACGCCGGAAAATCCGTACAAGGTGTATCCGGCCGGCTTCAGCTTCTCACGGGAGAGCTTCAAGTTCTCGAATGCTTCCAGGAATAGGATGTTGATCGAGCTCCCGTTGTCAACGAGGATTCGCCGGGCCTCGAAGTTCACCATGCTAAGGCTGATGACGAGCGCGTCACAATGTGGGGGCCGGACTCCCTCTAGGTCCTCCCCCGAGAAGGAGACAGGGAGTTGCTGGATCTGGGGGGAGAGAGGGCCCTGGACAGTGTTGACATCCCGGACGAACGCCTTGCAGGAAGTGTTGGACTCCCCTCACATGGCCCCTTTGTGGACGCAATGCAAGATGGCCTGACCCTCGGGCTCTTCGGGTTCCTGATCCCGCTCGGGGCACTGTCGGGGTGCTCGAGGAGGAGGGGAAGCCCTCCTGTTTCTGGTATCCCTCTGTTCCCGAGCATCTTCCCGTTTGAATTCTCGGAGGTACCCTCGTTGGATAAGGGCCTCGATCTCATCCTTCAGGGCACGACAGTGGTCCGTGTCGTGCCCGTTGTCCCGGTGGAAGCGGCAGTAAAACCGCTGATCCCTCTTCTTGCTGCTGTTGTTGGACGGTCGAGGGGAGAATTGCACGAGGTCCCTGTTTTCGATTGCTAAGAGAATGGTGGACACATTCTGTGTCAAAGGAGTGTACCTCTCGAAGCGAGGGACCGAGGAACCCTTTTTGTGGCGCCCCCCTCTTTTGGAGCCTTCTTTGCTGGCTCGACCTCGTCGGCCTTGCGCTTTCCCTTCCCGGGGATCTCTCTTGAGTCCTCTGGATTTAAGGCCTCATCGGCCCGGATGTACTTCTCGACCCGATTGAGGAGGTCAGGAAAATCTACCGGGGGCTTCTTCGCCAGGGAGGCCTTCAGCTGATCATGGCGGATGTTGTGCCGGAATGCTGCTGAGGCAACCCCAGGGTCGAGGGAGGACACCGACCTCGCCTCAGTGGTGAACCTTCGGACGAATACCTGGAGCGACTCCCCTTCCTTCTGCCGGAGGCCAAGTAGGGACGTACTTGTCCTTTCGGCCTTCCGGCTGGTCACAAAGTGGGTAAGGAAGTTGTTCTCCAGTTGGTCGAAAGAATATATGAAGCCGGGGGTGAGCTTGGAGAACCATTCCCGAGCCGGACCCCGGAGGGTGGCGGGGAAGGCTCGGCACAGGAGGGGATCCGATGCGCTGTGAATCATCATGAGGGTTTTGAAGCCCTCCATGTGATCAGCAGGATCACCCTCACCATCATAGATCTCGAATTGAGGTGGACAGAAATTTTGGGGTATTTCCGCCTGCAGGATGAGGGCGGAGAAAGGAGGTCGGACGGGCCTGTATCCCTGAGCCGTCCTTGGGCCTCCGTTGCCGAAGTGGTCGAGGCGGTTTTCCATTTCTTGGAGGTGCTTCAAAATGTCATCTTCATACTCCGGCTGGATTGTTGGAGCGCGAGACACGCTGGCCTTAGCATCCGAACGGGTATGGGAACGGCGGACGGTCTCATCGACGGGGGTCCCTCGGATGGCCTCCATGATTTCGTTCCGAAAGTCTTGGAACTTCTGATGAGTGACCGGGGCCCGCTCGGCCCGATTTGGTTGAGCCGGTTGTTGCCGTCCGACGCGGCTGAGTGCCGGCCCCCGTCCTTGGGACGAAGGTTTTGGATGGTTTGGGGCCGAGATGGAAGCGGCCCCTCCCCTGCTGTGGCTAGCCTGTCGGTTCAGGATTACCCCCCGTAGGTCGGGCTGGACCGGACGGGAGGCACCCGGCTGGGGCCCGTGACTGACCCCCTTTTTGTTGGATGCAGGAGCGCCGCCGGCGACGTCCTGTGGAGGCACGTCCTGCTGACGTGCAGAGGTAATAGCTCTCGTGGCATTGGGCGCCATGTGAGCTCGGGTTGCTGAGGTACCGTTGACGGCTGAGCTCGGGCCGACGTCTGCAATAGAGTTTCCCACAGATGGTGCCAACCTGATGCGGTTTGTTTTTGGGAGGCGTGTGGATGCACTTGGTGTGAGTTCTTCTCGATTTGTATTTGGTGGAGGAAGCTCTGGTGCGAACGACCCTTAGCTGGGCGAACGGTACGGAAGTAGGCTTAAGTGAGGTGGGGGCTGGATGCTCGGCTCGGATCAGGAGGCTCGGATCTGAGGTCTCGTGTACCTGCAGACGGTCTAGGAACACCGGGGTTGGTCCCGGTAGCAGATCCTCCGACGATCTAGTCAGCTACTGAGAGAGAGAGTAATAGTAACTAGGGTTTGAGTGGGAAAGGATTGGTTACCTAGATAAGGGGTAGGGGCCCTGGTATTTATAAGAGAAGCCAACCGGGTCTGGACCCGGTTGCCCGTGGGCCTGAAGCGGTGGAAACCCGGGCGGTATAGGGCTGACGTGGCAGAGACCCGGGCGGTTTCCAGGCTGATGTGGCAGAGGCCCGGGCGGTTTTCTGATGCTGACGTGGCGGATCCGGATGATCCGACGATGCACGTTTCCTGAGGGGATCCTGTGGACCAGGAGGGGCCACGTCATCCGACCCATATCAGTGGAAATTTGTGATTTATGATTTATGCAGTTATACTTTTTCTGTGATTATGTGGAGAGTTTGTGATGATCATGATGAAAATTCAGGAATATTGTGTCATCACATCTCGCTTGATACTTGTAGTTTTGGTCATGCAAATTATTCAATATGTTGACATGACATGAAAACCCTTTGATTTCTCTTCTGGATGAAGTTAAATTTATGTAGATATTTCCTGATGGGTGGCATGAATACGAGTACTGTTGCTTCTGATTTTGGTGTGGGAGCAAACAGATGAATTTGTGGATTCTTAGAGAAAACAGTAATGCAAACCTGTTGACCTGTTGACCTTCACCAATGTGTTGACTTGGTGTCTTGCCGTTGCTGCGAACCTGCAAAAAGTGCGAAACACCGGGATGGATCCCGGTGACGCACCCTCCGATGCTCTTGTTAGTAATCAGAATGATTAAGAAAGAGCTTTAACTGGAAAAAGATTGATTACCTTGGTATGGTTGGGGGAGAGGGGTTTTTATAGTTGCCTTAGGGATCCGTTTCGAGATAAGAACATATCTTTACTTCCCGGTGTGAATGGATAGAAATGGTTAAGATCACTTATTAGGGATAATTATAAATCTGAATTCTTCTTTATCCTTCTGAACTAGTTTGTAACGGGTTGGGACCCGTACCCAGTAAGGCAGATCCGTTTATAGGTTATTGGGCTTTGAAGAAAGACCCAGTTCCCATTTCAGACCCGTTTGTAGGTGAAATTACCGTTTTACCCCCGAGCTTTAAGATTTGTGTTCGATTTGAACGATCCCGATTTAATCCCATTTTTAGCCATATCAAGTACATTTTTACATGAGATGGACATGGTACAAGGAAGGGAGATGACTGATTTGTGAAAACTAAGATACAAGGACGCTGCTATAATATTATGTAATGTATTATTATATATCACAACTATAATGAAATTAATCTAGAGGACATAGAACGATATTATATTGGGCTACGTAAGAAAATAAGAGATGAAGGGTATTGTATGAGTTATTTTCTTTAAGAAACTTGAGCAAGAGGTTGGAAAAATTGTTGATTATGTGATCTGAGTTATTTTCTTTTGCATATTTTTGTGATCACAAATATAACAATTTGACAGGAGGGAGCTCCATGAAAAGTTGGACATTAATCTTCCGAAAGATGCGTTTGAATTGATCTTTATTTTTCTTCAAGAATATTTTGTAATGTATTATTATATATCACAACTATAATGAAATTAATCTAGAGGACATAGAACGATATTATATTGTGCTACGTAAGAAAATAAGAGATGAAGATTGTATGAGTTATTTTCTTTAATATTATGTAATGTATTATTACATATCACAACTATTATGAAATTAATCTAAAGGACATCGAACGATATTATATTGGACTACGTAAGAAATTAAATAAGAGATGAAGTGGATTGCATGCATTATTTTCTTTAAGAAACTTGAGCAAGAGGTTGGGAAAATTGTTGATTATGTGATCTGAGTTATTTTCTTTTGCATATTTTCTGTTCACGAATATAACAATTTGACAGGATGGAGCTGTTAGGGATTTCTACCGAAAACCCCTTCTTAGGATCTTGTTGAGTTATTCAATGCAATCAACACAAACCACCAAGCACATATGAGATCATACCAAACACACCAAAACACACACAAATTTGTCCCGGTTGGGGCTTTCGCCTTAATCCGGGAGAGAAGAAACCCAAGATGTTATTCAACTAGAGAAGATACAAGAATATCACAATTCTCACCACGATCCTCTTTCAAGCCTCACCAGCAAGTACTAGTTGTTTACAATTAGAGAATCATTCAATCTCTCCTTCAATGAAGAAATCTCTCTCTTCGGTCTCAGTGAAGGCCAATAACAATAATATATAGAGATCTAGAGAAAACCTAGTTTGATATCTTGATACAATAGCCTTTGGATATACCTGAAGAGATAACCCTACGATAAGAGCTGTCAGATCTGACTTGAAGGGCAAGTTGAGCTTCTCACGAATCACCAAGACCCGACCCAATTATCCATCAGCGTCGCGCGCGGTCGACCGCACCACAAGGTCGGTCAACCGTCTCCCTCTCGGGAACTTCTGCAGAGTTGGACGGTCGACCGCACCCCATGTACGGTCGACCGCAACTTCACCAACTGCTGTTGCTGACTGTTTCCCTTGCTTCCACTCCGTCTCTGGTCGTCTCGATTCCTCTATCGTCTCATCGTCTTCTTATCCAACATAGTATGCAAGACATAAACCCAAAAATCTCCACCTTGGATTGCATACTCATGAATCCACACCTGTGTGATTTAAAACCTTCTAGACCCTTTTCCTTCTCTTCTTGCAAACAACTCGTTTCAATGACTTTCTCTGCTAGTTGAATCTATCTCCACCTGTTTTTCTCACCACGATCCTCTCTCAAGCCTCACCAGCAAGTATTAGCTGTTTACAATTAGAAAATCATTCAATCTCTCCTTCAATGAAGTACTCTCTCTCTCTCTTGGCTCTCAATGGAGGCCAATAACAACAATATATAGAAATATAGAGAAAACCTAGTTTGATATCTTGATACAATAGCCTTTGGATATACCTGAAGAGATAACTCTACGATAAGAGCCGTCAGATCTGACTTGAAGAGCAAGTTGGGCTTCTCACGAATCACCACAAGGTCGGTCGACCGTCCCCCTCTCGGGAACTTCTACAGAGTTAGGCGGTCAACCGCACCCTATGTACGGTCGACCGCAACTCCACCACCTGTTGCTGCTGACTGTTTCCCTTGCTTCCACTCTGTCTCTGATCGTCTCGATTCCTCCATTGTCTCATCGTCTTCTTATCCAACATAGTATGCAATACATAAACCCAACAGGAGTTCCTTGAAGAGCTATGCATCAATCTTCTGAAATGTGCATTTGAATTGATCTTTATTTTTCTTCAAGAAAGGTGAGCAGACTTGTTTTCTCTCTGCCTGATGAGTTTGTTCTTATAGTAATGCAATAATGCACATGCCTAAAGTGTCAAATGTATATGCCTAAAACTTGTAAACAACTGCAATGAAAATGCTGTATTTCTACTATGCTGGTTTGCATTGCTTTTCTTTCAAATAATGATGAAGTGGATTGTCTTGATTGTGCATCTTCCTAATTTGAGTGTTATGTTTGTGAATCTGGTGCATCATGTTATGAATTTCTTTTGACTTTTAAAGTTTCCCCATGAAGCATAAACACTAATATTTGGAAGTGTCAAGTCACACATGTTGGACATACATAGTAGATACAGAAATATCTTTTTGATTGCCTAATTTATTGTGTTATTTTAGAAAATTTCAATTGTCATTGTCTGTATTGACGTGTCCGTGTCTGTGAGATTAGAATATATTGACAGTTTGTATTGGGCCTTGTCAACTCTATCTTAATATGCCCCAAATCATTTTTATTGACATGTTTTCTATGATTCGCAAGATAAAGACATCGCCGACTTATATGATTATGTATATAACTTAAATAAATTTGTCAGATTTAGATATACGATACAGTCTGTTTGTATGTCCTTCCAAGATGCCAATATCTACTTAGATTCTTATACCAACAACAAAACTGTATGCTAATATGCATGGGTGTCTATTGACATGAACTTGAATATGTTCGGATTTAGGAATAAGTATTTATCATTTAATTAGGTAGAGGACACTGTGTTTCTCAGATGATTATCTCATTATTCCAATCTACAAATAATTTCAGTCATAACATGCTATATTTAACAGGTAGCCACTCATTTCGGTGACTGGCTAATTGGAGAGCACACTCCATACAACGATCTATTAGATTGTGTCCTTAGGCATAGCATTATATTACTATGTAAGCTTCATTATTTACAGTTCATTTTTTTCTAATGCATCGTCACCACGCCTTGCTTGATAATTGTAGTTTTGGTCATGCTAATTATTCAGTATGCTGACATGGCAGGAAAACTCTTTGATTTCTCTTCTGAGGTCACAGCTGCTCTCCGCAGTGGCGGAGCTATGTCGGGGCTCCCCAAAATTTTGAAAATCCCCTTAAAATTTTTGAGATTTTTTAAAAACCCTCCTTAAATCTACTAAATTTTATTATTTGGCCCCCCTAAAAATTATGAGAAAATACCTATATATTTATATATAGTTATAAAAGTTTTTCTTGCCCCCCCCGAAAAATTTGTTCTGGCTTCGCCCCTGACTCTCCGTATTACTGTATAAAAGGTTCAGGTTAAAGATAGTTCAGGTTGTTGTAGACTGCATTGAAGGTGTTTCTCTGACAAGCATTGGGTGAAGAATCAGGCCTGTTTTTACTGTATAAATCCAGGCTTTAGGTGGTAAGGTAGGTGTATGTATATATATATATATATTGTTACTCAGATGACAACTTCTAATAATCGGCTAATAATTAAAAGTTGGTGCAAAAGGTCCAGGTTAAAGTGGAACAAGAAGAAGAGGAGTCTGATAAATTGTGATCCAAGGTCAATGATGAGGAAAGAAGAAACCAGTAAGAGTGAGGAGGTGTTGTTGGATTCCCATTTCCAACACATCATGATCACTTCAGTAGTATTACTAGTGATCAAGTAGCTCTTCTACTTGGCAGCATTATCTAACTTGCCATTTTGTGTGGTGTACTAAAAGAATCATTTAACATTGTATTTCTTCTGAACTTTAATTTGAATGAAGCTTTTTATATGTTAGTCACTGCAGTTATATTTAGGTTTGGTTTTACCTACTAATGTGCTTTTGCTGGATCATAGTAATCCTAGAGAATAGGACTGCAATTACTTTTTTGTTACTATCTTTTTTTCGCTTGCTGATTGATCATTATGAAGATTATTTGATTGTCATCACTGCTTCACTATATATCTATTATACTGATATTTCATTTTTAACCAGCTGGAAATGATGATGTGTGACAATGTAGATGGGTTCTAGCAAAAATTTAAGATACTCGAGCAGTTTTAGTCAGGCCACATCCACATATCTAGGGCGCTGATATTTCAAGGAGAGACTGTTCGCAATAATTTTTAAATTATTTTTAGAGTGATTCGGATGTTATTGTTGAATTTGAACACTTGTAGAAACGAGAGGCAGTTGAACTCATTAGATGTTCACTGCCATTTTGGTCCTAAATTTCATTTTAATTTAGGCTAAATTCGAAAAAAAAACTCTTGAACTATTCTCTTCATGCAGAAAACATCACTGACCTTTTTTGTGTGTAGAAAATCAGTCTCAATTATAGTTGCAAAAAACTTACTCTGACGACATGAGCTTTCTGCTAAAATTGAATGAAGTTTTTTGAAAATAATGATAAAGATGCCTGATGTTTTCTGAGCCAACTTGGAAAGATGAATGAGGTTATCTAATACAAGTCGAAAAGTTCGATGTGACTTTTTGAAAATATACTTTAGAGATTTTTTTCGCAACCATACTTAAGTACGGTTTTCTGTGCAAAAAAAAAAGTTCAGTGAGGTTTTCTGCATAAGAGCATTTGTAGTCGTCTGCGTCGCACCTATCTGGCAAACAAACAGAGAAATATCACTCTGATTTGCGACACTTGGCTTAGAAATCAGGCCAAAATCCAAAATCCAAAATTTACTCAAGTAAAAGGGTTCGGCCAAAACACTTTTCATTACACAAAAAAGTAAGTACAAAAGATGCGGTGGCCAGTCCGCGTTCGGCTATTACAAAAAAAAAGAAGGAAATGCAAACAAAAGTGGGGGGAAGAAAGGAAATAGCAATGACTAATGCTGTCCCACCTCTTCCTCGGCCTGTTGTTCAGGGTTAGGCTGGTCCCCTACCACATCGTCGCTGCCACCCCCGGGAGTTAACAGGTACTCAGGCACCACCATGTCGTAGTGGAAGCTACTCAGGTCCAGCTCCGGATGGTAGTACTTGAAATGTTGGATCGCCCTGGCATAGACCACGTCCTGAGCCTCAATGACCTTGTCCATCCCGACCGTCCTCATCTCCTCTACCCTCTCTTCGCCCTCGTTCCTCAGATCGGCCGTCTTCCTCATGTAGGCATCTTCCTGGTTCGCCAACTCCGCCTGGAGAGCCTAGATTTGGCCCTTGAGGGCCGTCTTCTCCAGCTTGAGGTTTTTCGCCTCCCGCTCCCTGTTCTGGGTATTCCTCACCTCATTCGACAGCTCCAGCCATTGCAGCTTCATCAGCTGAGCACCCTTTATGCAGGCCTACAACCGACGACAACAGACTTAGAAAATGTGCAAATAGTTTAAAAACATCCAAATATAATTTTAACTGTACGCTCACCAGAGACCACTTCATGTAGGAGGACTCGACGGTGTCACACTCCCGGGCCTTCCGGTCTCGGGGTAGAGCGACCTTCTCCACCATCTCGATGGCCACTGACCCGTCCGACAGGGTATCCCCGACCTTAATGGCCCAGTCCTGCGCCCATGGCCGGAGGCACGCCTCGCAGACAATCTGCTCAGTCGAGGGAGCGACTCGAGGGATGCTGCCTTTCACCAATCGACGACCCTCTGGCCACTGGAGCTGGGGCCCGACTTGGAGCTCTTGTGCTTCTTCGCCGTCGAGTGGGGCTGCTGTTCCGCGACCCCCTCAGAGGGTGCTCTCCTGTGCTTGTTGTGGAGGTGTCGGTCGGTTTTCTCGACCGTCGTCTTCTTTAGCAGTGCCCTTCTCAGGGCAATCACGATGTCATCCATATCTGCAAAAAGAAGAATCCCATAAGACGAGGAAACTAACTTAAAGAAAACTAGACAAAAACCATACTGATATGGGTGGGGCTTAGTCCGATTCGAGCCAGGTGCTTCTCCGTCACATTCGGTCAGTCTATGCTGTTACCTGAACATATCTTCTCAACATCAGCCCATTCCGCGGTTGTCATATCTGACTTATGGGGGCCCTTTAGATTTGGCTTGTAAAACCTCTAAGCCGTCGGTATCACCCATGGAGTTAGACTCCGAACGACAAATTACTTCTCCTTCCACCCCTTGATGGAGTCCGAATGCGTGTACGACTTTCCTCCCTCGCCTCGGCGAGATATAGTAGATCCCCTCATACTCGCCGAACGAACTGAGTCCCAGGATCACTCGGAAGTACATCAGCTTTGAGCGAACCCCATGCTCATCGCAGAGTAGCATAAAGAAGACTAGATGCTTCTAGGAATTAGGTCCGTACAGCATTGGGCTCAGAGACGCCCAATTCAAAACTTCCATAATGAACGGGTAAAGCGGCAGTCGCAAGCCAGAGCAAAAGGCATCCACTAGGAACATACAGAAATTAGGCGCCAGTTTATCCGTGGGCCGGAACCCGGGGCTAGGGATCAGCAACTCATACTCCTAGCCGATGAAGTAATTCGTGCAAATGAAAGGAAGGTCGTTCGCAGTAAGAATGGTCAACACCTTGTCCATAGCTATTTTTTGCTGACTGGGTGAGGAAGCATCCACATCTTCATCAACACCCGCCTTGTATCGGACCAACTCCGCAACATCGTCTGAATACATTCAGATAGAGCACGGCTAGACTTCAAATGGGACCTCAAGGTTGACTACAGGAGCCATTTTGTCTGGGCTGTCCGGCATAACCCACCTTGTCTTCTTCCGTCGAACCTGACGACCCTTCGGGGAGAGCATCGCCAGAGGGGGCAGACCATCTTCATCGGACGAAGTTTCCTCACTTCCTTCATTACCCTCCTCAACCATTACCACCTGCTCTTCGCCTCCCTCGGCTATTACCACCTCATCTTCAACTCCCTCTTCACCCGTCTCGATGACGTCGACCCCCTCGTCACCTCCTATCGTGGGCTCATTCTCTTCTGATTCGCTCGACTCTACTACGAAGGGTCTCCTGCTGCGTATCGGTGCGACATTATATATCTTCTCCTGGGATTCTCATGACGTTGAGTCCGAATAGCACGGCCCCTCATCCTGGCCCGAGGTGGTGGCGGACGAAGCAGACTGAGCCCTTAACTTGTTAGAAAATAAAACTAACTAACCTGTTCGAAGTGCGGGGGAGGTAGTCAGAGAACTCGCCGCCGGTGACTGAACAGCGCTAGGAGAGAAGAATTGGGGAATTTGAAGAAAGAAAGCAAAGGTGAGAAATGAGGAGGGAGGTGAGGAATATATAGCAAAACTAGCGACTCCTCGAATTCAGTAAAATATGTGATGTCATCATTTGCACGTGTCACCACCCTATTGGTCCATAAACGACCCAAATCCCCAAGACCCAAATGCTCGGAGCCTGTCGTACACCTCGGACACACCAAACGGCGAACCACAGTCCTGGCTAGAAAATTTTCTCACAAGCTCAAGACTGCTGGCTCGATGCTCGGCCTAGACTTCGAGCACCCAGCTAGCTTTTTCATCAAAATTGCCTAAAAAGAAAGGTTGCTGGCTCGACGCTCGGCATAGACTTCGAGCACCCACCTAACTTTCTCATCAAAATTGACTTACAAGCTCAAGGTTTTTGGCTCGACACTCGGCATAGACCTTGAGCACTCACCTAGATTTCTCATCAAAATTTCCTCACAAGCTCAAGGTTTTTGTCTTGACGCTTGGCATAGACTTCGAGCACCCACCTAGCTTTTTCATCAAAATTGCCTCACAAGCTCAGGGTGCTCGGAGTTGACCCTCCAAGCTCGGAGCTCGACTATGACTTCGAGCACCCACTCAACTTCCTTCATAAAAAGCCTCACTCAGGGCACTCGGAGCCGACCCTCCAAGCTCAGAGCTCGACTATGACTTCGAGCACCCACTCAGCTTCCTTCACAAAAAGCCTCACTCAGGGCACTCAGAGCCGACCCTCCAAGCTCGGAGCTCGACTATAACTTTGAGCACCCACTCAGCTTCCTTCACAAAAAGCCTCACTTAGGGTGCTCGGAGCTGACCCTCCAAGCTCGAAGCTCGACTATGACTTCGAGCACCGACTCAGCTTCCTTCATAAAAAGCCTCACTTAGGGCGCTCAGAGTCCACGCTCCAAGCTCAGAGCTCGACTATGACTTCGAGCACCCACTCAGCTTCCTTCACAAAAAGCCTCACTCAGGGCGCTCGGAATCGAACCTCTAAGCTCGGAGCTCGACTATGACTTCGAGCACCCACTCAGCTTCCTTCACAAAAAGCCTCACTCAGGACGCTCGGAGCCAAACCTCTAAGCTCGGAGCTCGACTATGACTTTGAGCACCCGCTCAGCTTCCTTCACAAAAAGCCCCACTCAGGGCGCTTGGAGCCGACCCTCCAAGCTCGAAATTTGACTATGACTTCGAGCACCCACTCAACTTCCTTCACAAAAAGCCTCGCTCAGTGCCCTCGGAGCCGGCCCTCCGAGGTCAGAGCTCGGCATTGACCTCAAGCACCTACTCAACTTCTCTTCAGAATGCCTCACCCGAGGCGCTCGAAGCCGACCCTCCAATCTCGGAGCACGGCTTTGACTTCAAGCATCCACCCAACTTCTCATCAAGAACAACTCACTTGATGCCGACTCTTCATGCTATACACTCGGTGCCGACCCTACAGGTTTGATGCTCGGCACCTGCCCTAAGCTCGGCCCTCGGCCTTTGGCCCGTATTGAGATCAACTCAGAAAAACTCCAAACACTTCTCATGGAATCAACAAATAATCTTCGCCAAATACTCTCATCCGCTTTTCCCACAGAGACAAACTACTCCTACATGACTGGCCTACACAGCCCTCTAGGAGTGGGGGGCATATGACATGGTATAGATGACGTGGCCCAATCAGGGCTATCAAATCTCCCCAGACTTCGCTCATCCCGGATCAACAGGTCAACAAGTCCAACGTGCTTCTGCCAACTCAGGCCCACAGGCAAACGGGTTCGACCTGGTCCGTTACGGTCCCAGACCTGTTTACCATTGCCTATAAATTCAAGACCCCCTCCTCCATGTAAAAGGTAACCCATCTTTCTCCAGCTGAACCCTAGTTACCGTTGTTACTCCAGTGACTAACTAGATCTTCAGAGGGCCTGTTGCAGGGACTTCTCTCGATGTTTCTAAGCCTTTTACGGGTACTTCGGTCGACCGAGCTTCCAGCTCAACATTCGAGCCGAGCTCCAGGATCCGACCCGAGCTAGGATCAAGATCAGTTCCTTCCACTATACAAATTATAAGAACTCACACCCGTTGCTCCCCCACATCCAAGAAAACAAGCAGCATCAATTGTATTGTATTCATTTCTTTGAACTCATAGATTGCAATGCATACATTACTCTCGGACTGATATTTTAGTTCTCGCCAGGCCCTCTTTGCATAGTATGTTGACCTATGTATGGTGTGAACAGATTGTATCATTTACAACTAATATCTTTAGTTAAGATTTGCATGAAATATAGAAAAAGGAAAAATCAAATAAAAGATACAAAAGGATTCAAAAACAAGCAAAAGAGGCATGAATAAGAAAAGATTAGAAAATCAAGGAAGAATGCTTCAGAAGAAACATGTGCTTCAAATAATCAAGAAAACCAGCAAAATAGATGATTTATTTCTGTTAATGTGAGGAAAATATATGTAAAGTAGTATTGATTGATAAATTAGTTTTGGAAAGAATATAAAGTGAAATTACGAAAGAAAAGTCGAATTTACACGACAACGGTCGACAGTACAGAATGACTGTCGACTGACACAACCGTCGTCCACTCATCTCTGTGAAAAAGATGAGTCAGTCGGCTGGTCATCGCTCGAAATACGAGTTAAAAGATCAACAGTCGATTGTCCATCATTGCGGTCGACTGTACAAGTGCAGATCTGACTATTTCGGAAATATCTTTTCATTTTCGGGAAAATACATTTCCTCACTCTATATATTCAGGCGAATTCACAGTGTATTCTTCACCCCTTGCAATCGTAACTCTTCTAGACTAATCATTCAATCAATACTCCGAGTGTGAGAGATTTTTATTGTCTTCTTCAGTCAAGGTATTTTCTTTCTTCCACTTTGGTGAGATTTGCGGGACTTATTTGTAGAAGCCCTGCGGGTGTAATAGGTCTTTCGACCTGAATTCCAAGAATCACTGTACAAGGATTTAAAGTATAGTGGAACGCTTGTGGCGGAGAATTGTTACAAGTAGGTGGTGTGGACGTAGACCTGGAGGTCGAACCACGTTATATCACTGTGTCTTGCTCGTTGCTCTGTTTGCTTTCTCTTTCTCTATCTTTTTATTTTATGCTTTTAATTTGAATTTTTAATTTTCGCTCAATCACCCTATTCATCCCCTAGGGTGATTTACAGTGGTATTAGAGCGAGGTGCTTATTAAGAGCTTAAAAGCTTGAGAAAAAGGTCCAATGGCCGAAATCTCTCCTCCCGAAAACTTGTACTCGTCGGAGCTATTAATCTCCAATTGGACAAGTCTAATACGTTCACCTTATTTTGATGGAAAATGCTATGATATTTGGAAAGTTCGTATGTCTCACTTTTTGCAGATGCTTGGAGAAGAAATTTGGAACGTTTGCATAAACAAAATAGATATTCCTGTTAGTGATGGAAAGAGGCCTTTCCCAAATGCCGAACTAGCACTAAAAACCACAAACTCCAAAGCTATGAAAACACTCTTTTGCAAGTCTAAACAATGAAGAGTTGATGCGATGTGGGCGAAATTGCTAGACAGCCTATGAAATTTGGATCAACATGCTAAAACGGCATGAAGGAACCACATCTGAGGTGAAGGCAAAAATTAATTTATGTTTTTATAAGTTAGATGTTTTTCGTATGTTGTCAGGAGAGAACGTAGATCAGACGCTTACCCGCTTCGACATTATCACACATGAGCTTGAGAGCTTAGGTAAGGGATTGGATGATGACCGAATGGTCGGAAAACTCATAAGTTGTCTCACACCTGAATGGGACGTAAAAGCAACCGCAATGAGGGAGACGCTTGAAGAAAGGGGTTTGACAACTACACTTTCCAAGGAAAATTGAAAACGTATGAGATGGAGATGACCGAAATAAAGAGGTACCGACAGAACATTGGGATTGAGCCTAAAGCTAAAGAAAAGACAATCACCTTGAAAGAAGAAAAATATCGACCATCAAAATCAGAGTCAGATCATGAAGAATTAGATGAAGATATCACATTGTTGACCAAGCAATTCCGTAAGTACCTTAAACACAAAAAATATGGCAAGCCCCAAGGAAAAAGAGAATAGGATAAAGACGACGTATGCTACAAATGCAAGAAGCCTAGTCATATTCGCGCAAATTGTCCCATCTCGCAGGATAGAAACAAGAACCATTATCACTCCAACTCAGGATTTAGAAAGAAGACGTTGAAGGCAACATGGTTAGATTTAGATTCCAGCGATGAAGAGCAAGAACATAATAACTTTGGATTCATGGCTCTTGGGGAATAGTGAGGTACAATCACCATCCAAGAAGAGGTAATCGAAGAACTCACCTATGATGATTTAGTTGACATGTGTAATGGTTTAAGAGATTATGCAAATAAATTAAGTCATGAATTAAGATAATATAATCAAATGTCAAATGAATCACATGACTCTTGCATTGCTAAAAATTAAAAATTGAAAAATAAAAATTCTTTGATTATTGAAAAATTCGAGTCATTCAGGAAAGACCATGATGTGTTGATAGAAGAAAATGAGTATTTAAAACAACAGATTCAAAAATCCTTAGCAACACATGATGAAAATCTGAAAGAAATTCATGAGAAATCTGTTTATATTGCTAAACTCACTGATGATTTAAATGACTGCAATTTTTTTTTGATGAAGTAGTGGAAGGTTGTAAAGAAGCACTCGAACAAGATGGAGTGCTTGATGCTACCTCAGAGAGTCTTCGTTGGAACACCAAAGACGATGAGAAGACTAGAAAAAGACTTTGTAATAGAATAATTGAGCTCGAAAAAATTGTTGAAAAATATGAAGGGCTCAGTTATCTTATTACAAAGAATTCAAGATTACATCATGATAATTGAGGACATTGTTACAATGAGCCAATACAACATCAAAATTCTAAGCAACTCGGTCATACACATATGCATAGTCATCAAAATAGTTACAAATCAACTCGAAACTATGCACATGTGCATGATCCAAGGCATAATCGTATTACATGTCACTATTGTTTTAAATTAGGACATATATCTTACAAGTGTTCTTTAAAGGGGAATACTAACCTTGTTTGGGTGAGAAATAATGTAAGTGCAGGTTCAGTACCAACTTGGGCACCCAAAATTGTTCCTACGAGCCTTCATGTAGGTGCATCAATACCTTCAACTTAAAAGATCTTGGTACCTTGATGGTAGATGCTCGAAATTCACGACTAATTACAACAATGGAATCTGCATCTCTATCAAGGGAAAATGAGAAGAACATTAGTTCTTCCGATGAGTACATCACTGGGTAGAATCTAAACCAATGCCGATTTAATTTTGACTTTTAGATGACATATCTTTAAATAAGAAATCTAAAACATTAGTTAATTTTACTTACTACATATGATAAAATTACTACAAAAAAAATCCTTTCTTAAAAGATATAACTTCATATTTTTGAAAGGGGAAATATTATTCTAGACTACAAATAGTTGATATACATCCAACACCATTAGAAGAAAAATATTTTCGTGCTTAAAAGATGAATTGAATGACAATAATATTTTTATTATGTGTGGTTTTCTATGACAATTTGTTGTTTGGTCGATTACATTGGTTCGGTCGACCGTCCTATACTTAGGAAATTTTCCTCAAATATATGGTTGCTTGAAAGTGGATCGGTCGACTACACGGTCGATCGTCCTGCTCTCTGCCAGATTCGTCAAAGTTAAATTCTACTATTTTCCGGTGTTGCAGTCGACCGTCTTCATGAACCGGTCGACCGTTCCTATCGGCTAATCAGATTTCAAAACACTTCTTTCCCTCTATGACGCGTGGGGTCTACACTTCTAATATAAATAACTCTTCCTCTTCTTCCTTCCAGCCTCCACGAAAACCCTAAACTCCTTTCTCCCAAACCTATCAAAATCTTCAAAAGTCTCTTGCAATTTCCTCATCAGTTTTTGGGCATCCTCTCTCTCTCTCTCTTTCATGGGTTCTCACGGTCCTTACTCCTCTCATAGATCTAAGGGTAAGAAAATTGTTGCCTCTAAATCTGTTACTAGAGAAAGAATCACGTTTAGAAATGCAAACTGTGCAGATCGCTATTTCTCAACACTTTCTTCTGCTTCGGTTTTTGCTAACCGTGAAATAAATCTAGAAATCTTGGATGGTAAATTTAGTCAAATGGTTAGGATGATTCGTGATTTTGGGTGGGAAAATTATCTCACGATACCAAGCACCCATTCTGAGTCGTTGACTCGTCAATTTTATGACAATATTGAGGGTATCCAAGACAATGATCTCACTCTTTCTTCAATTATTCTTAGAAAAAGAATTAAAATTACTCCCCGATTATCTTCGTATGCGATATGCGTTACCCGAAGGAGAATTTGATGCTTATCATCTTGACTTCAACACACTCGACTACAAACCGGGTGATGATAAGTCTACTGTTAAATCCATGATTGTTATATCTGAATTTCTCCATGTCCCTCGTCCCGCTCCCACAAATTTGATCGATGTTGCCCGTGTCTTGAATAAAATTGTTAATGCCAATATTTGGCCTAAAAAGAATGATAAGACTGGAATTCGGGTAAACCAATCATTCATAATTTTTCTCATTCTAGGCGAATTTAAATTCGATCTTGCGACATTCATCATTAGGACAATAAATTTTGCCACCACTCGCAACCGTGGTCTACCTTTCAGTTCTCTTATTTATAATCTCACCATTGATTCCCGCATTGATGTTGGAAATTTTCTTCTTAGCAAAAATCCCATGCCAACCCTTCCCCAGCAAATGGGTATTGATGTACCATTCACACAGCATGCACGTTGTCGTCAAGCCTAACAAGATCGTCAAGCAGAACAATCCCAACAAGCTCCTTCCTCCTCTCGTCGCAAGAATGTTACTCCTCCATTCACTTCATCTATGTTTGAGACTCATGAAAAATTTGCCGCCCATCAAAGGTAAGTCTACAATTATTATGTCAACACCATCGAGTACTTGCAAGGCAAAGAAGATTGGGAGCTCCTCCCTCATCCTTCTGATGAAGAGGAGAACGATGATGAAGACGATGAAGACGAAGATGATGATGGTGATGATGATGACAATGATGATGGGGAATAGCATGTATTGGTTAGGAAAATGTCTTTGATGATTGCAATGATCATGTGTAGAAAAGCTTACATTGGTTAGGAAGATTGTTGCTCTTGTATAATTTCAATGTCTTGTAAACATATCGATCAACAAAATCAAATGTCAGTGCTTGTAATGATCATTATATATCTCACATTTATCTTTGTGTTGTGCTCTTATTTGGCTTTCAGTTGATCGGGCGGTCGACTGATCCTCTTTCTATTTTCTCTTTTAGTCGAACACACTCAAAATCTATTTTTTTCGGTCGGCTGTGCGATTGACTGTCCACTCTCTGTTTTTTCTTACAGTCGCTTGTTCTGATTTCTTCGGTCGACTGGTCTCTATTATGTTTTTTGATTTCTGGTTGTCAAATTTTGTATCTTTTGGTGTGGTCTAAAAAGGGGGAGAATTTTTTTCACTTAGAATTTAAAAATTACTTAAAATTAAATTTTGAATCTTTTATCTATATCTGTGAATCTTTTATCTTTATCTCTTGAATCTCTGTCTTTTATCTTTTATTTATGCACGTCCTTTTCTTTTTCTCTCTTATGTATTATGTAGAAATCTCAAATTTATGGTACAATGTAGAGCTCTCACTATATATCAAAGAGTTTCGTGATTAACGGTATCATATAAGTAGATTTTTCTTTGACTTTCAAAAATGTAATATTCCCCAAAAATTGTTTGAGTCTCAAAATATATGTATGCATGTTTTTTTAAACAAGTTTTGGTCTTTACATATATGTTATATTAACATCTTTCAATGCATGAATTTAGGGGGAGTAATTAAATCTCTTCCAATATTTTTTTTTTATTTTTAAATTCTAAGATATGTTTTGTCCACACTAAAAGGGGAAGATTGTTGACCTATGTTTGGTGTGGAAAAAACGTATCATTTACAACTAATATCTTTAGTTAAGATTTGCAGGAAATACAAGAAAAGGAAAATCAAAATAAAAGATACAAAAGGATTCAAAAACAAGCAAAAGAGGCGTGAATATGAAAAGATTGGAAAATCAAGGAAGAATGCTTCACAAGAAACATGTGTTTCAAATCATCAAGAAAGCCAACAAAATAGATGATTTATTTATGTTAATGTGAGGGAAATATATGTAAAGTAGTATTGATTGATAAATTAGTTTTTGTAACCCTATTCCCGTAAATACATATTTTCTGATTATTTTATGTATTTCGATTTTTTATGAATTCATTTTTGTTTTGAATCTGTTTCGGATCTTTTACTAAAGTGTTTTCTAATCGAAAATCTTATTCATTTCGAATAATGGTATATTTTAATTTCTATTTTCTATTCTTATTGATCGGCTTATATTTAGTATTATTGCTATTTGGGTTATTTTAATGAATTTATATTTTATCATATAATCTTATTATTACCGTTATTGTTATTTTTATCCTTGTAATTATTATTATTGTTATTATTGTTGTCATTATTATTGTTATCGGTATTATTATTTTTATCATTATTATTAGCATTATTATTATTATTATTATTTCGTTTTAAGCCCGAGCATGCTCAATTTATATGTAGTTCACTATTTGATTTAATGTATATATATATATGTGTGTGTGTGTGTATGTGTGTGTGTGTGTGTGTGTGTGTATTTGAATATTTTAAATACCCTATTGTTGTCATTATTATTGTTATCGGTATTATTATTTTTATCATTATTATTAGCATTATTATTATTATTATTATTATTTCGTTTTAAGCCCGAGCATGCTCAATTTATATGTAGTTCACTATTTGATTTAATGTGTATATATATATATATGTGTGTGTGTGTGTGTGTGTGTGTGTGTGTGTGTGTATTTGAATATTTTAAATACCCTATTGTTCTTTCTTGATTATTTTCTTTTGATTAAAATTGTTCATGAAAAAATTCCGTTCTTCTTGATTGAGCTTTTCTTGTTGAACCTATTTTCTCTTATATAATTGTGGGTATTTTTGATTAGAACCGTATTGATTTGGATCTATCTCTAATTGAACCCTAAAACCCAATTTCATTTGTTCTTAAAACAAATCCGCTATTATTGGACCCTAATTCACTAACCCTGTACCCTAATTGTACCCTATAAATACAATCCTAATGCAAAATCTAAAAATTACACAATTTCGAAACCTAGTCGTCTACTCTCTCTCCTAGTTTCTCTATCCTCTCTCCTCCTTTTTCTCTCTCCCCGACCCTTGGATTCTTGCCCAAAATCCCCTGAACCCCTATTCTCCGATCATCTTCTTCGGCGACCCCCGTCGCCATCCCCCCTCCTGAGCACCTCCCACCTCCTCCTCGATGCCCAGCCACCATGGTACCCCACCTTCGGCCTCCCTTATTCTCTCTCCTCGACATTAGCCGATGCTAGAACCCAAACCCGTACCCCCTCCCCCCCTCCTCTGTCCGATCGCCGACCAGAATCACCGGCGTGCTGCCCTTGCCTTGCGTCGCCGCCCCTCTAGTCTCCAGTGCTGCCGCCCCTGGCCGACGCTCTTCCCCTTTGTTGTTGCTGCTATCTCTTTGTGCTGTTATTGATTTGGATTTAGTGCACGTATATTGCGCGTGCTAATTTGACAGTTCGTGGGTTCGTTGCTTCGGGATTCTTATCCCGTTATTCTTGGTATTCATTTTCATTGTCAAACAGGCAAGTCACCATCCTCTTGAATTATTATATGTATCAAATTCAAATTTTGTTGAAACTCTTGCAAGTAGATATCTTTGTTATCGTATTATCCATTGTTCATCTCTTTGTAGGGTATATTAAGGGTTTACACGAGTTAACCCCAATATTCTTGACATCGTGCCACTTTTGACTCTAAAGTTTGGATCTTTCATGAGTGCATATATATTGATAATATGGTTGTTCATATAATCGTCACACAAATTAATTATTATAGAGACTGTTCATATAATCGTCACACAAATTAATTATTATAGAGGGCTAGGTTGCATGTTGTTTGATCGGTTGCTGATTGATTGATGATAAATTGATGTATGAGCATGTTCTAATTTTATTTATCATGTTTTGATACCCATCATGTTGATTACACAATTTATTGACTAGAGAATCGATACACATATTGTTTAATTAATTTATTTTCATGAAAATACCCCAAAATTCTGTATATACTTGTTGACCTGAATATTGACTGCTGTTTTTGAACCAGTAAATGACCTCAAATTAAATTACTTTCTGAATATGAACTGTAGCATTATCTTTATAGTTTCCAGATCATCTTGAATTTTTGAATTCCGAGTTTTTAAGCAAAAGTTATACCCGTTTTACTACAGCTGTGTTTTTAATTCCAGGTTTTCAGATTCTCGTACCTTTCGTGTTTAAACAGTAAAAAGGCCAATCAAATGATAAAAATTTTCTGTGAAAATTTCTATATTGTTGCTTAACATGTTTAGGAGTTCAGAAAATATTTTTACTGAATTTAATATCGAGTTTTTGCTGTTTCTAAAATTAAAACAACAAGATGTCGAATTTCTGTCTGAACATGAAACCTGTAAAGAACAGTGTGTTTGATCTAGTTACTGTTGTCGGATTTTGAACTTTAAATATGCGTTGGAACCATGTGGAAGTCTACTTTCCAGCTTTTCTGACGAATTCAACTTTTGATTTCTGAGTCAGCGGAAAACTGCATTTTTGTACAGACTGCGCTTGCTGTCCAGAATTTTGGATTCCACTTTTTAATAGATTAGTTATTCTTATGTTGTACTATTGCATGAATTAATGAATGTATATTGCATTGCATGTTCCCAATGAGTTGTTGTCACTATTCTAACCATTCTATCCATATTATCACTAACCCCAAGTAGAACTTGGGTACTTCCTCCCAGCCGAAGCCAATAGGGAAAAACCACGACCCCAGGTAACCTGGGAACTTCCTCCTAGCCGAAGCCAAGAGGGAAAACCACTAACCCCAGATAAACTGGGCACTTCCTTGCAACCGTTGTCATCGAGGGAACAACCGGACCTCAAGCCGATAGCTTG
Source organism: Hemerocallis citrina (assembly GCA_017893485.1). NCBI lineage: Eukaryota > Viridiplantae > Streptophyta > Magnoliopsida > Asparagales > Asphodelaceae > Hemerocallis > Hemerocallis citrina. The sequence goes on along the minus strand of CM030359.1, from coordinate 21,505,842 downwards.
GGCGATAAAAACTACTTACCCCAAACATAGTTTGGGTCCACATACCCCAAGCTGGTCCTTGGGTGTTAGGAGGTCTAGCCCAAACCCCCAGGATTGCTGTAGGTACTGGTCAACAAACCTTTTGTTATTAGCATTTATCATTTCATCTTTTCAGCTTACTTTATCACACAAGCATTTCACTTTTGATTCACAAACTAGTCATGTCTTTGACTTTAACCAGGTGAATTAGTAACACATTTTATTAGCACGTACCATCTTATCCTTTATCTTCATATCATCATACCACATTATGCATACACCATGTTATTCAACACATAAACTCATCATATCATATTAATGCATAATATTAATGCGCCAAGATATTTATTTTGCCATAACATCCCAGATTAAGAATACCATATTATTCATTACCTCACTGTACCATATATAGGTATATGCCAAGTTATAACATTAATAAAAGAACTACATTATGTTATTCCATATCGTAAAAGTATCAAAATGTATACTTCATCACATTATAATATCATATTATTACCCATTAATTCACTTCGAACATAATTACAATGTAAACATATACCCACTTACTAATTTCATCAATTATCACATCACGAGTCAATATCATGATATATATATATATCACAAACATACACCACACATGCGGGTTTCCAAGAAAAGGGGCCAAAATCACTTATTTCCTCTAATTAAATCTCATAATATCCAATTATAGCATACTAGCTCATACACCATGTTCCATATAAGTAAAATCACCTATAAGGGCCTATATGTCCTAAAACACGCACAAAACATGCACTATAAATACACGGGTTTCCAAAACATGATCACAATCACTAATTTTGTCTAATTGCATCTTATAACATCCATCCATAGCATGCTAGCCCATACACAAGGCTCCGCATATACCAAATTACCTATATCGGCCTATATACCCAAAAACATGCACGAAACATGCACGGGATAAAAATATGCATAAACAATTCAATATATTTAGTTTTCATACTTCAACCCATCACATTAACCCATAATATAGGTTTTATATACTTAAAATAGTTAATTTCACCAAATATTTCAAAAGCCCATTTCGGACCCTTAAAAATCCGTATTTTCATTGAAAATCAACTTTTGGCATAACTTCTACAAAATATATCAAAAAGCCACGAAATTCGGCCACAATATAAAATATTTATAAATACAACATACTCACCTAACGGATCGAGTAAACGATGTCCCACGTCCGCCCAGTAGCCAGTCGAAGTTCGACTTTTTCCACCTAATTGGAAAATTATAGAACCGATTAGCTTAAAACTCAAAACTCGACCTACGGACCTCCAAATTTGAATCCGTCTTCACCCACGCATCACAAATGACATATGTCGGTGAGCTACATCAATAGATTTCGAATTCGAGTCCCAATACAAACACTCCCTTATTGATCGGAGGCTTTCTAATAAGAAAATTCATATTTTCTAATTTCTTTAATCCCCTTTTTCCTAATCTCACAAATTAGGGTTAATAATAATAATAAGACTCAATTACACCTCCGAACCCATCAAATTCTCTCCTAAATCTCGCTCGGGCATTTCACCGAACACCCGGCGTGCATACATGGTATACCCGTATTTTTGAGATTCCGACGGGTTTCTAATTCAATAAAATTTTCACTAAACTCATTCTAAATTGTTTCCCCTTAATACACAACAATTTCTATAACTCATACTTATCAATTATTCTATTTATTATCCAAATTCTAAAGCCAACACACTAATTAATTTATAACTCACAAACCACTCAATTTCTTACCAATCTTCATTCTCTATAATTACTAGCATCACCTAATTACCCTACTATATCATTTTCTAGCACTAAAACTCAAAATCATATATTCACATAAAATAGGGTTTCACAATTTCTCACCTTACATGCAGTATTCTCACAAACGGACTCCAGAAATGAGTTGTACGCCTTGAAAATAGCCCAATCCCTCAAATTTTTGTAAAGAAACACATTGAAAAAGGCTAGGATTTTGAGCCTTACTTCTTGGCCGGTGGTGGGGTTATTTTTTCTGGCCGAACTGAAGTGGGAGGGGGGGGAGGAGGAGGGTATGGAGAGGTAAATAAAATGGTAAAATTCAATATAAGTCCCTCTTTTGACCATAGGGTTATTTTTATACCCTTCTAGTATATTTCTTTTCAAAAATCATTCCACTATCTGCTTAAATACATCATAGACATAAAATAAATTAGAAGTGCAGTTCCATTCATAATTATAATCAATATCAATAGTTATAACCAATAGAAATACATATATATATGTACACACACGAATATTTTTAAGCTTTTAAACACACAGGCATTAAAACTCCAATTTCATGTTATAATCTAATAATTCCTCGAATTAACATTTTATTGCCCTCCGATATCATACAAGCACCCCAGAAAATTTTGGGTCAAAACAGATTCATCTCCTCCGAGAAAACTCGTCTCCAAACTCCTGCATTTTCAAATTTTCCCGTTTACCCCAAAATATCAATTTAATCATTCTAATACTAATAAAATCAATTAATAGGGGTAAATATACTCAGAAACATATTTAAAAATAATTTAAATCACATAATTAAGGAATTAAAAAAATAGATGTTACATTCTACACACCTCAAAAGAAGCTCGTCCTCGAGCTATGGGGGTTAAGATTACTCCCCGAACAATTTCAAAATACTTCTCCCTCACCATTTCCTAGGATTTCCAAGTACATTATCAACATTAAACCTTCATTGCACCATTAACAATTACACAGCCGGTCGTCTGGTTAGCGGCACTATGGGTTTACAATAACCACTAGTTTCAAAGTCTCTGTCACATCAAATGCCACATCCAGTTGGACTTCAATCTGTGGGGCTCCACAACTTGAGATAGATCTCTCACACTTTCTTAACATAAAACAGGAAATACCTCAAGAATGCTTGGCATCTCAGAGGTAAGCGTCAAACGATATACCACGGTTCCAATTCTTTCTATAACTCTGAAGGGGCCGACAAACCCCCAGGTCTAACCTTTCCCGGTTTCTAAAACGGCGTACTCCATGGATAAGGGATAGCTTCAAAAATACCCAATTTTCAACTTTTAATCTTCAGAAGACTTTCGCCGTTGTAGACCTGATAATTAATATTCTCCCTCGTTGACTACACACCTCAAAAGAGGCTTATCCATGCTCACCTGATAATTAATATTCTCCCTCGTTCCGGACCACTAAAATATTCTCCTAGAATTTTGATACACCTTCATGCCACCGTGATAGACAATATACTGAATATAATGAGAAATCTCTGTCACCCGCTACTACAAGTCATCCATATCAAGAACACCAAATCTACGATAATAACAAGGATTTCCCTACGGGTTACTGACTAATCAACATTACATTCATTAATCCCATCCAGAATTAGATTTTGCATCCTCGATCACAAACAGAAATTTTTTTGAATTCAAGTTTGACTGATCAGCTGTACGATAGACGCTGTACTGATAAACTGCCCTCATATAAGGTCACGTCACCTTCTGCTACTTAAAATAAAAGTAAATTGATCCAATGATTTTTTTAACACTGTCCACTCCTGGGACGTAATAAAAGCCAAAATCCTCTTTCCATTTAAAACACCCATCACCCTATTGCTGTCCCGGGTGATATTTCATTTCCGCACCCAAGCTACTAATGAACTCGAGTCACCTCTGTTGTCTCAGGCTAAGCTCCTATTACAAAAAAAGTACTTCAAACTCTTCTAATCTGTTCAAAACTGAACCGCTCCCCAACAAAGAATATCTCCACATCTTGACTGCATACACTACTGCCACCAGTTTCAAAGCTGTGTAGGATAACTCACTCTATATATCCACAACGACCTAAATGCATAAGCCATAAGCCTTCCTTCATGCATCAAGTTGCACCTGCCTGTATCACATGCATCCACATATATTCGAAGAGACACTCCCTTCTCGGGGTAATCAAAACACAAGCTATCGTTAATTCTTCCTTTAACTCTTGAAAATGTCCTTTCACCTTGCTCGGGCCATACAAACAGCACATTCTTCTAGGTAAGTTCTGTCATCACTGAAAATCAATAGAAAATCGAGGAATGAACCTTCGATACTAACTAGCCAAGTCCAAGAAATGTCGAATCTTCACCACATTCGGGGATTGTTCTCCATCTTTTCACCATCGAAATTTTCTTTGGATCTACAAATATGCCTTCAACAGACACAATGTGCCCCAAAAATCACACTTCTCACTCCCAAAAATGACAATTTACAGACATATCATACCGCTTCTAGTCCCAACGAGTCTACAACTCAGTTCTGAGGTGCCATCTATGCCCCTCCATACTGCGAAAATACACCAAATATCATCTATGAATACAATCACACCCTGTTAATATAAGGGTGAAATGTCCAATTCGTCAAATTCATGAAAACTACAGGGGCGTTCGCCAACCCAAAAGACATCACTGAGAACTCATACAATTCATACCGAGTACGAAAAGTAATCCCTGGAATACTTCCCTCTTCAAGGATTATCTGACGGTACTCAGTGTGCAACTCTAGCCGTGAAATTAGGAGCGCTTCCCGCAACTAATCCAACAAATTATCTATTCTTTACAACAAATACTTAATAGTCACCTTACTCAGTACACCTTCTCGGTGAACTACCTTCTTTGTTACGGAAACTGCCGGCGCGCCCTACGGCGTATCACTTGAACCGATACCCTTTATCAAAAACATCACCTCAAATTCTCTTTCATCTCTTCCCATTCCTAAAGTGCTATACCACAAGCTGATTTAGAAATAGGAGTCATACCAAATATCAAATCAATCTTGAACTCCAGAGTTTGTCAAGGTGGGGGACCAAGAACCTCTTCAAATATATCAGAAACTTTACAACCCACATCAACAATCTCAATCTTTGCCTTAGATATTTCTACTGAACCCCAACGGGCAAAATTTTTCATCATCCAAGGCATTACATACAATAAAAACTGGGTTTCATCAGGCTGTCTCAACCAAATACTCCCTACATCATACCCAACTACGTATATGACCTACATAACCCTCTACAACCAATCAATCTCCCCAAATATGGGATAAAACCATAACCACACATCACTCCACAGTCTATAAAATATACACCTATAGGACATATGCCCATAGGACCTACACAAGATCTCCAGGAAATAGCCCCTTACGGCACATGGCAATCAATATAATAGAATACTCCAATAGTACACAAATTCACACCGGGATTTCTACAAAGATCAACCCATTTGCAGGGTCATGAAAGGTAATGCTGACTCAAAGTCAGACAAAAGTTTAATGAGGATCGCACCATTGCATGATGTAATCTATACTTAACAAAACACTAGCATAAAATACACTCTCTATCTCCGACTAAGCAATAATGAACCCATACTCACATGACAAGATCACTAGGATTAACAAAAATTCCTAGTTAACCTAAGCTCTGATACCAAACTGTAACACCCCAAATTTTTTATTTTTATTTCTTTTTTATTTTTTATTTATTTTTTATTTATTTTGCAAACTGAACCTCTAAATTCAATTCTTTCATTTTCTATATCAATTTAAACATAAACTAAGATAGATATATTTCAAATAAAATTTTGGCAGAGTCTCCCTTAAAATTTTTGCCCCGAAACACAAAAGGCTTACGGAATTCTGCTCTAAATTCCGTAGCTCACAACACAGGAAATATAATCATGGGCTCCCCAGGCCAAAATGAGCATAATCACACAAGCAATATAATATCATGCTCTGGGGGCCAAACTCATACTAGAATATCAAATACCAAATAAAAACCATAAATGTTTTTGAAAACAAGGTAAAACTTTTAGAAAAACCTTTGTAAAACCTACCACAGGGCCCGGTACACCACAACAAGATGGGTACGGGTCAAGAACATACCACACTACCCCACACTATACTCATCACCGACATCCAGGTACTTATACATTCAAATTACAATATAAACCACAAATTTCACTATGCACCTAACTAATTTTATACAAAAATTTTAAAAAAATAAAACTTCATCCTACAAATCTACGCTTCACCTCTGTGCTGCTAAGGACCTGTAACAGTGGGGGATCTAGGGTAGTCCAGAGACTCCCTAACCCCCCAAACACTAAGGGGTCAGCCATTTCTGGTGTAAGTATAGTTATTAATCTAATAAATTATTAAATTGTATAAAGAAAATAAATTAAACTTACAAACATCAAGATAAGAAGATGCAGCCTGAATTCTGAACATAAAAACATCACCAATACAATGTTATATCAAAATACTCTTCCAATCTGCATCCAACTATATAATTATCCATAACTTCACACATTTCACTATATGCTTCACATCAACCTCGTATATATCCTTATTTTACATTCGCATAATACGAATTCACATACAATACATTACTTTCAATTTGAATTCCTTAACATGAATATTCATCCTTCCACAATTATCGTTATGACAGCATTTCGTTATTTATGTGAATATAACCATTTTCTTATTACATACATTGCACGCATCTAAACAACAATGCCATCTACATCATCATAACATCTCATTACAAGTATTTATTTTATTGTATAACATCACGTTTATCTGTTTTTATAGCATCATAAACATATGCATTCATTCCCAGAATATCGCACTCATTTATGTCGTATAACACAAACATCACATTTCATTTCACTTTGCGAGGTACTTGCATTTCATCACATCCTTAACACATCACTAATTAGAATGCTTATTCTCATTGCATCAAAAGCATGTTTTATAGCTCATTCTCATCTCATTATATCACTCAGTTACCACTCAATCTTATTGGGAATTAAACTTACTTTCATTTTCACTCATATCTCAAGTTACCATTAATTTCACTTTCATTCTCATCAATTTATACTCCAAATCCCAAACATAGTTTGGGCAATCACATATCACACCCCAAAGCCGATAGCTTGGGTAATAATCACCGCACCCCAAACACATAGTCTGGGTAATATCACATCACATCTCAAGCCGAGAGCTTGGTTATTAATTCACTTCAATTACTTTTCATCTTCACTTTACTTAATTCTTCATTACCATTAATTATTTCCAATATCATGCCAACTCACTGATGTTGAATATTTGCAAGTGTACAAAATCGCACAAGTAATATAGTTAAATGATTAGAGTGTCGAACCCACAGGGACTAGATATTTTACTGAGTACCGATATCACTAGATTAATCACTATTTGGAAGATCGAATTTAATTAAGGATAAAACAACTAAATTAAATTAATCTAATTAAATCTAACTAAATTGGTGAAGAGGGAGAGGGCTGTGAAACTATGAAGCTCTTGTAATTTGCTAAAGGTAAAATTAGTTCTAGGGCTCTTGGTTCACCTCGTTTATCACACACACAAATTATAATTCCTTATAAATAAAAATATTATCTTTCCCAATTGTAGACCAAAATCCTAAAGATATTAACCACTCTATCCACGTAGTCTAAAAATTATTCTCAACTAATTCTTCGCCTATCCATGAAATTATTAATTGAGAAATAGGATTTCTTAACGGTTACGTCCTCCAATATACGGTGTTAACTTTTATTAATCACAAATTACCTGTTTGGTCTCTTTATGATTTGAAAAATCATACAAATGTCTATCCACCATGTTGTACGCATAAATAATAAAAATTAAAACACAATCAGGAAAAATAGAGTAATAATAAGGAATTAAAATTTGTGTTTTACAAAACTAGGCTACATCTTAGCCTCTAGAACAATAAATTTAGTTCATATTTGTTTGGGATTGCATCGTAAAAATTAGAGAAGAAGAGATAAAAAAAAATAGAAATAATGCAAACCGAAGTCTTTATTTCCCTTCTGTCTCTATGCCAGTCAGAGTCGCCACATCAGCGTTCAGGCCTGTCACACCCGTGCCTCGTCTCATGGCTTCTCTGGTGTCGTATAGTCCACACCAAATCAAAGAAGAAGAAGACGCCAGCTGTCGACCTGTTGCTTCTCCGTGTCTGCTTCGTTCCACACGTGCGGAAGAGAAGAACGAAGAGATCGCCACGTCAGCACGTCAGGGGTTTTGAGCCGCACGTTGTCGCCTTCTGCACGTCAGGACACGCCCAGGTTGTCGTCGCTTCAAACCCGTCACTTTGAGCCTGTCACGTCAAGGAGCAGCCTGCTGCTCTCTCTTTCTGTTTCGATCCACATGCCGAGAGGGTGAAGAAGTCGCCACGTGTGCACGCAGCCATCTGAGTGACTGTCCTCCCTTTTATTTTATGATTTTTCTTTTTGTGTTAGCCATCACCTCTTGAATTCTTCTCTCTCCCTTTGCTTGTATTTATAGAGAACGGAAGAGGAGTTTAGGGTTTACACTTTTTGCATAAAAGTCCACACTCTTCCTTTATTTCCTTCATTTTTAATCCAGAATTTTATTTATTTCTCTTTCTTTCTTGTCTTCCTTTTCTGTCCACCACGTGCTGCTGCATACACAAAATAATACCAGAAATTAAGATTTTTAAATAAAATAAAATTAATTAGTTTAAAATTATTTAAACTAACTACAAATCATATTAGTGTATAAAAATCTTTTTAAAATTATTTGTCGCACTTTTAACTCAACAAAACAATAAAAATTGATAAATCCATTATTCTACTTTGTTTGTTGATTTTTTCCACAAATCTTTACTTTTTGCATCAAAAATATTATTTCTTCAAAAATAATTAATTAAATGAAATCTTATAGAAATATGATGAATTATAGACAATATCAACGAAAACAAGCGATTTTAATGATAAATGAGTACAAATATTTGTATATAAATTCGACACATCAAATACCCCAAAACTTAAGATTTTGCTTGTCCTCAAGCAAAAAGTAGAATCATGAACAAAGGAATAATAATAGTAGACTCAACCCATCACACTAGGAGATCATATGATGCAAGCATCAAAATTTCAATTAAAAATATAAACAATTGCAAATAAAGTAAAACTAAGCATACCCATGCACTTTCTCCAGTGCAATTATTTATTCATAATTCCCAACCCAATCGCATTTGTCATGCAATTAATGTAATTATAGTATGCAACAACTCAATCTGTGATTATCCATTCTCTCTACTACAAACCGAGTAGCAAACTAGAGTTTTTTTTAGTCCCTTCTTTTAGTTGTCACTTGCCTTTTTACGCGAATGCAAATCATTTGTGATGAATTCACCCGGTTACTCAACAAGTCACAAACTTAAAGTGCTTTGCATACTCATATTTCAAGTTGCCGTTTTACGTAAAAGTAAACATTTGTGATGAATACCCCTAGTTACTAAGCAACTCAAAACATTGGAGTAGATTGAATTTATTAATAATAAATTTTTTTTTCATTATTTCTCTATTTACTTAAACTCTGTTTAGGAGTAGATCAAAGGGGATAATCACAAGAAAAAGCATCACATTTATCTTTAATGTTTAATAGCATGACCCACACAATTTTGTAAGAAATTTTGAAACACAATAATTCTAAAGTAAATAAGTATGCTTACTCATGCTTTATAAGCAATTGTCTATCCCAAAAAAAATTATTTCAATGCTTATCATAATAAAGAACTCAAAAGGTGTAATGGTGAGCCTAATTGAAATCATTTTAAAATTTTGTTTTTCTTTTCTAAAATAATAAAAATAAAAATAAATTTGTAAAACTTCCCCCCAAACTTGAATATCACTTTGTCCTCAATGGGAAAGAAAAAGAAAAACAAAAAGAATGCAAAAAGTTTAGAATTTCTCCCCTGATTCGTCTTTAAATTTCTGCACGTGCAGCGTTCAGTATTTTGGCGATATCTGGAGCTGTAGATGTCCAAATGGGCTAAAAAAAATTTGCTGGAAAGCTAAGACAATTGTCTACAATTTCTCTTCGAATCACTTTTCCAGATTCTGACTACATACTGCTTAAAAACAGCCATCAATGAAGTTGTTCAAAACAGCTCCGCCCGGTGACTTCCAAAATTTATGCAATCCTACAAGATAAAATCAAAATTTAAAATAAAATAAATTAAAAGATAAATCAAAACTAAATGCAATAAAAGAAAACATGGGTTGCCTCCCAAGAAGCGCTAAGTTTTAAGTCTTCAGCCAGACATGGGGGTGGGATGGTTATGTAACGCCAAGATCCAACAACATTAACACATCCTTTCCAATTTTCCTTTTCAGATGTGGATCAAGTTCAAGTTCCAATTTCAGGCGTTTCCTTCGTGATGATGATGTCTTTGATTCCCCCACCTATTTGAATTTATGCTGCAAAAATGAATAAATAGAAAGTGCAGCATCCAAATACAAAACATGTTCAAAAATATTTTCTTTTTCAGTTTCAAAAATTTCTGCATTTGCTGGACATACTTCAATTGGTGATTTTCCATTTACAGCCTTATGTTTCTCGCCCACAATTAAATCAATTTCACTTACTTGAATAGATGACTGTTCTTCAGAAGGAAATTTTATGGAATTAAAAATGTCATACATTACTTGTTCATGCTGAATTTGTTCCTCCACAGTTTGTTCAATCTCACTTTGCTTTTCACCCACATTCTGTTCGCCATTTTCTTCTTGCGGTTGCTCAATTGTCCTCCCGCTTCCTAATGTTATAGCCTTGAAATCTTCTGTGGGGTTGACAATTGTGTTGCGTGGTAATGTTCCTGCAGTTATGTCATTAAAAATATTTGAAAATTGACTAATTTGTACCTCAAGTTTGTGAATGGAAGCCGAAGTTGAATTTGCAACATTTTGGATTGTCAAATCTGTCTTTTGTATGTATTGTTCTGCCCTTTGCATGTAGTACTCAAACATGTCTTCAAGTGTCGGCTTCTTTTCTTGCTGTGGAAAATTTTGAGGTGGTATAACTGCTCTTTGATTGTAGTTCCATGGATAATTGGGGGTGTTTCTCCATTCTTGATTGTATGTGTTTGAATAATGATTGTTTTGCATTTGAAAGTTTGTCACAAAATTTTCATGTTCGGCATTTGATGGAGCAAAATGGTTCTCCACTTGACAATTTGCACTTGAATGATTTACTGCACAAAGATCACAAATCATATTAGAATGAATAGAATTAAAATTCATATTTTCTACTTGTTTAGATATAATATCATTTTTTGAATTTAAAGTAGAAAAAGGATCAAGTTCCAAAACTCCAGCCACTTTTCTTGGCATTGTTCTCTCTGAAGACCACTGGTAATGATTTAATGCCATTTCCTCTAAAAGATCATAGGCTGCTTGGTATGTTTTGCTCATCAGTGCACCACCAGCTGCTGCGTCAACCATAGATCGATGTGTAACTCCCAAACCATTATAGAATGTTTGCATTTGCAGCCATTTCGATAGTTCATGATTAGGACACTTTCTTAATAACTCTTTATACCTTTCCCATGCACCATACAAAGACTCAGTCTCAAATTGAGTAAATGTGCAAATATCATTTCTTAGTTTTGCTGTCTTTGCTGGAGGAAAATACTTGGCTAGAAATTTTTGTACAAGTCCCTCCCAAGTAGTAATACTACCTGGTGGTAGATAATGTAACCAAGCCTTCGCCTTATCTCGTAATGAAAAAGGAAAGAGTCTCAATCTAATTGCATCATCTGATACTTCATTGTGCTTGAAAGTGTCACAAATTTCTAGAAAATCTGCAATGTGAGCATAAGGATCCTCGTGTGGTAGTCCCCAAAATTGAACAGTCTGTTGAATCATTTGAATCATTGCCGGTTTAATTTCAAAATCGTTAGCTTCAATAACTGGCTTCTTTATGATTGACTCATAAATTGAGGGCATAGCATAGTCTCTCAAAGGCCTGTTTTTATCGTTCCCCATGATAATATACGTGTATGTCCTGAAATATAAGTGTTGAAAAAAAAGTAGAAAAACTAAAAAAAATAAAATAAGAAAATTAAATCAAAGAAAAGTTAGTCAAAAGAAAATAAAGTTGTAAAATAAAAATAAAAATAATTACAAAAATCCAAACTAGCAATAATCTAGCAATTTTCAATATCAATAAAAGAATAACTAGTCCCCGGCAGCGGCGCCAAAAACTTGATGTTGAATATTTGCAAGTGTACAAAATCGCACAAGTAATATAGTTAAATGAGTAGAGTGTCGAACCCACAGGGACTACATATTTTACTGAGTACCGATATCACTAGATTAATCACTATTTGGAAGATCGAATTTAATTAAGGATAAAACAACTAAATTAAATTAATCTAATTAAATCTAAATAAATTGGTGAATAGGGAGAGGGCTGTGAAACTATGAAGCTCTTGTAATTTGCTAAAGGTAAAATTAGTTCTAGGGCTCTTGGTTCACCTCGTTTATCACACACACAAATTATAATTCCTTATAAATAAAAATATTATCTTTCCCAATTGTAGACCAAAATCCTAAAGATATTAACCACTCTATCCACGTAGTCTAAAAAATAATTCTCAACTAATTCTTCGCCTATCCATCAAATTATTAATTGAGAAATGGGATTTCTTAACGGTTACGTCCTCCAATATACGGTGTTAACTTTTATTAATCACAAATTACCTGTTTGGTCTCTTTATGATTTGAAAAATCATACAAATATCTATCCACCATGTTGTAAACATAAATAATAAAAATTAAAACACAATCAGGAAAAATAGAGTAATAATAAGGAATTAAAATTTGTGTTTTACAAAACTAGGCTACATCTTAGCCTCTAGAACAATAAATTCAGTTCATATTTGTTTGGGATTGCATCGTAAAAATTAGAGAAGAAGAGAGAAAAAAATATATAGAAATAATGCAATCCAAAGTCTTTATCTCCCTTCTGTCTCTATGCCAGTCAGAGTCACCACATCAGCGTTCAGGCCTGTCACACCCGTGCCTCGTCTCATGGCTTCTCTGGTGTCGTATAGTCCACGCCAGATCAAAGAAGAAGAAGACGCTAGCTGTCGACCTGTTGCTTCTCCTTGTCTGCTTCATTCCACACGTGCGGAAGAGAAGAACGAAGAGATCGCCACGTCAGCACGTCAGGGGTTCTGAGCCGCACGTTGTTGCCTTCTGCACGTCAGGACATGCCCAGGTTGTCGTCGCTTCAAACCCGTCACTTCGAGCCTGTCACGTCAAGGAGCAGCCTGCTGCTCTCTCTCTCTGTTTCGATCCACACGCCGAGAGGGTGAAGAAGTCGCCACGTGTGCACGCAGCCGTCTGAGTGACTGTCCTCCCTTTTATTTTATTATTTTTCTTTTTGTGTTAGCCATCATCTCTTGAATTCTTCTCTCTCCCTTTGCTTGTATTTATAGAGAACGGAAGAGGAGTTTAGGGTTTACACTTTTTGCATAAAAACCACACTCTTCCTTTATTTCCTTCCCTTTTAATTCAGAATTTTATTTATTTCTTTCTTTCTTTTCTTTCTTTTCTACCCACCACGTGCTGCTGCATACACAAAATAATACCAGAAATTAGAATTTTTAAATAAAATAAAATTAATTAGTTTAAAATTATTTAAACTAACTACAAATCATATTAGCGTATAAAAATCTTTTTAAAATTATTTGTCGCACTTTTAACTCAACAAAACAATAAAAATTGATAAATCCATTATTCTACTTTGTTTGTTGATTTTTTTCACAAATCTTTACTTTTTGCATCAAAAATATTATTTCTTCAAAAATAATTAATTAAATAAAATCTTATAGAAATATGATGAATTATAGACAATATCAACGAAAACAAGCGATTTTAATGGTAAATGAGTACAAATATTTGTATATAAATTCGACACCTCACTCACCCTGCGAATTATGCCAAGGCAGGTAGTTCCAACCATTTCCACAGAAATAGCGGGCAGGTAGTTCCTTGACACAATTCCAAGGTGTAACAACTCATATCATACAGTATTTTACTTTAATAATCATTCTCATTACACAATTACTTCATATTATTCATATTAACACACATCTCTTTTCCTTTTCATTTTAAATTAACCACATGCTTCATTTATCATTTCTTTTCATACACAAACTCATAACTCGTATTCCTACCTATTCATTTCATTCACAACCAGTTTCTTTTATATTCACAATTCACTTTCCACTTCCTTTACTCTCACATTTTTATTTACACTTAGTTATTTTATTTGTTTGTCGACCAGTGAGTCACAGTATCCCAACATACTGAAAGCCGATAGCCCAGTAAACACGCGGCCCGATGCTCACACAGAGTCTTACTCGTCCGAGGCTACATCTTCCTCCTAGCCGAACTAGCGAGGGAACCACTAACCCCAAGTAGAACTTGGGTACTTCCTCCCAGCCGAAGCCAAGAGGGAAAAACCACGACCCCAGGTAACCTGGGAACTTCCTCCCAGCCGCAGCCAAGAAGGAAAACCACTAATCCCAGATAAACTGGGTACTTCCTCGTGACAGCTGTCATCGAGGGAACAACCGGGCCTCAAGTCGATAGCTTGGGCGATAAAAGCCACTTACCCCAAACATAGTTTGGGTCCACTTACCCCAAGCAGGTCTTTGGGTGTTAGGAGGTCTAGCCCAAACCCCCAGGATTGCTGTAGGTACTGGTCAACAAACCTTTTGTTATTAGCATTAATCATTTCATCTTTTCAGCTTACTTTATCACACAAGCATTTCACTTTTGATTCACAAACTAGTCATGTCTTTGACTTTAACCACGTGAATTAGTAATACATTTTATTCGCACGTACCATCTTATCCTTTATCTTCATATCATCATATCACATTATGCATACACCCTGTTATTCAACACATAAACTCATGATATCATATTAATGCATAATATTATTGCGCCAAGATATTTATTTTGCCATAACATCCCACATTAAGAATATCATATTATTCATTACCTCACTGTACCATATATAGGCATACGCCAAGTTATAACATTAATAAGAGAACTACATTATGTTATTCCATATCGTAAATGTATCAAAATGTATACTTTATCACATTATAATATCATATTATTACCCATTAATTCACTTCGAACATAATTATAATGTAAACATATACCTACTTACTAATTTCATCAATTATCACATCACGAGTCAATATCATGATATATATATATATATATATCACAAACATACACCACACATGCGGGTTTCCAAGAAAAGGGGCCAAAATCACTTATTTCCTCTAATTAAATCTCATAATATCCAATTATAGCATACTAGCTCATACACCATGTTCCATATAAGTAAAATCACCTATAAGGGCCTATTTGTCCCAAAACATGCACAAAACATGCACTATAAATACGCGGGTTTCCAAAACATGATCACAATCACTAATTTCATCTAATTACATCTTATAACATCCATCTATAGCATGCTAGCCCATACACAAGGCTCCGCATATACCAAATTACCTATATCGGCCTATATACCCAAAAACATGCACAAAACATGCACGGGATAAAAATATGCATAAACAATTCAATATATTTAGTTTTTACACTTCAACCCATCACATTAACCCATAATATAGGTTTTATATACTTAAAATAGTTAATTTCACCAAATATCTCAAAAACCCATTTCGGACCCCTAAAAATCCGTATTTTCATTGAAAATCAATTTTTGGCATAACTTCTACAAAATATATCAAAAAGCCACGAAATTCGGCCACAATATAAAATATTTATAAATACAACATACTCACCTGACGGATCGAGCAAACGATGTCCCACGTCCGCCCGGTAGCCAGTCGAAGTTCGACTTTTTCCACACAATTGGAAAATTATAGAACCGATCAGCTTAAAACTCAAAACTCGACCTACGGACCTCCAAATTTGAATCCGTCTTCACCCACGCGTCACAAATGACATATGTCGGTGAGCTACATCGATAGATTTCGAATTCGGGTCCCAATACAAACACTCCCTTATTGACCGGAGGCTTTCTAATAAGAAAATTCATATTTTCTAATTTCTTTAATCCCCTTTTTCCTAATCTCAAATTAGGATTAATAATAATAATAAGACTCAATTACACCTCCGAACCCATCAAATTCTCTCCTAAATCTCGCTCGGGCATTTCACCGAACACCCGGCGTGCATACATGGTATACCCGTATTTTTGAGATTCCGACGGGTTTCTAATTCAATAAAATTTTCACTAAACTCATTCTAAATTGTTTCCCCTTAATACACAATAATTTCTATAACTCATACTTATCAATTATTCTATTTATTATCCAAATTCTAAAGCCAACACACTAATTAATTTATAACTCACAAACCACTCGATTTCTTACCAATCTTCATTCTCTATAATTACCAGCATCACCTAATTACCCTACTATATCATTTTCTAGCACTAAAACTCAAAATCATATATTCACATAAAATAGGGTTTCACAATTTCTCACCTTACATGCAGTATTCTCACAAACGGACTCCAGAAATGAGTTGCACGCCTTGAAAATAGCCTGATCCCTCAAATTTTCGTAAAGAAACACATTGAAAAAGGCTAGGATTTTGAGCCTTACTTCTTGGCCGGTGGTGGGGTTATTTTTTCTGGCCGAACTGAAGTGGGAGGGGGGGGAGGAAGGTATGGAGAGGTAAATAAAATGGTAAAATTCAATATAAGTCCCTCTTTTGACCATAGGGTTATTTTTATACCCTTCTAGTATATTTCTTTTCAAAAATCACTCCACTATCTGCTTAAATACATCATAGACATAAAATAAATTAGAAGTGCAGTTCCATGCATAATTATAATCAATATCAATAGTTATAACCAATGGAAATACATATATATATGTACACACACGAATATTTTTAAGCTTTTAAACACAGGCATTAAAACTCCAATTTCATGTTATAATCTAATAATTACTCGAATTAACATTTTATTGCCCTCCGATATCATACAAGCACCCCGGAAAATTTCGGGTCAAAACAGATTCATCTCCTCCGAGAAAACTCGTCTCCAAACTCCTATATTTGCAATTTTTCCCGTTTACCCCAAAATGTCAATTTAATCATTCTAATACTAATAAAATCAATTAATAGGGGAAATATACTTAGAAACATATTTAAAAATAATTTAAATCAAATAATTAAGGAATTAAAAAAAACAGATGTTACAAACACCCCTCCCAAGAAGAGGGATAAAGAAAAGTGGTGTCGCTATCACCGGGACCATGGCCTCGACACCAATGATTGTCGGGCCTTGAAGAACGAGATTGAGGCTCTCATCCAGAGGGGTCAGCTTGCCAAATTTGTGAGAGGAAAAGACCGAACTGATCTCCCTCCTCCTCCGCCTCGGGGGGCTAACAAGCGTCCCGAACGAAGCGATGAGATTCCCGAATTCGAAGAGGAGCGTATCCTGCATCTTATTCATGGAGGCCCCATGGGAGGCTCCTCTAACTCCTCTCGGAAAGCTTTCATCCGGGAGGTTAACTCCGTGCACGGCACGCCTCCTCCCAAAGGCCTCGGGGTACCAGTCACTTTTTCTGATGAATATCTCGAAGAGGTCCGAACCCCTCATTGTGACGCACTTGTGATCAACCTCCACATGGCGAACTTTAAAGTGGAGAGGATCTTGGTGGACAACGGGAGCTCCGTTAACATCCTCTTCCTGGCGGCTTTCCGAGGGCTCAAGCTATCCCGAGACAGGCTCAAGCCCACCGGCTACACGCTCCACGGGTTCACGGGAGTGCCAGTGACTATTGAAGGGGTGATCACCCTTGACGTAACCGCTGGCAAAACTCCTACTACCCGAACGGAGCCGATGGACTTCATGGTAGTCGACGTCCCAGCTGCGTATAATGTGATCCTGGGCCGGCCCGGCCTAGCTACTCTAGAAGCCGTCCTTTCGGCTTATCACCTCAAGATGAAGTTCCCCACCCGGGTAGGGGTAGGGGAAGTTAAGGGCAGTCAAGAAATAGCCCGCAAATGCTACATGACTTCTACTGGGGGTCCAGTCCTCTCTCTCGAAACTCTAGAAATCCCCCAAGAGAGTATTCGACCAACGTCAGAGCCGATGGATGAATTGGAGGAAGTGCTCTTCTCTGAGCAGGATCCGACCCGTAAGTTCTTCATCAGCAAGACCCTCCTATCTGCCCTACGCTCCGACATAGTCCAGTACATTAGAAAGAACCACGACCTTTTTGCATGGTCGGCAGCCGACATGCCAAGAATCTCCGAAGAGCTCCTAGTCCACCACCTCAGCGTTGCTCCGGGGTCCAAACCGGTCCAACAGAAGAGGCACAAGTTTGCTCCCGAGCGACAACAAGCTATAAAAGAAGAGATGGACAAGCTCCTTAAGGCTAGGTTCATACAAGAGGTCAATTACCCTGAATGGCTCTCCAATGTGGTCATGGTAAAGAAGTCCAACAGAAGTTGGAGAATATGCATCGACTTCACCGACCTAAATAAAGCCTATCCTAAAGATCCATTCCCTCTCCCAAGCATCGACACCCTGATTGACGCCACTTCGGGCCAAGAACTTCTCAGCTTCATGGACGCTTTTTCCGAGTACAATCAAATCCGCATGTTTCTCCCGGATATCCTGAAGACCTCATTTGTTACCGATCAGGGCCTCTACTGCTACAGGGTTATGCCGTTCGGGTTGAAGAATGCAGGTGCCACCTATCAATGTCTCGTCAACAAAGTCTTTCAAGAACAGATCGGCCGAAATATGGAAGTATATGTTGATGATATGCTTGTGAAGAGCATCCATGGGGCAGATCACGTGACCGATCTGCAAGAGACGTTCGATGTATTAAGGAAGCATGATATGAGGCTCAATCCGAACAAGTGTGTGTTCGGAGTCTCGTCGGAGAAATTCCTAGGCTTCATGGTCAGCCAAAGAGGAATCGAAGCCAACCCCGAGAAGATCAAGGCCATATTGGACGTGGCTCCTCCCAAGAATGTGAAAGAGGTTCAGAAACTAACGGGCCTCTTCGCTGCCATAGGGCGCTTCCTTTCTAAGTCAGGGGAGAAGTGTATTCCCTTCTTCAAGGCTCTCAGGAAGGCTAAAGGCTTCGAGTGGGGTCAGCAGCAACAAGATTCATTCGACTAGCTAAAAGCTTATCTAGTCAACCCCCCTCTCCTCAATAAACCTATCCCCAGAGAAACCCTCTACCTCTACTTAGCTGCCTCCAAGCAGACCCTCAGCGCTGTCCTCGTGAGGGAAGAAGACAGGACTCAAAAGCCCATCTATTATGTAAGCAAGGTACTTCGGGATGCCGAGCTTCGCTACCCAAGGTTAGAAAAGATGGCATACGCCTTGGTCATGGCAGCAAGAAAGCTTCGCCCATATTTCCAGTCCCACTCGGTGGTCGTTCTTACCGACCAACCATTGAAGCAAGTCCTTCACAAGCCGGAGACCTCCGGTCGCCTCATGAAGTGGTCTATCGAGCTGAGCCAACATGACATACATACCAGCCTCGGACCGTGATCAAGGCTCAGGTCTTAGCTGAATTCATCATCGAGAGCACCATCCCAGAGATCAGCCAAGCAACAAACGGGCCTCCTATCTGGTCGGTATATGTAGATGGATCCTCTTGCAACGAGGGAAGTGGAGCCGGGGTCATTTTGGCAAGCCCGGATGACTTCGTCCTCCAATACTCCCTCCGCATCAACTTCAAGGCCTCCAATAATGAAGCAGAATATGAAGCACTTATAGCCGGCCTCGGAATGGCTCGTAAAGCAGGGGCACAGCGCCTCCGGATCTTTAGCGACTCCCAGCTGGTCGTGAATCAGGTCCTAGGTGAGTACGAGGCACGAGATGACCGAATGGCTAAGTACCTAGCCAAGGTCCGAAATCTCATGGCCCTATTTGAAGAAGCACATATCCAGCGAATCCCCAGAGAGGAAAATTTCCAAGCAGATGCCCTCTCCAAGCTAGCCTCCTCCTCCCTTCAAGATCTCGAGCAGACCGTCCTAATTGAAGTGCTCTTGAAGCCGAGCATAGAAGATGAAACTCTCGACTCAATGGAGTCACTACCTGTCCAACTTCAAGATAATTGGATGAAGCCCCTGATAGAATTCCTAAGGGATGGGCTCCTCCCCGAAGACCCCAAGGAAGCTCGTCGAGTCAGAACCCGAGCAGAGCGATACACCCTTATTGAGGGGGTTCTATACAAATGCTCCTTCATGCAAGTAGACGGCCGGCCTTATTTGAGGTTTCTCTCCCCGGAACAAGCCACATATGCCTTGCAGGAACTTTACGAAGGCATAGGCGGAGCACATTCGGGGTCAAGATCCCTCACCCGGAAGGTGTTGAATTATGGATATTTCTGGCCTACCCTCCTACAAGATGCCGAACGACACATTCGGCAATGCAGCTCTTGTCAAAAGTATTCCAACATTCGTCGCCTGCCCCAAGCTCAGCTCACCTCCCTATCAAGTTCGATCCCTTTCGCAAGGTGGGGGATGGATTTACTAGGGCCATTTCCACCAGCTCCTGGTCAACTCAAATTCTTAGTCATGGCAATCGACTACTTCTCGAAGTGGATAGAGGCCGAGCCCCTGGCTGCAATCACCGAGAACAAAGTACTTCAGTTCTTTTGGAAGAATGTCATCTGCAGTTCGGCATCCCTCGAGTCCTCATAACCGATAACGGAACACAATTTACAGGGGCCGCTTTCCGAGCCCCGTGTAAAGACCTCGCCGTCCAGCAACGCTTCTCCTCTGTCTCCCATCCTCGGTCAAATGGCCAAGTGGAAAATGCCAATCGGCAGATCCTTTCCAGTATCAAGAAGAGGCTGGATAAGTCCGCTTAAGGCTTATGGGTCGACCAGCTCCCTAACATACTGTGAAATTACCGCACTACGAAGCGGACCCCCACAGGAGAGTCGCCCTTCAATCTCACCTATGGGTCCGAAGCTGTGATCCCCTTGGAAGTCGGTGTACCTTCTCCTCGCCTTATCGCCTATAAAGAACAACAGAATGCCAGAGAGCTTCGGGCGAATTTGGATTTGATTGACGAGCTCGTGAAAGAGCTTTAATTCGCCAACAAAGCTATCGGAGGAGGATCGAATTGGCTTACAACAAGAGGGTCCGTCCCACCAACCTCAAAGAAGGGGACTTGGTCCTCAGAAAGTTGGCAATATCATTCCCCAACCAGAAGAGTAAGCTAGCTCCAAATTGGGAAGGACCATACAAGATCACCATGGTGGTTCGACTCGAGACATATCGTCTAGAAGACCTTGAAGGCAGAGAGATCCCCAGGACTTGGAATGCCGACCATCTCTTGAAGTACCAAGAGAGCGCATGAACGCCTCTCTAAGTACCTTCGGATGTCGAACCATTCCTCTCCTTTTACTTATGTTTTTTCTCTTTATCTCTTCAATGTAATAACGGCTCGCAACTTAGAAGCAGCCGACTATTAGTTTTCAATAAAGAACATTTTTTCATATTTTACTTGTGAATTGCTTGTATCTCTCTGTTTTTATCTTCTCTTAACTCTAACGACGAGTTCGGGGTCCAACACTTGGCTCGACTCCGCTTCGCAAGTTGGCTCTTAAGCAAGCTAGAAGTGGTTCGCCATTCGGAATTGCTCCCACAACCGTTGAAATACACTCTAAGGATGAGTTCGGAGTCCAACACTTGGCTCGATTCTGCTTCGCAAGCTCGCTCTTAAGCAAGCTAGAAGTGATTTGCCATTCGGAATTGCTCCCACAACCGTTGAAATATACTCAAACGACGAGTTCGGAGTCCAACGCTTGGCTCGATTCTGCTTCGCATGCTCGCTCTTAAGCGAGCTAGAAGTGGTTCTCCATTCGGAATTGCTCCCACAACCATTGAAATATACTCAAACGACGAGTTCGGAGTCCAACACTTGGCTCGATTCCGCTTCGCAAGCTCACTCTTAAGCGAGCTAGAGGTGGTTCGCCATTCGGAATTGCTCCCACAACCGTTGAAATATACTCAAACGACGAGTTCGGAGTCCAACACTTGGCTCGATTCCGCTTCGCAAGCTCGCTCTTAAGCGAGATAGAAGTGGTTCGCCATTCGGAATTGCTCCCACAACCGTTGAAATATACTTAAACGACGAGTTCGGAGTCCAACACTTGGCTCGGTTCCGCTTCGCAAGCTCGCTCTTAAGCGAGCTAGAAGTGGTTCGTCATTCGGAATTGCTCCCACAACCGTTGAGATATACTCAAACGACGAGTTCGGAGTCCAACACTTGGCTCGACTCTGCTTCGCAAACTCGCTCTTACGCAAGCTAGAAGTGGTTTGCCATTCGGAATTGCTCCCACAACCGTTGAAACAAACTTAAACGACGAGTTCGGAGTCCAACACTTGGCTCGACTCCGCTTCGCAAGCTTGCTCTTAAGCAAGCTAGAAGTGGTTCGCTATTCGGAATTGCTCCCACAACCGTTGAAACTCGCCCCGCCATCGCACGAGAAATTCCTACAACTATACTGAACATGGGAGAAGCTGATGCTAGGTCTGCCATTTGTATGCTAGTCTTGGTACACTGTGTCTCTTGATCAGCGCGATTGGAAGGTCATTGATATGAATTTGCTACGTTCTTCGTGTTTCCTCAAGGGAGATATCAGCTTCAAACATGAACTTGTTAAAGGTTTCGGTGAATTCCCAGCCTGGACAATTCTTAGTTTTATCACGAAGCGGTGTCGAAAACCTGTGACACACCTAGTCCTTGATCAAATACTGGACTATGAAATCACCTCTAGAATCTCGTATATTGTCGACCAATGTCCAGCTTTGAGAGTCCTACAAATTGGCTTCATTAATCAGAAAAAACACTTTCAAGAACAATAGACAGATGCATAGACTGCTCCTCTACTGCGTGGAACACACTCCTCTTACAAATTCACTAGTTTAGAGGTTCGAGGCAGTGCTCGGCACTCCTCGCCGAGCGCTCTTGGCACTAATGCCTAACGAGCAAAAATCTTGCTCTGGGACCTCGGCAAGTCTTGCTGAGCGCTCTTGGCACCGACGTCCAAATGGGCAAAACATCTTGCTCTGGCCCTTGGCACTCCTTGCCGAGCGCTCTTGGCACCGATGCCCAAACGAGCAAAAATCTCACCCTGGACCTTGGCATGCTACAGATTAGTCACGAGTAATACAACAACGCAAGACTACTAAAACACAGGTCCAAGAAAGAAAAAACCCTTATTTCAATTAAGTGTGGGAAGACAATACAAGGCAGCTTCTCTTTACAACGGAATTACAAAACTCGAGTTTAACTCTCAACGCCTCTTCGAGAGGGGGATGTTTCGGTTCAGAGACACACGAGGGCGGCGTTGCCTAATCTCGGAGCTTGTCTCTAAACCAGCAAATTGGGATGCCTCTTCAGTGCTACCTCTAGCCGTGGCCCCAACTGAAGCACCACTAGACGAAACGGCCACCCCACTCTGAGCATCAGCCGGGCTCCGCCTAGCAGCAGGCGGGCGAGTCGCGAGTTCGTAAAACGAGATCCCTCTCTCGCTCTCTTCACGGGTACAGAACGTACTTCGGACATTGATTCTTTCGAGTTGAGGTTTGAGCCGAGCGACTTCCTCCTCTAACTCGACGATCCTATTCTTTAGAAGGTCGTCCCTTGCCAATATTTTGGAACGGGGGAGATTAGCGGGGCCCGCGACGCTAGCGTTGTTGGCTATAATTCGATGAAGATGGGTAACTTCGATGCTCCTGTCGACTATGACCCTCCTCAACTTGTCAACCTTGGTTGACAACTCGTCGCGCTCTGACATCAACTTCCCCACCGCCGAGGCCAACTCTTCTTCCTCTGCCAAAAGTTCCTTTTCAACAATCTCCAAGTGGCTAACCTCAGCTAGTAATTCGCCTTTCTCTTTCTCAACGTCGAACAGCACCCTACAAAACAACTCCACTTCGCCTTCAAGGCGGGTCTCCCGAGATCGCTTTCGCAGTTGTTTCAACTCGGAAAAATACCCTCTCGCGGTCGCCTTGACATCTTTAAGTCGCAACTCACTCTTGAGGAAACTTTCCCGACTTCTAGAAAGAGCCCGCTTCGCTTCTTTCAACTCGCTGCGAAGGCGAGAGACCTCAGTCCCGGACTCAGCTCAACCTGAAAGGTGGAAGAGCATCAATACAAGTAAGAGAGTGTTCAACACTTAGCAAATTTTACAACTCTTGAGTTCTTAACACGAACAAGAGTGTGATCAACACCTAGCAAATTTTAGGGTGTTTACAACTCTTGAAGTTCTCAACACGACCAAGAGAGCATTCAACACTTAGTAAATTTCAAAGTACATAAATCAGAGTCAAAATTTTCAAATGTTCGGCCAATAAAAAGCGAATTGTTTCATTAAACCCCAAAATATACAAAAGCGGTGGCCAGTCTGCAGTTAGGCATTACAAAAACAAAACGAAAAAAGCAAAAACAAATGAGAGGACGCGACTAAGTCAGGGGTCGATCTCTTGGTGTTGCTCCGAACCATCGTCGCTCGGCATGGTGACTATTGCCACTTCGACGTTCACCTCGTCCTCAGAATGATCCTCGGTCTCGCCCGTTTCCTCGGCGCCTTTACCCCCTGCTCGGGTGCGAGCATTGCCAGAGGAATTTCTTCCTCTCCCTCCACGGGGTCGTAAAAGTAGTAGGAGGAGCTGTCGAACCCGGGGATCCGAGCCGACATGTGTTGCAACGCTCGGCCGTAGGCATCCTCCATATTCTTGAACATATGGGCTTCGGCTTCCTCCTGGATGGCCTTAGTCGCCTTGGCCACCTCCAACGTCTGATTGGCCAGTGCCTCCTCGGTCGCCTTCCGAGCCTCCTCCATCTCCCCCATGCCTTGGCCAGCTCCTCCCCTTGCTGGGCCATCTCCTTCTCCAAGACTCCAACCTTGGTAGCCTCGGCAGCCGAATGCTTTAGAGCCTCGGCCAGCTTCGCCTCCAGACCAGCCACCTTGGCAGCACGTAAAGCGAATAGCAACTGCTTGGCTTCGAACAGTTTTACCGCCTTTGCGCGCTCCGACCTCTCCCGATCGTTCAGCACGGTCATCTCTTTCTCCTTCTTCGTGAACTCCTCTAGCAAGTGATTAAAGTGACAGATGGTCTGAAAGCAACATAAGAAACTATTAGACCCGAGCGAAAAAACTTAGAAACATTTTGGAGAAGTTTTCAATACTCACCGACATGGTGTTCCGAGCAATTTGCATCATGTCGTCGCCAACGCTACCCGCCTTCAGTGCGGCTCGGTCTTTGGGAGTCGACAGGTGCTTCACCGCTTGCATGCAGATGTCCCCGTCTCCAAAGAACCCGTTCACCTTCATCATGCGCCAGTCGGGGATGAAGAGGCGCTTGTGCTGCTCGATGAGGATCTTCTCAGCCTCGATGGTGAGAGGGGGGACCTCAAGAGCCAAGGCCGCGCTCACGTTGAACGCCCCGCTCGACGACCCGGGCGCGTCAACCTGGGCAACTTGAGCCGATGCCTTCGGCGGAACTTGGGCGGGCGTCTCCGAGGGGGTAAGGTCGGGCGCATCTGAAGGTGCCTCGAACACCGGCTCCACGACGGTCGGAGGAGCCGAGGGGACCTTCGCTGCTCGACCTCCCCGAGGCCCGGAGACAGTCCTCTTCCTCTTCCTCGACTCTTGCTCCTTCGCCACACGGGCCTTCGCCATCAGTCTTCTGTAGTCCATGCCAGGGCTCTCTGGAAAAACCGAGCGAAAAGAGTTACCATAAAAAAAATTAATCAAAAGGAAAAACTAAAGCAAGAAAAGAAGAGAAAGCATATTGGGGTCGATCGGACTGAGACCCCCTCGAAACAAGACCTCCTCGGTGATGTCCTTCCAACCGAGGGTCGGAAGACCGAGGAGCTTCTCCACTATCCCTTCCTCTTCCCTTGTGAGCAC
The DNA here is from genome assembly GCA_017893485.1 of Hemerocallis citrina. Classification (NCBI taxonomy): domain Eukaryota; kingdom Viridiplantae; phylum Streptophyta; class Magnoliopsida; order Asparagales; family Asphodelaceae; genus Hemerocallis; species Hemerocallis citrina. Next base: position 21,479,925 of record CM030359.1, on the reverse strand, counting down.
GGGCTCCTTCTTCGCCCGTTTCATCACCCCGATCTGCCACTGTGTCGAAAAGGCCCACAGCTCGGGAGCACGGATGAGGAAGTACTTCTCTTTCCAGTGCTTAATCGAGTCCGGATTCTCGATCAGCTTCACGCCCTTCCTCGGCGACAAATAGTACCTCTCATCCATCTTATTCATTTGACAGATGCGATAGAGGCTCCGAAGTAGGATCATGTTCGGTTGAACACCGATCTCTTGGCACTGGAGGACGAAGGCAATCACATGCCGCCACATGTTCGGCATAAACTGAGCGGGACTCAAGCCGAACCACCGAAGCACCTCGGTTACAAAAGGGTGCAGTGGCAGCCGAAGTCCGGCACACAGTGCATCGTATGGAAAGACGCAGGTGTCGGCCGAGGTCGGAGTGCACGCTCGGACTCCAGGGCCGGGGAGTAGAAGAACATACTCTTTGGGGATCCGAAACCCACTCCTGATCCGGAGCAAGTCCTCCTCGGTCAGGATTGAGGAAATCTCGTCCACCTCAGAGCGCTCCCTCAGATTATTCTCCTCGTACGACCAAGCCGTACCCTGCATCACCTTATCCAACAAATCTTCGGGGTAACTCCGCACCCCGCCAACACTAGACAAGACAGACGGGTGCCGACCCAATTCCCCTGCAGTCTTCGGGTGTTCGACTATTGTCATCACCCCGATCGGCTCGGCAATCTCCTTCCCTTTGCTCGGCATAACCATCGTTTCCCTAACCGGCTCGGCAACCTCCTTCCTCTTGTTCGGCCTAACAGTCGTTTCCCCAACCGGCTCGGCAACCTCCTTGCCCTTGCTCGGCCTTACCGTCACCGCTCGGCCAACATCTTGAACCGAGGAGGGGGTCTCATCCGTGGAAGAAATCTTAACCATTTTTTCTCTAGGATAAGGGGACTAACCTTGAAGTGACTAGAATGGCCGGAAAAGATCGCCAGAATGCAAAATCTCCTTGCCGCGACAGCTAGCAGCGCCACCCGAGAGCGAAAACTTCTCTAGAGAGAGTAAAAGTGAAAGTAAAAAGTGAAAAGTGAAGAATGAGGTAAAGTATGGAGGGGGTGAAGATTTATAGTAAAAAGAAACGTCTCTTGGGCTTTCTAACGTAAAGTCGTAACTTTTGGGCCTCTCCTCAAAACGTTAGAAAGCCCAAACGACTAAGTAACGGAGAGTTGCGACCGTTCGCAAGAGTAACGACAGTTCGGAAAAGAACCCCACCGCTCGACCATACCTCAAGACCGAAGTTACCGAGGCACACTGCTAAGCAAATGGGAAAGCACTTTGATCATTCCACGTCCCTCGGAACCAAAATCCGAGCGACAAACGATCCGAGCCTCTCACGCTAAGAGAGTAACTCGGAAACCGAGCAACTACCAATCCGAGCTGCAAATTGGAGAAAAACGACTTTCCCCCCAAAATTTGTGCAAGATCTCGATCAGACGGCTCGGATTGTGCCACCTCCACTAAACGACAAGATAGTGTTTTCTCGAGAACTGTGCCTACCTCGAGATCCACGCCGAGATCCAACGGTTCGGATCGCTCCGCATCGCTCGGAACCAAAATCCGAGCGACGAGCGATCCGAGCTACCTCCATAATGAAGTGCCTCGAGATGCCGACTGGCACGTGAAGTGGTGCGCGGTTCAGGAGAAGAACGGAGTTATGTCGCTCGGAATCCGAGCAAAGGGCAATCCGAGCTGCACATTTGAAGAAAAACGCTACCGAACAACTCTAGCCGTTGGATCGTTGCGAAAATTGTGCCAAGGATGATGGACGGCCCAGATCACTCCACGTCCACTAAATGACAAGATAGCGTTTTCTCGAGAACCGAGCCTACCTCGAGATCCGCGCCGAGATCCAATGGCTCAGATTGCTCTATGTCGCTCGGAATTCCGATCCGAGCGACTTGCGATACGAGACACTCATGCGAAGGAAATAAAGCCGAGCTACCACGCTCGGATGCCGAGCAACTGGCCATCCGAGCGGCTCACGCGGAGAAAACATCGCCGAGCGACTCCGACCATCCGTTCTTCCAGAAAATCACGTCCACGCACGATGGGCGGTCCAGATCTTGCCACACCATAATTCGCAATTAAAATTAATTTCTATTTATTAAAATCAATTTATTTATTTAAAAAATTGCGAAAAATTGATTAAAAAATCGGGAAAATTAATTAAAAATTCTAAAAAATGATTATAAATTTGGGGAAATATTTTTGGACCCCTGGGTAAATAATTATTGCTTAGAAGAGTCGATTAAGACCCCTGGACGGCGAATCAACACATCGCAAAATTAAATAAATGGTCCGAAAAATAGATGAAAATTAAGAAAAATTGCCAGAAACCCAGAGAAGCTCAAGAGCAACCTAGAGCATGCAACCAACTCAGAAATCACCGTGATACCCCATATTGAGATCCAATGCCTCACATTCGGACTCCGATATAACTCCGTAAGCCATTAAAACAGTAAAACTACTCCTCAAAGGCTGATCAAGCTCAGTCTTCGGGAGTGGGGGCCTCGTGATATGGCTAAAAATAGGGTTAAATCTGAACCGTCCGAATCAGGCGCGAATCTTAAAGCCTAGGGGTAAAATGGTAATTTCGCATACAGGTGAGTCTGAAGTGGGTACTGGGTCTTCTGCCCAAAAGCTCAGTAACCCGAAAACAGATCCACCTCAACTGGGTACGGGTTCAAACTCGAAACGAACCTTCCCCAGCAGGATATAATTAGGGTTTCTGATTAATACTAATCAACGACCCCGATTTATATCTATCCTTTCACTGGGAATTATGGATTACATTCCTTATCTGGTCATAAGGATTACATTCCTAATCTGATCCCAAAGGCAGCTATAAATACCCCCCATCCACCACCATTAAGAAATAATCAATCTTTTGCCAATTTACGCTCTTTCATAATCTTCCTGATTACTGACTTGAGCGTCGGAGGGTGCGTCGCCGGGATCAACCCCGGTGTCTCGCACTTTCTGCAGGTGAACGGAGGGAGTCAACGGTCAATCTCCGGCAGGAGAAGTTAAGGTTTGATTATTCAGTTTTCCTAAGAATTCACAAATACTATCTGTTTGCCCCCACACCAGATTTAGCGGTAACAATACTATTGTTCATCTTTGTCTCATATTTGCATATTGTATTGTTGCATTAATGAAATAATTAATAAGCCGAGGTTTAAGGGATTGACTGGAGAAGTTGATGACATAGTGACTGTACACCGTAGTGTAGGCCTTATTTCCCAAAATATTATGTGTTGGCAAAAGTTATTGTTATCGGTTTATTGTTGGACTACTGACATAGTATCCTCAACTGATCGTGTATTGTTTTTATTGAGCCAACCAGTGTACAACAATGCTGTAAATACCATTATCGTGCCGTGTACATGATCTATAGAATCTTCCACTTAAGTCTAAAACGAAATTGATTGTATGCATCGAACCAGTAGTATGGGATGCAGTAGTACATGCTTTAGTTAGGGTTAAAATGAATAATAGGCTTAAGGATTGATACAATATCGACATTGCATATTGTTTATCATTATTCCTATTGATATCAAATATTGGCTGCTAAGTGTTATTAATATTGATCATTGATTATTGTTACCGATTAGTGAACCATTGTTTATAGCCAATTGCATCGATTATCATGATTTTTGTTCCATGTTATTGATTCTTATTGATCCATTGATTCATTGTTGTACCGTTATTCTATTGTTCCATACTTTCTCTACTTGTTGTCCATGATTTGCTCTAAGGACAACTTTTTCCTCTTTTTAGATGAATTGTTTACAGGTGTTGATGGAGAATTATCTGATGGATTGGGAGAACAACATTGGTGAAGAAATTGATTGCATCGCTGCTTAATAATTATTGCTTAGTTATGGAGACTTAATTATTGAATTATTGTTATTTCATTGTATTGGGCTTATATCCCGAATATTGTTATTTGTTTCTAAACGTTGGATTATTATTGTATTATGATATTTTTATTGCTTAATTCCAAGTACTATTGTTCATGAGATTATTATTATTGCATGCGCATTTGTTCTGTATTGATTATATTGTTGAGTTAATCAGATAAACAGCTTTTGGGTGACGTTAGTCATTCGCTGGGCCAATGTTACGTGCTCGTATTTCATATTTTTGAGAAGCGGGGCGTGACAGTTTTGAAAAGAATATGAATGGAAATCGTAAAAGAAAAGTCAAATCTGCACGATAGCGGTCGATCGCACATGACCGACATAACTGTCGATCGCTCATCTCTGTGAAAAAGATGAGTCAGTCGACCCGTCATCGCTCGACTTATGAGTTAAAAGATGAACGGTCGACTGTACAAGTGCAAATCTGACTATTTCGGAAATATCTTTTCATTTTCGAAAAGATACATTACCCCACTATAATAATTGAGGTGAATTCACAGTGTATTCTTCACCCCTTGCAATCATAACTCTTATGAACTAATTATTCAATCAATACTCCGAGTGTGAAAGATTTTTATTGTCTTCTTCAGTCAAGGTCTTTTTAGATCTTGAGAGTTTCTTTTCTTTCTTCCACTTCGGTGAGATTTGTGGGACTTATTTGTAGAAGCCCTGTGGGTGTAATCGGTCTCTCGACCAGAATTTCGAGAATCACTGTACAATGGTTTAAAGTATAGTGAAACGCTTGTAGCGGAGAATTCCTACAAGTAGGTAGTGTGGATGTAGACCTGGAGGTCGAACCACGTTATATCCTGTGTCTTGCTCGTTGCTCTATTTGCTTCTCTTACTCTATCTTTTTATTTTACGCATTTAATTTGAATTTTTAATTTCCGCACAATCATCATATTCATCCCCCCAGGGTGATTTATATAGCATTCTTAACTATCTGCCAATATCTGTTGTAATGATTTAACTGGAATATTGATTTGGAGAGCTTGAGATATAAGAACATAAGTATCGGCATTGAAGTTTGTTAGACACTTTGTGTGTTATTTCTCAGTAATACAGAATTATATATATGCATCATGTAAATGTAATTATATATATATTAGTATTAATAGAACTGTAGAAATTTGAATTTGTGCTTATTTTAAAAATTAAAGTTTTTATTTATTGGATAAGATATCAAATTTGAATTTGAATGATAGTTTTACGAATAAAAATAGTTTTAAAATTTTCAGATAAATATTGATTGAATATTTTTTCAACCATTAAAATAGTTGTTTTACTAATTTCAACAATTTTATTCTTGCCAATTCACTCTCGTATAGGCTAGGGTTTGAAAGTACAAAGCCATAATCTTCTTCTTCTTCTTCTTTTTGGTGGACCTTGGAACATCTAGAAAGAAAAAGAACAATCGCCATCAATAGGTGAGCCATAATCTTCTTCTTCTTCTTCTTATTTTTGGTGGACCTTGGAACATCAAGAGAGAAAGAGAATGATTGCCATCAATAGGTGACTATTCTTCGTTAACGGCGCTGATTTTTTTTCTTCTTTATCTTATTTTTTTAAAGTGTTAATTCCATTAGACATCATTAGAAAACCCTCCCCACTAATCGAACAAAGATCAAATAAAACATTATTATGTTTTTAGATGTATTTGATATTAAAAAAAACTAGAGCTAATTGTTTGTGGCACTGTAAGTTCAATAAAAAATCACCTCTTTTCAATATTGTTCTTCCTATAAAGTAAAATTCATTGTAATTGACACTGTAGTTCATTGCAATTATTATTTGATATCATGTTTCTGATGCCTGTTTCTTCAATTCAGAAAAGACCTTCTGATCACATACTACAAACGATTGACTAATTCTTTGTTATTGATGCCGAGTACTCCATTTAATAAAGTTTGAGGATTAGCGCCAAAAAAAGTTAATGAAACTTCATAGAAGAAGAAGGAAAAAAGTTTTGCAGAAAATAGTTTACTCTTGTTTAAAGTTTGATTTTTTTAAAATAACCCATCTCTCAATTTGATTATAGTTATTATTGTTTTTTTGCAAACTTTTATTCATCATCATTAATTTGTTTATGAAATTTTGGATTATTTATAGTATAATAAGATATTGTAGTTAGATTGTTGATCCTGTATTCATATGATTTCTGCATATTGTCTACATCATCATGCTAAAACTAAAACTTCAACTAATGATATATTAATAAATTTTATTTGACAAAAACTAATGATATGGCTAAAAATAGGATTAAATTGGGACCGTTCGAACCGGGCACAGATCTTAAAGCTCTCAAGGGTAAAACGGTAATTTCACCCACAAACGAGTCTGAAATGGAAACTGGGCCTCTCTTCAAAGCCCCAAGACCCCAAAAACGGATATGTCCTATTGGGTATGGTTAGCAACCCGTTACAAACCAGCTCAGGTACTTAAATTCAAATTTGTGATTATCTCTAAGAGGCAGTTTTAACTACTTCTTATCATGAAACGAGTTTAAACCCTCCATCTTATCCATAAACATAATGAAGTAGAGATAAATCCTTATATCGAAATTGGTCCCTAAGGTAACTATAAATACCCCCCTCCCCCACCGTAATGAGGTAATCAATCTTTTTCCATATAAAGCTCTTTCATAATCTTCTTGATTACTAACAAGAGCGTCAGAGAATTCGTCGCCGGGATCCATCCCAATGTATCGAACTTTTTGTAGGTTCAAGGCAGCGGAAAGAAACCATTCAACATGCCGGTGAAAGTCAATAGGTTTGCTTTATTCCTTTCCCCAATAATCCACAAATTCATTCGTTTGCTCCCACACCGAAATCAGCAACAACAGATTAGCGTCGTCTGTGGGAATCGAAAAGCAATCGAACCCCTTTCATCAGCAAAAGTAGTTCCAAGCTATGCCTCCAAAGAAGGGAAGACGATGGTCTCCAACCGCAGAGCCACTCCTGTTCCTTCTCCTCCTTCACTTCATGAAGTTCGCCCTCAACCCGTTCAGCAAGTCCAACAACTGCAGCCTGGACAACCTCTCCCTCAATCCGTCCTACACCTGCAGCCTGGATAGCCCCTTCCTCAGCAACCTTAGCCCCAGCCGGCTCCTCAAGGGCCTCAGGGGGATGTTGCGGGACCCTCCTGCCGAAGTCACCAAAGGCAACCTCCTCATTATGACGATGTCTCGATACATAACCCCTCATCCGACTCTATGGCCTCTCACAGCCCTCCAACACCAAAGGACCTCCGACACATTATTATCAATTGGCAGCATGGGAGAAATCTTTAGACCCGCTTGGATGAGAGGGGGACCCATGACAGGATTCCCCATTTTGAACATCAAAGGGGTCCAGTGATTCGGTCCCCTAGAGCTAGATCCCCCCATAGACTAGACCGCAGAAGATCTAACTCTCCAAAGAGGCAGAGGGAGTCACCCCAGTGTTGTTAGAGAAGGAGCCGTACTCCGATCGGTCGCCCCGTCCCAGGCGACCACCGACGTCGGGAGGCGCCTGTCATGAGGGCGGAATTTCAGCAGTTTTAGGAAGCAGTTCTGAGGGCCCTCAATGTTTCTCGTAATCACGATCAGGAGCCCAGTCCTTAACCTGGCCCAAGCTATCACCATCACACTCCCAGTCCTCAACCTGCCTCAAGCCATCGTCGTCGCAATCCTGGTCCTCTTCCACATGAAGACGAGTCCAGGGGCTCTGCAAGATATGACCGAAGGGAAGACTCGGTCTACTGCCATCTCCATAAGATGGAGAGGCACCTTGGCTGACTTGACAGAGAAGAGGGACAACGGGAGAGGGATCTCCACCCGAGTAGGCCTCTGTTCTCACGAACCATCATGGAAGCCCCGGTCCCGGAAAACTTCATGCCCCCTCACGTCGAGTCATATACTGGGGAGTCAGACCTTGCTGACCACATCAAGAGTTTTAAAACTCTCATGATGATCCATCAGGCTTCGGATGCGCTCCTTTGCAAAATCTTTCATGCCACACTGAAGGGGCCAGCAAGAGAATGGTAATCTCGACTCGCCCCGGCCTCCATCTTCTCCTTCGATCAGTTCAAAAGGTTCTTCCTAACCCATTTCGTGAGCAGCCGCTATGCTGAAAAAATGAGAACTTCCTTGCTATTCCTCAATCAAAGGAAGGGCGAACGGCTAAGGGACTATGTGAAGCATTTCACTGCTGATGCCCGGTCCATTGCCTCCCTGGACCATTCAGTAGGACTACAAACAAATCGAGCTATTCACGAGCTATTTGACTTGAGCTCAGTCAAAGCTCAGCTCAAGCCGAGCATGAGCTCAAAACTGAGCTCGTTTCGTAAAAGAGCCGAGCTCGTGCTTGGGTTTTTTTTAGGCTAAGCTCGCGAGCTATTCGACTTGAATACGGTCAAAGCTAGGTCAAAGATCGGGTCGAACCGAGCTCGAGCCGAGCTCGAGCTCAAAACTGAGCTCGTTTTGTAAACGAGCCGAGCTCGAGCCTGAAAGTATTCGGCTCGGCTCGGCTCGATTGCAGCCCTACCAGTCGGTAGCCTCTGCTGCTTTCCAATCCAACGTTGCTAACGACAACCTCAGAGCATCCCTTGCGAAGAAGCCTCCTCGGGACTTCTCAGAGCTTCTGATTAGGAGTGAGAAGTACATCCGAGGGGAAGAAGCTCTTAATCGCCCCGCTCTCGAGGAATCATCTTCCGGAAACAAATGGAAAGACGCTAAAGAGGAAGGGGCTAAGAAGCTCTAGAAAGACAACGGAGGTCAGCGCCGCCCTCCTCCCTTTTTTAAAAAGTTCACTCCTCTTAATGCCAGTGTCTCAGCCATCCTGATGGAGGTCGGGAAAGAAGGCCTCCTTCTGCCACCTCTGAAGATGAATACCCAAGGAAAGAAGAGAAATAGGGACAAATGGTGCCGCTACCACAGGGATCATGGCCACGACATGAATGATTGCCGGGTTCTTAAAGACGAGATTGAATCTCTCATTAAGATGGGGCAACTCTCTAGGTTCGTAAGGAAGGATAGGGCATATCCTCCTCCGCCCCCTAGGGGGGCTAATAAGCGAACCAAACGGCACGCCGAGACCTCGGATTCCGAAGCAGAAGCCGTCTTACATCTCATACACGGAGGCCCAATGGGGAGAGATTCGAACTCCTCCCGAAAGGCCTTCGTCCGGGGAATAAATTCCATGCAGAACCATCCTTCCCCTAACGGCCTTGGGGTCCCTGTCACTTTTTCAGATAAAGATTTGGAGGGCATTTGAATGCCCCATTGTGATGCACTAGTAATAAATCTCCATATGGCCAACTTTGATGCACGCCGAGTCCTGGTCGACAACGGCAGTTCGGTCAACATTCTTTTTCTAGAGGCCTTCCAGGGTCTTAAGCTATACAGGGATCGACTCAAGCCCGCCGGCTACACTCTCCACAAGTTCACAGGGGTGTCAGTGGCGATCGAGGGTGTCATAACTCTCGACGTAACCACTGGCAAAACTCCAATCACCCGAACCGAGCCGATGGATTTCATGGTGGTAGATGTGAAGGCTGCTTACAACGTCATCCTGGGCCGACCGGGCCTGGATGCTCTCCAGGCCATACCCTCAGCCTACCACATGAAGATGAAATTCCCTATCGTAGCAGGCATGGGAGAAGTTAGAGGGAGCCAGGAGGCGGCTCGCAAATGCTACATGACTTCGGTGGGAGGGCCGGTCCACTCCCTTGAAGCCCTCGAACTCCCACAAGGGAGTAGCCAGATCATCTCAGAGCCGGTCGATGAGTTGGAAGAAGTAGCATTCTCAGAAGGAGATTTGGCCCAGACATCCCAAATCAGTAAGTTCCTTCCCCCTCCGATCAAATAAGACATCATCCACTGTATAAGGGGTAATCACGATCTATTCGCTTGAACCGCGACCGACATGCCGGGAATCTCTGAAAAGCTCCTCATGTTGTACCCCATATTTTTAAATATTGATTTTGGGATTAGTAAATGAAATAAAATGATTTTTGGTGATTTAATAAATATTTTTTTGAAAATCTATCTTTTCACACGTGCAATTGTTGTCTTGGGAAATTCAAAACCAAAAATTATTTTGGAGAAACTCATTATTTATTTTTAAAGAATATTTGTGAATTTGTGGATTTTTCTGATAATTATTGGACCTATTTACAAATATTACAAAAAGAATGACTTTTGTGCAAAATTACCATTTGGAGTGAAAACTCCATATTTTTGGTTTTTTGGGCTGGGTATGATGCCTAGTCAACTCATGGGTAAAGAGTTTATTTTTTGTTTCAATAAATTTGGTTTATTTTACAAGTTTTGATAAAAGATGATCTTTTTGCAAAATTACCATTTAGAGGGATGAAAATGCAAATTTAATTTTCTGGGTTATTCAAATAGTGTCGGCTGATATTAGAAGAGGCCATTTTGATTTTTATAACTCAATTTAATTGGTTTTATCTAATTTTCCAGTATAGGGATCTATATATGTAAAGATATATTTAAAAGGAGTATTTTTGCAAATGTATTCAAAACCCTAGATACACTTAATTTCGGCCTATTTAGGGTGAGGTGCAGCCGTTTCTTTGCTACACAACACAAAGGGATTTCTTATTTCTTATTTTCTTGGAGTTCTAAAGTGAGGATCTTGGATTTCTTGCGAATGAGGGATTTTCTTATTTTCTTATTATCTTCGTTCGATTCCTTCAACAATGTGAGTGATATAATTTGTTTTGTATTTTTCTTTGAATGTTGTATGTGGTGTTTTATCTATTAGAAAGCATGCTAGGGATTGGTAGGAATACATATGATGGATTTGATGAATAGATGAATTAAAAATTGGATCTTTCGTGGAAATTTTGTATTGATGATTAGAATTGTATGTGGATGATTTGAGATTGTTAAAGAATCTAATAGAAATCATGAGTAGGCTATTTCTTTCGGATTGCTGATTGGATTGAGTATGGTGGATGTTATGCACAAATTGATTAAAGATGAGATTTTTGACTATTAATGAGTTTGGATGAATGCAACTTGACCATGATAATGTTATATTTGTCTATATTCATGTGTTAACTATTGTGAAAAATTGTAAGTGAGTTTGATGAGTTATGAGAAGGATTAATGAATAAAAAAGATCAAGTTTTTGGGTTGGAGTTGTGATAACTAGATTTGGGTTTGATACGATATGACTAAATTGGGGATTTTGTGATTTTGTGAAGTTTTACTTGGATTTGAATAGCTCAGATACTAATATTAAATCTTAATATTTTGTTATTTCTAATTGATGGATTGTGAAGTTTTCTTGGTGAACAAACATGCACAAACATTTCTACATGAATATCCTATTTTGTGGTTTTTGAAGAAATTGAATCTTCGTATGTTTTGTAGATTTTGATTATATCTTAACGTAATTTGGCATTGATATGGTTTGGAATATAATACGAAGTTATCTTGACGTGTAATTGATTCCCAAAAACTCAATTTTCGTATATGCATATGTTCGTGTCATTGTTTTGAAGAAATTCATCAAAATGCCATTTTATCAATTCGAAGTGGTTTTGATTTGTTTTTATGGACTCCTATATACTATACAAGTCATATTTAATCATCTAAGGAACGTACTTTTTACAGATTTCATTTTTATAAAGTAAAACACTGTATCGGTTAAAAACATGCCCAAACCCAAAATTGCAGTCTGTAGGTATGACAGTCGACCGGTTAATTTCGACAGTCGACCGTCGTTACTCTGGCTGCTGTGTTTTCTTAAAGTATTGGATTTTCATGCGGGATAGTCGACTTACCACTTTTTACAGTCGACTGCCTCTGCTCTGATTTGTGTTTTCTCGAAATTTTGGATTTTCGTGCGGGACAGTCGACTGACCACTTTATACAGTCGACTTCCACTGCTTCGATTTGTGTTTTCTTGAAGTTTTGGATTTTCACGCGGGACATTCGACCGACTACAATGTGCAGTAGACTACCACTGCTCTGATTTATGTTTTCTTGAAGTGTTGGATTTTTACGCGGGACAGTCGACCGACTATTGTATACAGTCGACTGCCACTGCTCTGACTGATGTTTTCTCGAGTTTTTCTGATGTTCATTTTAAATGATTGGTTCTTCAATGTTTTTCAGATTAATGACCTACTGTTATAAATATCATTTTACTACAGATTATATGTTTTCAAAATTTTTATGAAAGTATTAATTAATGGAAGTTTTGGTATTTATGGTTGAGTGTGAGTCTCTAGAGAGTATGTGGGACCCTAGTATACCAGCAATTGAGAGTTTGTGGTTTGGCCTGTTGATGCTTGTTGATTGATCAGTTGAGTTAAGTCCGGTAGAGAACACCAACTCTAGGAGATTCGTAAATTAATTAATTAACTTAAAAAGATAAGGACAGGCACTAGATGGTGATATAATGAAATGAGAACAAGGGTTATGGACCTCAGTATGGCTTGCGGTGTGAGATAATCTCCTGAATTATCGAGGTGTGAGTGAAATAGTCTCCAGAATTACCTGCGGTGTGGGATTGATCTCCGGAATTATCAAGATCGAGGCGACACTCATGTGGTATTCGTGTGATGAGGCGCCAAAGTTTGTGGTGTGGGGGTATTATCGAAGATTCCCAGGTGTGAGTGAAATAGTCTCCGGAATTATCGGGGTATGGGCTAATACTCACAGTTTATCTATATCTCTTAGTAGGCATGGTAGTAGGATTAGTTTCATGGCGGGAGATTAAACCCTATAAAGTGGAGAACGTTAAGGGCTTGCACTGGACCTATGTAGAGTGGGATGCATAGAATCCGACAAGTACGCATTAGAGAGTCAGCATATAGTATTGATGTTTTCTTGACTTGGTTTCATGCATGTGTTTTCTTATTTTCTACACTTGACACTTAGCCTAGTTTCACTTGATGTTTTCATATTTCATTGTTATTCTTTGTTCCATTTATTCTGGTCTTCAATACATGTTGTTTATGATTTCATGTTTTATGTTCTATTTATGTTGCTTTTGTTTTTATGTCACTCACACCGTTATGGCTGACCCCTTTAGTTTTGGGGGTTAGGGTTATCTCTAGCCTCATGTTGTACAGGTGAGTACTTATAGCTTGGGATTTGGATGCTTGAGATAAAGTGATGTAAAGGCTCATGTAATTTGTAAAAGAAAGTGTCGTAAAGAAAGAAATTTGTAATTCAAGGTGTTTGTTTTTCCGTTGTGTTTTGTAAAGAATTAATGTAATGAAAGTTGAAAAATTTTATCTGTATTTGGCTATGTTTACTATTGCAATTGAAGTTGATGCTGGAAATTGTGCCACGTATTTCTGAGATATCATATTAGAAATTCGGGGTGCTACACCTCATGCATCATAATGTTACTTCGGCGGCCAAACCTCTTCAACAAAAGCGATGCAAATTTGCCTCCGAGCACCAACAGGCTATCAAAGAAGAGGTGGAGAAACTCTTGAATGCTCGGTTCATCTAGGAGGTTAACTATCCCGAATGGCTGTCCAATGTAGTGATGATTAAAAAAGCCAACGGGAGCTTGAGGATCTGTATTGATTTCACGGATCTAAACAAAGTGTGTCCGAAAGATACCCACTCCCGAGCATTGATGCTCTGGTTGATGCCACCTCCAGCCACAGACTCCTAAGTTTTATGGATACCTTTTTGGGGTACAACCAGATCAGGATGTTCCCTCCCGACATTTCGAAGACCTCGTTTGTAACCGACCAAGGCCTATACTGCTACTGGGTCATGTCCTTCGGGCTAAAGAACATCGGTGCCACTTATCAACACCTTGTTAACGGTGAGCGAAGCGAAGGGGGCTAAAGAACGTTCGCTTTGGAGGTGAGCGGAGCGAAGAGCGTGGCTCTAGGAGAGAGCCATTTGGGAGACAAATTTGAGGAGCAACTCTAGGAGAGAGTTGTGAGCTCTGAATTTGTTGTTTAAGTAAGAGAATCAACGGTTGTAGGAGCAGTTCCGAATGGCGAACCACTTCTTACCCGCTTATGAGTGAGTAATTTGAAGCGGAATCGAGCCAAGTGTTGGACTCCGAACTCGTCGTTTAAGAGAGATTCAACGGTTGTGGGAGCAGTTCCGAATGACGAACCACTTCTTACTCGCTTATGAGCGAGTAATTTGAAGCGGAACGAGCCAAGTGTTGGACTCCAAATTCTTCGTTTAAGAGAGATTCGGTTGTGGGAGCAGTTCCGAATGGCGAACCACTTCTTACCCGCTTATGAGCAAGTAATTTAAAGCGGAATCGAGCCAAGTATTAGACTCCGAACTCGTCGTTTAAGAGAGATTTAACGGTTGTGGGAGCAGTTCCGAATGGCAAACCACTTCTTACCCGCTTATGAGCGAGTAATTTGAAGCGGAATCGAGCCAAGTGTTGGACTCCGAACTCGTTGTTAGAGGGGGTTAACGAGTTATAGGAGCAATTCCAAATGGTGAGCTGCCCCGCCCTTGCTTGTTTGCAAGCAGCTAAAGCAACGTTGAACCAAGTGTTGGACTCCAAACTCATTTTTTGAGCTTAGTAAGTTGCAGAAGCAGCCATGTAGAAGAAGCTCGATTCTGAACTCACCATTTAACGAGTCGTAGATGTGACTCGGAGAGATAGAGATGAAGCAAGAGCAATAATTTTCAATGAAAAAATGTAAAGTTTTATTGAGATAAACTAAGTTGCCGCTTCAATAGGGCGAGCCATTATTACATGATATTGGCTGAGTTACAAGCATTGGCCTTATTGAAAATCAAGATCCTAATTCTACGATAAGGTGAAGACCTCTTGGGAGGAGCTGGGTTCTCTCTCTATTGGACCTCCTTGGATGAGGTGGAAGACGGCCCCAGGTTCTGAGTCTTGAAGCTCGGCGGGCCTCTCTGTTCGTTTGTATGCTCCTCAGGGGGGAAGCTCGGCCCCATCTTTTTGGACGAACTTGGTCAGGTATCCCCGCTGTATGAGTTCTTCGATCTCCTCCTTGAGAGTTCGATAATCATCTGTATCGTGGCCGCGGTCCCTATGAAAGATTCACCACTTATCCTTGTTCCTCTTCTTGCCAGGGGTATTCATTCTAGGGGGAGTGCAGAGTAGCCCTTCCTTGTTCACCTCCATAAGAACTTCTGATATATTAGCAATGAGGGGGGTGAACTTCTCAAAACGAGGAGTAGAGCGGTGCTAGCCATTTCCGCCCCTCTTGGATTTTTGGGATCCCTATTCGCTCGTATTCTTCCGTTTGTTCACGGAAGATGACTCCTCAGGAGTAGGGGGTTGAGAGCCTCTTCCACTCGTATGTACTTCTCCACCTTAAGTAGGAGTTCTGAGAAGTCCCGAGGAGGCTTCTTGGCAAGGGATGCCTTGAGGCGAGCATTAGTGACATTGTGCTCGAATGCGGCAGATGCTACTGATTGGTTGAGGGAGGGAATCGACCGAGCTTCGGCAGTGAAGGGTCGAACGTAATCCCTTAGGCATTCAGCCTTTTCTTGGTTGAGGGTCACCAGAGATACACTTGTTTTCACGACCCGGCGCCTACTCACGAAATGAGTAAGGAAGAGCCCTTCGAATTGATCGACTGAGAAGATGGAGGCCGGGGCAAGTCGAGAGTACCATTCTCTCGCAGGTCCCTTCAGCGTGGCAGGAAATATCTTGCAGAGGAGGGCGTCTGAAGCATGGTGGATCATCATGAGAATTTTAAAATTCTCTATGTGATCAGCGGGGTCCGACTTCCCGGTATACGCCTCGAAGTGAGGCGGCCTGAAGTTCTCTGGGACGGGGGCCTCCATGATGGTGCGGGAGAATGGAGGTCTGCTCGGGCAGAGGTTTATCGCCCGTTGCTCTTCTTCCCTATCAATTCGGCCGAGGTGGCTCTCCATCTCGTGGAGACGGCGGTAGACTGAGTCTTCTCTTTGATCATATCTTGCCGAGCCCCAGGACTCATCTTCGTACGAGGGTGGACTGGGGGTGCAGTGATGGTAGCTTGAAGATGGACGAGGACTGGGAGTGTGAAGGCGGTGGCTCCTAGCTGGCTCATGAGTAGGTGGCCTTTGGTCGTTATTTAGGGCGTATTGAGTGCCCGTGGAATGGCCTCTTGAAAATCTTGGAGTTCCGCCCTTGTAAGTGGTGCCTCTCCAGCTTGGCGGACCCTATTTGTGGCTCGACTTACTGGAGAATGAGTTCTCCGCCGATGATGCTGAGGGGACTCTTTTCGCCTCCTCGGGGGAGGGGATCTTCTGGTCCTCGGTCGACGGGGGGTCCGGACTCTTGAGACCCCTGGGTGCTCAGGTTGATGGAATCCCCCAAGGGCTCGCCATCCATTCAGGGAAGTTTGGATGTCGACCCCCTTTTGGCGGTCGGGAATCACTTGACGAAAATCCCGCTCGGGAGGGCTTTGAGAGCCATAGATTCAACTGAAGGATTGGGAGCCGCGGCATGATCATGAGAAGGATGTTGCTTCAGACGACTCGGACGGGAGCCCCCCTGGGCAATCCCCCGAGACCCTGGAGGGGCATGTTGAGGAGGAGCACCTTGAGCTAGAGGAGGGGGGAGGAAAAGAAGTGGTTCTTCGGCTGGAGACCACTGCCTTCCCCTTCTCTTTTGGATGCATGGCTTGAAACTAGTCTCGCTGATGAAGTTAGGTCGGGTTGCTTTTTCTTTCCCACAGACAGCGCCAATCTGTTGCTACTGATTTTGGTGTGGGAGCAAACAGATGAATTTTTGGATTCTTGGAGAAAACAATAAAACAAACTTGTTGACCTGTTGACCTTCACCAATGTGTTGACTGGTTTCTTGCCGCTGCCGTTGACCTGCAAAATGTGTGATACACCGGGATGGATCCCTCCGACGCACCCTCCGACGCTCAAGTCAGTAATCAGAATGATTAAGAAAGAGCTTTTACTGGAAAAAGATTGATTACCTTGTTATGGTGGGGGAGAGGAGTTTTTATAGTCGCCTTAGGAATCCATTTCGAGATAAGAACATTTCTCTACTTCCCGGTGTGAATGGATAGAAGCGGTTAAGATCACTTCTTAGGGATAATTATGAATCTAAATTCTTCTTTATCCTTCTGAACTGGTTTGTAACGGGTTGGGACCCGTACCCAGTAATGCAGATCCGTTTATGGGTTATTGAGCTTTGAAGAAAGACACAGTTCCCATTTCAGACCCGTTTGTAGGTGAAATTTCCGTTTTACCCCTGAGCTTTAAGATTCGTGTCTGATTTGAACGGTCCCGATTTAATCCCATTTTTATCCATATCAGAAATCATTGTCTATTCATCTTAATTTATTTTCTGGCCTACTGTCTACTTCTTTTTGCATCAAACTTTCAGACTTGTTTCTGTAGAAATTTGAAAGAACTTTGTAAACATGTGGGAATCTGGGGCTATCAACTTTTTTTAAAACTAATTTTAGTAGTGAATTTTAGTGTAACCCATTTGAGAAGGATTTTGGAGGGTATAATGTGCTCAGTTCTGTTGGCTAAATTTAGTACTCTGGATTTTTTGCTGTTATCAAGTATTATATTGCAAGTCTGTTTGTCTTATTTTTTAGAGAGTTTATTTATTTATTAAGTAATTTTGATTTCTTTCACAGTTTTCTTGTGTGTTATTTTTTCTTGGGGAAATTTTTGTATGCATTAGTATATACAGTGAAGATTGAGAAATGTAGGGGTGGTATACCGTACCGTACCATTAATACTCTACCGTCTACCGTACCAAAGTACTCGATACACAAATTTCTCTACCACTACCGTGCCAAGATTTTGGTACTACCGAGTTCGGTAATACCGGAATTTCGGTACGGTAATGGTAGTACCACGATAATACCGGATATCAATTAGCTAAAAAAATTAACATTCGTATAAATGACAAATAAAGGATAAATAAGCTCAACGTAAATATATATATATGAAGAAGTTTCCAAATATATATATATATATATATATATATATATGAAGAAGTTCCAATAATCAGACAATCAATTCTCAAACATGACCCAGCTCCTTATTAATGTAACCAATTTGTCTAAAAGATGCAATACGAGCTTATATGATAGCATGCGAAATCATACTTATTCCATCTGACCTGGAAAATTGTAGCATAAGTAAAAGTTCAAAACTAGACATTGTAATTTCACATATCATGACTGTAGACTACCTTTACATAAAAGATTATGTTGAAGCCTACTAAATATATCATACGATGACAAATTTGATCAAAAACTTGATTAACTCTGCCAATGTTTATACGAAGTTGGCTTCATTAGATTATTAAAGCCTGAAAATCTAACTCGAACAAGGGAACAATTTCGAGTAGTAACTTATTGTCCGTGTTGTTGCAAACGATGTGGTAGTTGAACAATTCGCACTGTTAACTACTTTCACAGTTTGCAATCTCCATATTTGATCATGCTTCCATAAAGTATCAAACATAGGAGCACCGACTGTACTGCAAGAAACCTCATTGCAGTTAGGCTCCATTGGAAGTAGCACTTAAAAACTTCTTTACTTCCTCGTCGTAGGCTTGGAGTTCCTGGAATTCTTTTGTATCCAAGAAGTTGATGGCCTGGAAACCATTGTACCATAGACCGACTTTAGAAAACTGACTTCAGAAGAGGCCAATTGTAGCTTCAGTTTGTAGCTCTTGTACAAGTTGAAGAATGAAGAGCTATAAGGACAAAATTTGAATCTCTAAATTACATTGAAAAAAGAATGAAATAAGCAGAAACAATCTTTGTTAGTGCAAACTCTCAATTTTTTCTAATAAAGCTATAAGAGGAAATTAAGAAAAATAATAACAATTAGTGCAAATAATAAGTAATTAAATTATTAAACAACCCTAGATTTAGGATACTCTAAAATTCAAGCATAATCACTTTAAACACCCTAGAATCAAGTAATCAACAGTTATTAATGAACATACCAAGATAACAAAACACAGATTCAACTTTCAAACTCAAACCGCAACAGCGTACCAAGATAACAAAACACACAACAAAGAAAGCAAAAGATGATCAAGAATACCGAGATTTATTAATGAACATACCGAAAAGATAACAACAATAATGAACAAAAGAGTTCCAGTAACATAGGTTTTCATTCAAAGAAGTTGGGAACACTGGTTGTTCTGGTCCTCAAATTTACTGTTTTCTCATATGTACTCATCTTATCATCTACGCACAGAAATAATTAAGAAGCATCTCTCAGCAAGTGGCCCAGCTATTCGATTTTGGTTTACATTCATTTGTAAGTTTACTGAACGACAACAGTAATTCTTTAGGTACTATTTAATTAGAAATCAAGCTTTTAACTCGTGAAAATTCCAGATGATCTGACACAAATCATTCAGTGTAAAGTCATGACTCAGGTGTGCAAAGTGCAAACAATACTTGTGAAGAAAAAGTTCTCACAGAAGTTCAACAGAATGGGAAAAGTGCATGCTCCAGTCTCCCATGGCAACATCGTTTGCTACTATTATCTTCTTGGTCTGTGAAAGTATCACAATTAACCCTAGATTTCTAAGTTAAGAAATCTAGTTCTCCCCCCATTCCTAATTCCCTCAATGAAAGAATGAACCCTAGATTTCTAAAGTTTCCCTAATTCTTCGCTGAATAAGTGTCCCTAATTCATCGAAACCCTAAATTTCGGCGAATAAGTGAGCCCTAGATTCAAAGAAGAAAAAAAAGGGAAAACGAATATGAAGAAAGGTAGTATAATCAATAGTCAATAGACTCATCAATACTGAATATTGTATACTGGGGAAAATTTAAAAAGAAAAATGGGCCTGGGCCTAAGTCTGGGCCTAGGTTTTTATATAAAAATTAAATTTAATATATATTCGGTACGGTACGGTATACCATGATATCAATATTGGGTACCAGTACCATACCATATAATTACGGTATGGTACAATACCGACATTTCAGTATGGTATTACCAAGTTTTCAGTAATGTATGGTATGGTAATGGTATGGTATGGTATGATATGGTACGGTAATATGGTATTTTTTGACACCAAAAATACAGATGTTCAAGGTGTCAATCTAAGTTAAAAAATATGGCATCACCAGCAGTACTAGATGTTCAAGGTGCTACTTATATGGAACATTAGATTGGTGTCTTACCATGTCTACTCGAAATTTGTCCCCACTTAAAGTCTATGTGAAACCATCCTTTGATGTTTGATAATTTCACTTGATATTTGAGCTTGATATTTGAGAACCTAAATTTTGTTGGTAAGAGAGACGGTAGACTTTGATTATCCTGTTGAGGTTCAACACTAATAGCTAATAACTTTGTGGTTTATATGTTTATTTTTATTTTTGGTGTGTGTGCACCCAATGGAATGCTTAATTCTAATTTCTAATTGCAAGGACTAAATCCTCTGAGAAATAGCTATAGATGTCCACCATCCATACAAGAACCTTCATTAATTGTTAATTATATGTAATCAGTTGTGTATGATTACCATAGTAGTCCTCTTTCATCTATTTTGTTCCCCTATTTCTTTGTCCATATTTTCTCTCAATTTTTAAGTGTAAGTTCATGATATTTTTATAGCTATATAACAAGTTGCCATTTGGAGCCAATATTATAAAGTATGTAACCAGTTAAATCATTTACTTAATAACTATTTACTTTCCTCCAATTTCCTAGTGTCAACCTCCTTTTTTTTAAAAAAAAAGGGCTATGCTCTCAACCTCGAGACATCCTCTTTGCCATCTCACCTCTTTACCATCTGAGCTATAACTTAGCGGTAGTGTCAATCTCCTTAGCTAACATTTTTCATGGGAAGTGAGTAAAAGAACACTTAATTGGCGAAAAGTTCTTTTGCACTCTTTCAAAATTAAATTCCTCTATTAAGAGTTGAAGATGTATCAGTAAACAAAAGTTTCAAATTCCATCTTTTGTTATTGTTACTTTGTGGTTATTGATAATTACCAATGCTTTACACAAAAATCTCAACTTTAGTTGGTATAATTTATTTCCTCTAACCTCACTTGTATTTTGTCTGTTAGCTCACCGATGATATTATTAGGGGTGTCAAAAAATACCATATTACCATACCATACCGTACCATACCATATACTACCGAAATCTTGGTAATACCCTACCGAAATCTCGGTATTGTACCATACTGAAATTATATGGTATGGTACTGGTACCTAATACTGATACCATGGTATACCGTACCATACCAAGTAATTATTATATATTTAATTTATTTTTTATATTTAAAAACCCAGGCCCAGACCTAGGTCCATGCCCAGTTTTCTTATTTTCTTTTTCAATTTTTCACCCCAGTTATACTACTACTTCAATTATTCTTCCTTTTTTTCTTCTTTGTTTCTAGGGCATACGCACTGATTGACCGACGCACTACACTGCCGAAGCACCACGCTGTCACGACGTTGCCTACCTTCTTCAGCCCCCATCGGTACGGTATTTTTGGAGGATTTTTTCGACTAATTAGGGAAACTTTAGAGTTTAGTTTGTGTATTAATATAAGATCCATCTTCTTGTTCTTGTTGGGTTTTCTTAAGATCTTGGGTATTATTATTCACAAGTAATTAGGAATTTAGGATGTAAAAGATCTTCTTATTTGATTTATCATATTAATTTTTGTGTTTTTTTAGGAGTTAATATAGGTAAAATCTTATTTATGTATTTTATTTGTATCATAATCCTGAAATTGATTTATATATGAATCTTCTAAATGAGATACATACTGGGAAAAAAAAAAGGATTAGAACAATACACAGAAATACTGTTGTCATTCTTTATATATGAATCTTCTTAATTTTAGGTATTGTTATCATTCTTTCTCTATATGCTGAAGCTATCCAATTATATCTAATCAAGCATATTGTAGAATGTTGAATCTAATAGGATAGCATATTGAATCAATCATATTGCAGAATGTTGAAACTAATTTTCATACATAAAGATACATTATATTGAAACTTATACATCTCTGAAATTGTACAACAATAAAGTCTACAACCCTGATTTGTTGTTTGGCCTGGGTGGATTAAGGATTAGGCAGAAAAGGTCTTTAGCTAATTCTTTTATTGAGGGTTTAACTATTTAGGGGATGAGAAGGAGATGTTGATGTTTTTTTTTATCCATGATCTTAAATTTCGTGTCGATTCTTTATCACTATATCAGGTGATGTATGTTTGTTTGTGAGGATAATGTTTTTATGTGAATCTGTTTCCTTAATCAGTTGAACTGTAGGTTTTTATATACTATTCGTGCTGGTATTTCTCTTTTCCTGTATGTGTTTAATTTGTTTTGAGTGAGAATTCTAGAGCTTTTTGAAAGGAACATGGCTGAAGATATTAGTTATTTCAATGGAGTTTTGTGATGATTTCTTCCTTTATTGTTAAACAGAAACTTATATTATTTGGTACTGCTGGTGATCGGGCTCTGGAAACACATATGTTAGACTAAATTATGGACCGTTAGCTAAGTCTTTTTTGAGAATTGATATTAACTGATAATTGAAACTTCTTCATATATATATATATAAATGGAAACACAGATGTTAGACTAAATTATGGACCGTTAGCTGAGTCTTGTTTAAGAATTGACGTTGGCTGATAATTTGAACTTCTTCACACACACATTTGAACTTCTTCACACACACACACACACACACACACACACACACACACACACACACATATAATTATTTATGTTGAAACTTCTTCATATATATATTTATGTTGAGCTTATTTATCCTTCTTTTGCCATTTATATGAATGTTAATTTTTTAAGCTAATTGATGTCCGGTAGTACCATGGTATAACCAATACCGTACCGATATTTCGGTAATACCGAACTCAGTAGTACCAAAATCTTGGCATGGTAATGGTAGAGAAATTTGTGTACCAAGTATTCCGGTACGGTAGACGGTAGAGTAATGATGATACAGTACGATACGGTATACCACCCCTAGATATTATGATTATTGTATTGGTTATTGATATATCCCTTCACGTCATCTTCGTCTCCTTCTTCTAATGTAGAAAAATCTAAGCAAATGAATGTTACTTTTGCAGATGACGGTGTTAAATATTTGTGGATTTGAGCAATTTTATTTAGTAGAAGGTTAGCGTTACAAGCCTCAGATAATTTTGCAGCCATCACCCCAAAGTGTAGTATATACTTATCGATGGTACGTAATTAATTTATTTAATTAGTTTTGTTTAATCTGGGCATTCGTATTATCTTACATGTACCATTTCTAGTGCACCATTTCTACTGAATAGTTTAGTACTTTATATATAACTATCTATTTTTTAAAAAAATAGTTACAAATAATTAGTGCAAAATTTGTTAAAATTTTGTTCCTTGAATTATACAAGAAATCTATTCCTATAAACTTTCCGTAAATCAAATTGGACATCCCAACCTTTCTATCTTTTAAAAATATCCCATAAATTAATTACTTTACACATCTCAAATCTAATTCCTTCGAATACTTTGCACATTTCAATAACAAACCTAGAATTGAAATTATCTTAACAAAGACTATAAATTCAAGGAGGACTAACACTTTTGATTTATCTTATTTGACTATAAAATTGTGTTGTTTCATATGAGTTATTTATATATCAAAAACATGGGTTATTTAAATTTATTATTAAATTATTATTATTTATTTTTAAAAAGAACTTTTTACCATATTTTACTTCATTAATCATTATGTTGAATAGGTCTATTATTATTATTTTTTAGGCAAAAGATACTAATTCAAATTTGGAGATTAAATATTGATGAAAGATACTAATTCAAATTTGTAGAGTAAATATTGACAAACTTTTTCTTTTTAACGAAAATATATACATCTGTCGGTAATGTAAGACGAACTTATGTCTAGACTGTAGTCATTTTATTTTGAAGGGCTAATATGTAAAATTATACAAAATAATTTAAGATTCAAATGTTTAATTCGAAGGTTTTTTTTAAAATTTTTGGAAGGATGCTTTTTGAAAAAAATGAAAATAATTGACATCTTGCAAGAAAAGAAGTTGGGGTGGGTTTATGGGTGATTTAAGAAGCATTTTAAAAATTAAATTGATACAAATTATTTGTGACCACCCATCTTAAAATGATGCACTAGAAATGATGCATCTACGATGATCAAAATCCTTAATTTGGTTACTACTCAATTTACGTTATTGTCACTGTAGTGTACTTGTATAGAGAAGCTATTGGTGCAAGAACTATGTTTCGATGGGAATTTCGCGGCAATTCAAAATCGTACGTGATACAAAATATTGATGTAGGTCTTAGAATTGCATTTCGAGTGAAAGCTCAGGGATTGGATCATAGTGGGGCACAATTCTTCAGGGAGAGATCAGTTGAATTCGCCACTGATTTGCAATCGAAGATGCTAATACCTCCTAAATCATACAGGAGATGAATGCATAATTGTTAGATGATATATTACTTTAGTTCCATATTGGTTATGTATCAGTTTAGTCTTCTATTCTCTCCTATATATAGGAAATATATTGTATTCAGTTTATTCAATCAATAAAGAATATTTTCTATATCTATGTCTAACATGGTATCAAAGCAACCCAGGTTCGAATCCCACTGGCTACGTAATTTAAATGCGGATTAAAAACAAAATACAAAATACAAAATACAAAAAACAAAAAAAAACAAAAAACTAAAAAACTAAAAACTAAAAAACCTGCCTGGTAGATTCTTGTGCTTCTACATCCAGATCGTCAAACCACTCCGGTTGATTGATCGTGATCGTTTGATTGATCGTGAGTTTGAGAGGGGGTGTTATCAGCATTCAGTTCTCAGTTCAGGGATGATATCCTACTACATCGACAATTCTCAAGTTTGGGGTGAGATCCCATCATTGACAATTCTCAAGTCTGAGATGAGCTCCTATCATTGACTATGTCTCAAGTTAGGGGTGAGATCCCATCACAGATCGGAATATAGAGATCTCGCTACTGTTCAGGGTGTGATCTCAACCGTGTGCCACCACTACTTCTTTCCGCAATACTCTACTTCTCAGTTCCGTCGCATGCGCCATCAAGCGTCGTCGCTGCACCACAGTTTGTCGTTCCTTCTACATCAACATCGTCAATATTTCAAACTCTTGTTGCTTGAACCAACTTGAGTTTAAGGGGGGGTGTTTGATGATATATTACTTTAGTCCCGTATTGGTTATGTATCAGTTTAGTCTTCTATTCTCTCCTATTCCTATATATAGGAGACATATTCTATTCAGTTTATTCAATCAATAATAAATAATATTTTTATATCCCTAATTCTAACAATAATAATGTAGCAGGCAGATGGAGGGAAGAAGACTCGTTAATGGTACTCACATATAATATTTTGTCTGATGACTGCATAGATAAGACCGCAATGAGTACTACTTAACATGGGAAATAAGAATGAAGACCATCTGTGATGAAGTTTTATTCTACCAACCAGATATAATATGTTTACAAGAGGTCAGTTCATTTTCTTCACTTTATATTTATTAATATTGATATATAACATGTGGTGCTCTCTAGTTGAATGAAAATGATCTAACATCTCGATTAATAAGGAGTTAGATTTTATATAAACAAATGGTTATAGATGGTCTGACCAAGTAGAAGAAATGGTTAGTTGGAATTTCATATTATTTAATAAACTGTTTTATATTTCTTTCATTAGTCAACCCCAACTATTTGAGAAAGTTGCGTTGTTGTTGTTTTTTTGTTTGTATTTATTTTCTTTCATACTTTAGTCTAATTTAAGAAAGACAACAAAAAATATAAATATGATTTAAATATTGTCTTTTATTTTCTTTCCAATTTAAGGTCCCCACCCCCCAAATTTTTTTTAATGAGTAGTTACTATTGCATCTAAAGCATTTGTTTATACTTTTAAAATAAAGAAATGCTTAATTAAAATCATTATCATGGGTTAGCTCACCCATGATATTATGATTATTGTATTGGTTATTGATATATCCCTTCACATCATCTTCGTTTCCTTCTTCTAATGTAGAAAAATGTAAGCAAATGAATGTTACTTTTGCAGATGACAGTGTTAAATATTTGTGGATTTGAGCAATTTTGAGCATGTGGATGTCACAAAAACAAGCCACCACAATATATGGATTTCACAAGAACACAATCAATCTACAGAGATAACCAATACTTCTTACTCCTCAAAGAAATACAAAGATTACAAAAGAGATTACAACTCTCAATCTCTCTCTCATACCTTTGAAACACTCAGCACAATCTCTCTTGAAGTTGGACAATGATAACGGCTCATCTCTTGATACACAAATTGATCTATTCAGATTAGATTAGATCCAAAAAAATAATTAAACCCTAGAGTTTACGGTCATATATATAGCCCCAAGTAAATCCTAAAAGATAAACACAAATATAGCAATTGGGCGTTTAAACTCGCAAGCCCAAAATAATCAGCCGACGTTGCCAGTCGACCGCACCCCTAGTGACGGTCGACTGCAACATGTAGAACCAACCCAGAGAGCTGACCGGTCGACTGCACCCCCTAGGTCGGTCGACCGTTCTCTCCTCTGTTCGACTAATACACTCGAAGAACTCTCAGTCTAGGGTCGGTCGACTGCACCCCCAGGTCAGTCGACCGTAACCCTTCAGACTACTTCTTCTACTTCGCTGTTTGTCTTCTCTTGCTTCCTTGTCTCCTCCTCTTCTTCTCCAACTTCAAATACCCCGTGCCTACGTGTATTTGAGGCCACAATTCCTAACAAACCATGCATAAATTTAATCAAAATGATACTCAATAAAACAAGTTGTTCTAATAATAATAATTTAAAAAAAATTAAAAAATTCACACATTTTTTAACTCATAATCAAAACTAAAAATACATTTTCCAAAAGCGACAATACTTCATTGTACATTATAAAGCCAAAGAAGTGTATGCAAGTACACTATAGATAATTAATGAAAGAATTATCTATTTTTGTTTAGACAATGTTAATTATGTGTTTCAATAAGTGTTTTAAAAGTGTCTTCAGTGTCCAACATATACGATGTATCGTAAAATTTAGGACATGCATCAGGAGCGTCGGACAAGTGCCCAAGAGTGTCCATGAAGAAGCATGTCCAATGCAAGTATGACTTCCTGGTAGAAGTTTGGCGGACCTTGGATTAATGAAAGAATAATTTTTGTATGATGCACTAGTTACCATCTCCTTTGGGTGTATTTAACCCTTATGCATTTCAAGAACATTGTTTCAATTTGTTTTAATCGCACATTGATGTTAGTATTTGGATAGATATTTTTCAGTTGTTAAAAGATTTTGGAAACAAATATGGGTAGCAAAGTCAACAACTTTTAACTGTCAAAACAAATATATACAAATAGTAACAACAGTGTGGAATTAAAAGAAACTAGCATAATGCACGTGCGATGCACGTGGAGGGAGAATGAAAAGGACAAAAAAGAAAAAAAATATAGTATCATGCACGTGCGATGCACGTGGAGGAAGAAGGAAAAAGACAAAAAAAAACCTACCAACACGTGCGCTGCACGTGTCGACTAACATACAAAAAACAATAAAAAATTGTTTATTTGTTTGGAACCCCATCTCTCCCATTATAATAGTTATAGATAATGCACGTGCGATGCACGTGGAGGGAGAATGAAAAGGACAAAAAAGAAAAAAAATCTAGTATCATGCACGTGCGATGCACGTAGAGGAAGAAGGAAAAAGAAAAAAAAAAAACCTCAGTTGTTAAAAGATTTTGGAAACAAATATGGGCAGCAAAGTCAACAGCTTTTAATTGTCAAAACAAATATATACAAATAGTAACAACAGTGTGGAATTAAAAGAAACTAGTATAATGCCCGTGCGATGCACGTGGAGGAGAAATGAAAAGGACAAAAAGAAAAAAAATCTAGTATCATGCACGTGCGATGCACGTGGAGGAAGAAGGAAAAAGACAAAAAAAACCTACCAACACGTGTGCTGCACGTGTTGACTAACATACAAAAAACAATAAAAAATTGTTTATTTGTTTGGAACCCCATCTCTCCCATTATAATAGTTATAGATAATGCACGTGCGATGCACGTGGAGGGGGAATGAAAAGGACAAAAAAGAAAAAAAATCTAGTATCATGCACGTGCGATGCACGTGGAGGAAGAAGGAAAAAGACAAAAAAAAAACCTACCAACATGTGCGCTGTACGTGTTGACTAACATATAAAAAACAATAAAAAATTATTTATTTGTTTGGAATCCCATCTCTCCCATTATAATAGTTATAGATTTAAACAATGTCTTGAAATGCATCAAGAGCCAAATAAACTGAAAGGAAATATTGACTATTGCATCATACCAAAATTATTTTTTCTTTAGTGGAGCCATAGCCATGTCTCTACACTTTGAAATATGTAAACTAAATTAGAATATGTAGACTAAATTAAAAATCCAAATCTCTGACGGTAGACCAGATTAGCCTCAACTCTCTCTTAACATACTTGACTGAAGATAAGATGCCGTAAACCATAGTATGAAAATTTGGCCGTACTGACCCACTTTTTAAAAATATTTGGCGCTCTGATCCACTTCAAAAAATAATTAGCGATCTGACCCAATTTTGGATACGTCAGTATAAACCGTTATTAAAAATAACGGCATAGGTTATTTACGTGCCGTTATTTACAATAACGGCATCTATATTTAAAAAAAGTGTCATGCCGTTATTTGGAGTAACGGCATAAGTTATTTTGTTTCTCGACAGCTTGTAGTCTCCACTTAGAGAAAAAATTGCAAGTGTGAAAACCTTATAACTGATGTCGTTATCTCAAATAACGGCATTCTCAATACTGATGCCGTTATTTGGAATAACGACATCAATTATAATTTTTTATTATAAAAAAGTAACTTATTATTCATCCTCTCTGTTTTTTTTTTAAATTAACTTATTATTCATCCTCTCTGTTTCCAAACAACGACAAGAGTTCTTTTATATATAACTAATGTCGTTATCTCTAATAACGGCATCAGTCATTCGAATACCGTTATTGGGGATAACGACATTATTTATAAGTTTTTTTCACACTTAGAACTTTTTAAAGTTAGAAGATTCACACTTGTAATTGAAAGAGAAATATACTGATGCCGTTATTCCAAATAACGGCAAGAAAAAAAAATGTAAAATAGATGCCGTTATTTCCAATAACAGTTTATGCTGACGTGTCCAAAACCAAGCCAGATCGCTAATTATTTTCGAAAGTGAGTCAGAACGTTAAATATTTTCAAAAAGTGGGTCAGTACGGCAAAATTTTCCCATAATATTTCCTCATGAGTTATATATTGTTATTAGCTATGTGACTTCTATAGGTGCAATAATACCATAGATGTAATCCATGAAACCGAAGATAAGAATATGCCCTACTAATATATATCTAGCTGACGCTAGGTTCTTGTGAACTTCGTTCATAGAAAAACTTCTGACCTTCCCCTTGTATCTCTCCTTGCCTTCGTCTCTCTGATATAGTAGGTTATCAACTGCAACTGTCAATCCCAAGTTCATCCTCTAATTTCTTTCCTTCTTAAATATATCGATTCATGATAAGTTTATTCAAGATAATTTGGATTCATTGGATGGCTAATGTTGCATCAAATGTGAGAAAATTTGATAGGACTTCTCACGCCTATTTCATGTACATGTTTAGTCATAAAAAAAAAGATCCAGTTATGTACTGTCGCATAGAGTCTTGTTCTTGTTAAAAGTAACAACACGCGCGCGCGTACACACACGCGCGCCGACACACAGATATATATCATTAAGTGAGCACTCTAGCACTTGAGGTTCAGCCTTCCCAGCCAATCAAGTGGGTGTTCGGTGTTTAGCCACTCTGATCAGTCAACCAGGCCGGGAAAGAACACATTTTGGAGCACTCAAATATATATATAAATATACACATACATACACACACACATTATTAGCAAGCATAGTGCGCATATGCAATGCATGTACAAAAGAATAATTGTAAAAGAATATTAAAAATCTGTTACAAATATTGTTTACAAAATTCCTTTTTCAAAGAGAAGATAGAGAGGTACAAAACATAGAAGAGAACAGGAGAGAGGAAAACCGAAAGAAAAGAAAAGGAAAAAATTAATAAAACAACTTACAAGAACAAATGAAAAGTACAACTTGAGAAGTCGAGGCCTGTGTATCACACAGTGTCCTTAAAACAGATTTCGCCTCTTTCCGGTTGCTGGAATGAACGGAGGCGTCTGTCTCCCAGGATGCAACGACTTGGAGCGATCCCGTAGGCACCACGTACCACTCCCGAACTGAGTATAAGCGATTGAACCTATCACCGACTTACCAACAAAAGTAGAACCGACGAACAGTACTGAAGAAGACTCAGAGAAGGAGAGAAGAAGATCTGGTTTGTGCAGGGAAGAAAGTAAAGGGGAGGCCTCTATTTATAGAGTCTGGGTTAAATCAGTAACGGCAGACAAGGCTGTTAATGCCTTCACTGTAACGGCAGACAGCGAATTGAATGCCGACACTGTCAACGGCAGACATCATTTACTGCCTTCAGTGTAACGGCAGACAGTGAATTGAATGCCTTCAGCGTAACGGCAGACAAAATATTAAATACAGCACTGAAATGGTAGACAGAATCGTTTCTGCATTCATTTGAGCCGTTACAAAAGGAAAACTGTAGCAAAAAGTGGCTCTGCACGGGGTGGGATCAAATCGGTCCGGCATTCGTGTCCGCAGGTCGTGCGGGCGCACACAAGTCGCATGTAATCCGGTCCGTGATTTGCACCCCCCTGCGCGCGCGAAAAAGAGCCTCTCTTCTAGCCATCTTACAATGCTTAGAAGGAGATTACTATATATCCTCTTCTATTTCCTTTGTTATTTCCGATGTGGGACTATGTTCCTTTAACCCATTTTCAAGAATGAAAACGTCTCACTTTGAGAGACAATTTCTCATTCACCCCTTAACCGATTTTAGCAAACCAATATATGATTTTGATCTACTCACGAAGGAGAACACAAATCAATCAAGATCTCTCAATAATTCATTGAGGATCTTACCCAAAAAATTGCTCAAAAATCAGTTCGAAAATGGTGTCTAAAACACTCATTTTCTAACAATCCCCACATGAATGAAAATTGACGACCACAGACAGGACAGACTGACACGACAGACTGACACGACAGACTGACCCGACAGACTTGGTGATAGAATTCAACGATTGATTTCTGCATAGGATAGGTAGGTGTTACCCTTTGAACCTTCCCTTATGAAAATATGTTTACTTTACTAACTAAACAGTAGACGCGATGTCTTTGAACTGTTCTGCCATTTGTGTAAACGATGACATATCTCACACAGAAATCTTTCTAATGCTTTTTCAATTCTCACTGTTATGTTCGTTTTGGCCATGAACATACGCCTGGTTCTGCAAGATTTTAACAGGAATATTGCCCTATATTATTCCCTTGGAAGCGGCCCTTCTTCCATCTTACATAGGTGATTTCTTACTTAAGAGTAACCCGCATTACTCTGCTCGGATATCCGACGCATAAGAATCATTAAAAGCCTAGCTTAACCTATTACCTTGCGGGCATCACTGTTTCATCCTGGGAATGGACATGGAAAAATCCCTACAGTGATCTAACTTGGTCTTTACAATTTAGTTGTCCCTTTGAACCTAGATCTTGGGATCTCCAGTCAGCTAGGTTGGGTTTCCATTGTATCGACTTATTCTTTCATGGGCTTTAGTCCCATTCCCCTCGATGATTTATCAACTAACTCTCTGTTTAACCCTTTGGTTAGTGGATCCACAATGTTATCTTTTGACTTTACATAGTCCATAGAGATAACCCCAGTAGAGAGTAGTTGTCTAACGGTATTATGTCTTCGACGAATATATCTAGATTTACCATTATACATATTGCTCTGTGCTCTACAAATTGCAGATTGACTATCTGAATGTATGCAGATTGGAGGCACAGGCTTCGTCCACCTTGGAATATCCTCAAGGAAGTGGCGTAACCATTCAGCCTCTTCCCCACATTTGTCTAATGCGATAAATTCTGATTCCATCGTGGATTTAGCAATCACTGTTTGTTTCGAGGATTTCCAAGAAACTGCTGCACCACCTAGTGTAAACACATAACCACTAGTGGATTTTGAATTATCACTCGATATCCAGTTCGCATCACTGTATCCTTCAAGTACAGCTGGGTATCTCGTATAGTGCAGCCCGTAGTTACGAGTAAAACGCAAGTACTTCAATACTCTTATAATTGCTTGCCAATGCTCGCTTCCAGGATTACTCGTGTATCTACTTAGTTTACTTACTGCATAGGCTATGTCTGGTCTTGTACAACTCATTAAGTACATTAGACTGCCTATGATTCTAGAGTATTCTACTTGAGAAATACTCTCCCCTTTATTCTTGGATAAATGTAAAGTTAGATCTATTGGAGTTCTGGCAATTCCAGAATTATCTTTATCAAATTTTCCAAGAATATTGTCAACATAATGTGACTGGCTTAAAATAAGCTCGTCTGATGTTCTTGTGATTTTAATTCCCAATATAACATCAGCTAGTCCCATGTCTTTCATGTCAAACCTCGAGTTTAACATGTTTTTAACAGATTTAATTATCTGATCATTGCTTCCAATAATAAGCATGTCATCTATATACAAACATATAATGACATATCCATCTTCTGTGTCTTTGACATATACACATTTATCACATTCATTGATCTTGAAACCATTTGTCATCATGACATTGTCAAATTTTTCATGCCACTATTTTGGAGCTTGTTTCAAGCCATATAATGACTTCACCCGTTTACACACTTTCTTTTCATGTCCTGGAGCTGAAAAACCCTCAGGTTGTTCCATGTAGATTTCTTCATCTAAATCTCCATTAAGAAAAGCTGTTTTTACATCCATTTGATGCACTTCAAGATTGCGTAGAGCTGCTACGGCAAGTACCATCCTAATAGAATTTATTCTCGTCACAGGAGAATATGTATCAAAGTAATCAAGACCTTCCTTTTGTTTATAACCTTTAATTACAAGTCTTGCCTTGTATTTATCAATTGATCCATCAGGTTTGATTTTTCTCTTAAAGATCCACTTAGAACCTAAAGGTTTACTACCCGGTGGAAGATCAACTAGTTCCCAAGTATGGTTTTGCAAGATAGAATCAATTTCACTCTTGATGACTTCTTTCCATTGAGGACCATCACTAGAGTTCACCGCTTCCTTGAAGGTTTGGGGTTCTCCTTCAAGCATAAAAGTCAAGAAATCCGGACCAAAAGATTTTTCCGTTCTTGTTCTTTTACTGCGTCGAGGTTCCTCCTCAACTTCCTCATTTTGGTCTTCACTATCTTCACTGATAGTCTCATGTGTTCGTTTGGAGGAACTTGGTTCCTCCTTTGACTTACATAGAAATACATCTTCAAAGAACGATGCATTTCTAGATTCCATTATCGTGTTTTTTGATATCTCAGTGATATCGGATTTGTACACCAAGAACCGATAGGCACTACTGTGCATAACCAATGAAAATACAATCAACTGTTTTTGGTCCTATTTTCATTTTCTTAGGTGGAGGTACTACCACCTTGGCAAGACATCCCCACATTCGCAAGTAATTGTAGGATGACTTTCTTCCTTTCCATAATTCATTTGGAGTTTTTTATTCTTTCCTTTTGGGCACTTTATTCAAAAGGTAGTTAGCTGAAAGAATAGCTTCTCCCCACAAGTTTGGTGGTAAACCAGAACTTATTAACATCGCATTCATCATTTCTTTCAATGTACGATTCTTTCTCTCAGCAACACCGTTGGACTGAGGAGAATAAGGCGTTGTGGTTTCATGTATAATCCCATGCTTAGCACATGTGTCAGCAAATGGCGATTCATACTCTCCACCTCGGTCACTTCTTAGCGCCTTAATTTTCTTATTGAGTTGATTTTCAACCTCATTTTTATAGAGAACAAATTTCTCTATAGCTTCATATTTGCTTTTAAGCAAGTATACATAGCAATATTTTGTGTTATCATCTATGAAGGTAATAAAATATTTATTATCACCTCTTGTTTGTATCATTTTCAAATCACAAATATCAGTGTGAATTAGATCAAGTGGTTCGGTATTTCTTTCAACACTTTTAAATGATGATCTTGTTAGTTTTGCCTCAACACAAGTTTTACATTTGTGTTTGGAATCAATTTGGAACGTTGGTATGTGATTCAAGTTAATTAGTCTTCGCAAAGTATCATAATTAACATGTCCTAGTCTACCATGCCATAAATTGGAAGACTCAAGCAAATAAGTAGAAGAGCTAGCTTTATTCATATTCTTGACCATGGTCATTACATTGAGTTTGAACATTCCACCACTCATATATCCTCTACCAACATACATTCCACTTTTAGACAAAACAAATTTGTTCGACTCGAAAACTAAACAAAAACCGTGGTTATTAAGCAACGAACCAGATACCAGATTCTTACGGATTTCAGGAACATATGCAACATTGTTCAGAGTCAGTTCCTTTCCAGAAGTCATCTTCAAGATTACCTTGCCTTGGCCCTTTATTTCTGAAGTAGCCGAGTTCCCCATAAACATTTTCTCCCCATTCTCTAATGGTTCGAAAGTGGAGAACATACTACTATTGGAGCACACATGTCGAGTAGCTCCAGTGTCAATCCACCATTCCTTTGGGTTTGAACCTAACATATTCACTTCTGATATCACAGCTGAGAGGTTGATATCGGAAACATCTTGAACAATTCCTTGAACCAAGTTTGCTTCTCTGTTCCTGTTCCTCTTGGGAAGTCTGCATTCAGTGGACTTGTGACCCATTTTGTCACAATTGAAGCACTTGCCTTGAAACTTCGGCTTCTTGGAGATTCCTCCCTTAGGCCCCAACTTCGGACCCTTGTTGTTGTGCTTGTTGGAACGTTGTTTATGTTCCATTACATTTGCCTTAGCTGCATGACTGATGAGTCTAACTTTTTCAGATCCCCTATTGTCTTCTTCAATACGAAGCCTGACAATGAGATCTTCAATGCCCATTTCTTTTCGCTTATGCTTTAGGTAATTCTTAAAGTCTTTCCAACCTTGTGGTAATTTTTCAATTATACAAGCCACTTGGAAACTTTCACTTAAGTTCATACCTTCAGCATGAATCTCATGCAAGATTAGTTGTAATTCTTGAACTTGACTGATTACTGTTTTAGAATCTACCATTTTATAGTCTAGGAAGCGGCCCACAATGAATTCCTTTAATTACAAGTCTGTTTTAAGTTTGTTACAAATATTGTTTACAAAATTCCTTTTTCAAAGAGAAGATAGAGAGGCACAAAACATAGAAGAGAACAGGGGAGAGGAAAACCGAAAGAAAAGAAAATGAAAAATTAATAAAACAACTTACAAGAACAAATGAAAAGTACAACTTGAGAAGCCGAGGCCGGTGTATCACACAGTGTCCTTAAAACAGATTTCGCCTCTTTTCGGTTGCTGGAATGAACGGAGGCGTCTGTCTCCCAGGATGCAACGACTTGGAGCGATCCCGTAGGCACCACGTACCACTCCCGAACTGAGTATAAGCGATTGAACCTATCACCGACTTACCAACAAAAGTAGAACCGACGAACAGTAATGAAGAAGACTCAGAGAAGGAGAGAAGAAGATCTGGTTTGTGCAGGGAAGAAAGTAAAGGGGAGACCTCTATTTATAGAGCCTGGGTTAAATCAGTAACGGCAGACAAGGCTGTTAATGCCTTCACTGTAACGGCAGACAGTGAATTGAATGCCGACACTGTAACGGCAGATATCATTTACTGCCTTCAGTGTAACGGCAGACAGTGAATTGAATGCCTTCAGCGTAACGGCAGACAAAATATTAAATACAGCACTGAAACGGCAGACAGAACCGTTTCTGCATTCATTTCAGTCGTTACAAAAGGAAAACTGTAGCAAAAAGTGGCTCTGCACGGGGTGGGATCAAATCGGTCCGGCATTCGTGTCCGCATGTAATCCGGTCCGTGATTTGCACCCCCCTGTGCGCGCGCGAGAGAGCCTCTCTTCTAGCCATCTTACAATGCTTAGAAGGAGATTACTATATATCCTCTTCTATTTCCTTTGTTATTTCCGATGTGGGACTATGTTCCCTTAACCCATTTTCAAGAATGAAAACGTCTCACTTTGAGAGACAATTTCTCATTCACCCCTTAACCGATTTTAGCAAACCAATATATGATTTTGATCTACTCACGAAGGAGAACACAAATCAATCAAGATCTCTCAATAATTCATTGAGGATCTTACTCAAAAAATTGCTCAAAAATCGGTTTGAAAATGGTGTCTAAAACACTCATTTTCTAACAAAATCAATGTCCTTGATTGATCCAATTTAGATTGGATTGACGTAATTCTTATTTATACATGTATATTGTACACACTTAGGCATCAAGTATAATGATCTTGAAACCTTCCAGATAATTAACTTGGGACCACTACAGAATGTTTTTATTTTTTAAATTTTTACATAAATATTTTGTATGCATTCCGACAAGTCTTCTCAAAACGAATTCACAAAAAACATAAGCTTATGAACAACATAAATTCTTCCGATGCTACAGTAATAAATACACACATCAGTGATTTTTTAAAACAAGGCAATATCGTAGATCTTATAGGAAAAGATACAAAAATCTCTGTATTAACCACAAGATAATGTATGCAACCATTAATCCATATACCTACAAGTTCATAATCGTAGCATCAACTTTATTTATAAGATGAAAGAAAAAACCCATAATCAGGGCTAGTTGTTGTCATCTGTGCACTCTGTGCACTTTTTGGCTACTTATTTTTTATTATCGTTGTTAGTTGTTTCAGAATTTTTTTTTGGGTTGTTGCATCATCATCATCATCATCTTCTTCTTCTTCTTCTTCTTCTTCTTGTCGCTGAATCTTCTTTATTTTAATGTGTTAACCAAGAAGGGGTGAGGAAGAAGTTAATTAAGAGTTTGAAAAGTACTAGGATATGAATTTTTCACTTAGCTGCAAATGTAAGCAAGAGAAAGAAAGAGAAGATTAAATATTTACAGGAGAGAATTAGTGTAGGTACGGGTATTGGGTCAGGACGAATCCAATTGGGTTTGCATGGCAACATATGTTTGATATTATTGTGTTATGGTCAACTATCCACCTGTTTCAAACGAAACAATACCAAGGACTTTGCTCATGTAGCTCCTACCAACTCCCTTTTCTCTTCCCCTTCCCATCCTGCTTCCTCAACCGCTGTCTCATCCTGCAACCATCGCCCATCCTCTTGATCCTCCCACCCATTCAGTAGCCCTCCCTTCCCCGTGCGCACCTCCTCCCACCGCCAGAAACCCCCCCCTTCCTTCTCGCCCTCTTCTTGTTTCTCCCTCTTCTTTTCTGGATGTCCCCTACCGCTCTGACGCTGCTTGAACTCTGTGGGTGCGGGCCCAATGAGGGAGTCCGACACCCATAGCCCCCTGCGGCGACTGTCTCTACTCCTGAGCGCGATGACGCGGCCAACATCCATGTGCCTGTTCAGGTGGTACCCCGACCCTTGCCCTCCAGCGAGGTGGGTAATGCCAGTGTTGCACCTCGATCGCCTCAGAGGAAGGCCCCACTGCCTTATGAGGGCATGGCTCATCAGCTCAGACGTTTTCCATCCCCGAAGCGTGTACACCATCGTGCACAGCACCGTAGTGAAGGGGGGAAATACGATCATCATCGCTGCGAAGAGCCTAGCCGACATGAGGAGCTTTTTGAGGGGAGGGCCCAACGAAGGGGTCCCCCTACTAGCCAGGTTTGGCGTAAGAAGACCCCATCGTCTAACCGACGTCCCCTTAGCCCCAGGGGCCACGCTGAGAGGAACTTCGAGAATGGCAATCACAAGCTCTACCAACACCACCCAAACTCCAACTTCATAGTTCCACAACCAACTCATCCATTCCCCAAACCATCACTTCGCACATATCAGCCTCAACATGCGCCAAAGATTCACCAGCATAACAATTTTAAAAACCAGTCTGACTCCCCCCGCCATCTAGTAGCTAAGGAGGATGAGCCCAAGTCCGGATTACAAAATCCCAATCCCTCCACTCTACAGCGCCACACCACCGGCCATCTTGCTCCCCTTATCCCACTCGAGGACCTTGCCCCGAAAGCCGGCGACTTGCGAAGCCACCTTGGGCCAACGCAAGACGGGTTTAAGGAGGACGGTTTCCCGGGGAATGCGGAGAGGGAGGGGCAGTGGAGCCTGGTAGTGAGCAGGAAAAACAAAAGACATGCTATCCCGACTACTTACAATCAAGAGGATCAGTTTAAGCGCAAAAAGAAGCAGAGGAAGGGCAAGAGGAAACCGGCTCCATGTTTCAATTGTGGTGACCTTGGCCACTTCAGGAGCGAGTGTACTAAGGAAGTGAGGTGCCTTAAATGCATGAAATGGGGACACCTGTCGTATGTTTGCACAAATGTGATGGATAACAAGAGCGATGATGAACGTCCCATGATCCGGGGTAGGTCGCCGGACAGCCCAACTATTGTCAGACTAACTAAGAGTCTAGACTTCATCAATAAAGAAGAACAATGGCTAAGGAATTGGTGCGCAATAGCAAAAATCAAAGCTGGTAGGCCTTCGGAAGCTCACCTCACCCAAGCTCTCACAGAGAAGTGGCCAATGCGAGCTGACAGAGACTGGGTGGCTAAGAAACTTTGCCATTTGCAATTTCTTGTCAGTTTCCCAGTGCCTGAGAAAGTCACAGAGGTGGTGAAATTGGGGACTATCGATTTTGGCCATTTCGCTGCAGAATTCAGCGCTTGGACTCCGACCTTCGGGGCGGAGCTCCCTCAGGGTGAGAAGTATTGGATTTGGATACATAACATCCCGTTGCATTTTTGGAAGCGGGAGGCTATTCAGGAGATTGTTCAAGAATTTGGAACGGTGGAGGAACTTGATGAACAAACGATGCGTAAATCAGAGCTCATATCGGCTAAGGTCCTGATTCGAAGCACGGATATAGCACTGATGCCAAGGTTTGCAAAAATCTACTCCTTTGATGAAGCTTATCTCGTAAGATTCGTGTTGCACAAGAAAATTGAGACCTCGGAAGAGCTGGCGAAGAGCTCTCGCCATGAAAGATCAGCTTCTCTTCGAGATGACAGATCGTACAAGCAAGCACTGTCACCTACGGAAATCCTTACCATAGATGGCTCCCACGAGGTTAAGAGAGCTCACCGAGAGATTATTAAAGCGGCGAGGGGGCGGGAGGAGCGCGCTAGGCAGAACACTCAGACTCCGGTTGAGGGCGAGCGACCAGAGCAACTCCCACCGGTCAGAGATGATTGCCACAGGATGCATCCCTCTAGACCCAGCGGTCAAAAAAACGGCGACCCGGTGGACCCAAAGGTGACCCTGAACAGCGTCCAGTCTCTGGAGGGGCGCGCAGTGGCACTGAGGGGTGGTTCGGAGCAAGCAACCCCCAGGAAGGGAAAGTCGCCAGTTGGCAGTAGCATGCAGGAGCAGAGAAGAGAGTTGGTGGAAGGGACCAACAGACTGGGGAAGGCGCCAGAGGCTGACACACTCTCGACCAAAGAGTGGGTCAAAAAGTGTTGGTTCACACCAGGAAAAGAAAAAGATACAACCTTGGAGCAGGTGAACCAAACACCAGGGTCTATTTTGAGGAAAGAGAAGGAACTTAGATCAGAGGGAGTGGGTGGCAAGAAGCAGGGTTTGGAGCTTTCCGATTTGGGGAAATATGGCAGTAGAAGCATGGAAGGAGATGAGAGCAGAGAGGAAAGTGCTTTGGCAGGTGAGGATGGAGGAGTGGGTGGCAAGAAGCAGGGTTTGGAGCTTTCCGATTTGGGGAAATTTGGCAGTAGAAGCTTGGAAGGAGATGAGAGTAGAGAGGAAAGCACTTTGGCAGGTGAAGATGAAGCGTCGTTGGTATCGAAGAAGGCTCATTTCTCAAATCTATCTGTCGACACCGATGTTTTCACCAAAGAGGGTGTGCCAGCTGTTCAGCACGCCAGAACGTCTCATTTGCTTGTGGATGTGGACCGGTTGGGTGTCGCACCCACCGACACTTTCCCCAATCTCATGGTGACAGGTGGCGAGCGAGAGCGGGGGGGTGAGGGACCAATTCTTGCAGACAGGGAGATTGTCACACCCACCGCTCCACCCTCCTTTCACTACTTGACACCTGGCAGAGGAGATACAAAGGCTGTAACGCTGCACCTTTCGAGGAACGCGGTATTCGATACCAGCGGTAAGATGGACCGCGGTGTAGCTTTGAATTTTGCTACACCGGATGGCTCTTCTGATGGGCCAACCAATGGGCCTTTTATTGGCAATATTGGGCACAAAGAGGTGTCCAAATTGCCTGTTACTGCTACTAGGCTTTGTACTCCTGTTGACTCGAGCGGGCCCAAAGAGGGGACCGCCAGAATCAAGTCTAATATTGTTTTCAGGCCTAAATGCGACGGGCCCAAGGAGGGGTCCGTGGGGAAAATTGACAGTATTATTGGTGAGACTCTACACACTGACAGTGATGAGGATCCAGCAGAACGCCTCAATCTCGATGAGGAATTCTCTTACTCGGAGGAGGAGTCTGAGGATTCGGAGTTCATTGCTAACACTCAGAGGGAGATTTCGCCGGAGCTTGTACTGTCCACAGTTCCAGACTCAGCTCCGGGATTTAGCTCGCGACAGCCCCGAGGAGCGGTTGGTTTCAGAGTTCAGCAACCCGCAAAGAGGGCTCATGTGGAGTCCTTGGATGACTATCTTGAGGTTGCCGCTGCGGCTAAGGCCGCTAAGTTCGACAATGGAGGTACGACAAGTTTTTTAGCGTCCATTTTAAATTGCATGTCAGATTCTGATGTTATTTGCCTAGCTATTACATGTGGGTTAGAAGTTTGGGACACTGAACGTATTGCACTACTCCTCAATAAGATTCGGGGTTGGGAAACACAAAGGGTTAGGACATCTGAAGATAACGCTTCTGGAGATGGCACAGGGCCGACTATCATTCTCGAGGATGTAGCCGGCCCTACGCCCTCCACTACGATCCCCCAAGTCATGTCCCCCCAATGAATACACTATTTTGGAATGTTAGGGGGTTGGGGGATAGGGGTAAGAGGGGTATGGTTAGGAATGTCATTAGCAACTCCAAGGCGGACGTGGTAGGACTGCAGGAGACCAAACTCCAGCATGGGCTCAAACTCAAAAGAGTGGGTGGTAACAGAATCAAGGAGTGGGTGTTACGCCCCTCGGCCGGTGCCTCAGGGGGGATTGCTATAGGATTTAACTCTGATCTTCTTTCCTGTGAAGAGGAGCACTGTGGAACGTTCTCTTTGACTGCCCGACTTAAGAGACGTTCCGATGATTGGATGCAGATGGTGACTGTGGTCTACGGGCCGAATGTGGCCACAGACAGGGAGGCTTTCTGGCAAGAACTGGCCGACATCCGTCAGCACTGGTCGGGACCTTGGATTGTGGGCGGGGACTTCAACATTACTAGATTTGCTTTTGAGCACAAGAGTAGAGGCGCTAGCGACAGGCACCGAGAGGAATTCAATAGAGTTATCACGGAACTGGATCTGATTGATATCCCGATCAATGATAGACTTTTTACTTGGTCTAATCTGCAAGCGGTTCCGGTTATGGCCAAGTTGGACAGGATCCTAGTCTCTATGGATTGGGAAGCCTTGTTTCCTCTAGCATCGGCCAAAACGATTCCTAGACCAACCTCAGATCACACCCCGATCCTACTCAATGTGGGGATTCGGGGAACCCGCAAGCCTAGGAAATTCAGATTCGAGAAGGCCTGGCTGGAAATCCAGGGTTTCCACCATATGGTT
Source organism: Hemerocallis citrina (assembly GCA_017893485.1). Taxonomy (NCBI): domain Eukaryota; kingdom Viridiplantae; phylum Streptophyta; class Magnoliopsida; order Asparagales; family Asphodelaceae; genus Hemerocallis; species Hemerocallis citrina. The sequence goes on along the minus strand of CM030359.1, from coordinate 21,438,063 downwards.
ATGGAGAACTGGGCACTCCCATTGACTGGCCGGGACGCGGCATCTCGATGGTGTGGGAAAATTCGTAGACTTAGAAGGAGGCTCTGTAGATGGAATCGGTCTAGATTTTCTAACATCTGGCGTGATAAAGAGTCCTATCTGGAAGAAATTGATGAGCTTGAGAGGGTGGAAGAGACGAGAGTCCTTTTGCAGGAAGAGCGAAACAGGCTTTTAGCACTCCGTGATAACATTGCCAATCTGTACAGACTTGAAGAAATCAAATGGCAACAGAGGTCCAGGATTTCGTGGCTCAAAGAGGGAGACGCGAATACGGCCTACTTCCATCGGGTTGCAAGTGCTAGAAGGAGATCCAATCTTATCCTATCTATTCAGACTGATACTGGAACTTCGCAGGATGAGAAGGTGATTTCCTCTACCTTCCAGTCCTTTTATAAGGGTCTCTTTGGGAAGAAGAATGACTTTAGGACCCCCATGGGTGAGGACTTTTGGCAAGAGTATCAAATGGACCCAGGCCAAATTGCTTCCTCCTTGGAGGAACCTTTCTCGGAGGCAGAAGTCAAAACGGCCATTGACCAGATGGGAGCGGACAAGTCGCCGGGGCCAGATGGTTTCCCTATGTTGTTCTTCCAAGTGTTTTGGGAAGAAATTAAGGGAGAATTTATGGATGTTATGACGGAATTTTTTCACAATACCCTCAGATTGGGGATGTTCAACTTTGCAGAAGTTGTGTTGATCCCCAAACGGGAGGATTCCAAGTGCGTTGGGGATTTTAGACCAATTAGCCTGATAAACTGCTCGGCTAAGATCATCACTAAGGTCCTAGCTATCCGATTGGGTGGCATTATGGACAGTCTTATCAGTAAGACACAGACGGGATTCATTAAGGGCAGATGTATCCTAGACTGCGTGGCTACTGCTGAACAAGTTATACACCAATGCCACAAGAGCAACTCCAAGAACTTCCTCCTCAAGCTGGATTTTGAGAAGGCATACGACTCTGTGGACTGGGACTGTCTGCTAGAGGCTCTCAAGGGGAGAGGCTTTGGGGACAAATGGATTAGATGGATCAAACAATGTTTACATTCTAGCAAAACGGCAATCTCAGTGAATGGGAGACCCGGTCCTTCGTTCCCGTGCAAGAAGGGACTCCGTCAGGGGGATCCACTATCCCCACTTCTATTCACTATTGTTGCGGATGTGCTCAGAGGGATGCTAGTTAATTGTCAAAGAAAAGGGTGGATATCTCCTGTGGCCTGTAGCACTGCTAATCAGGGATGCACGATCCTTCAATATGCTGACGACACCCTAATCTTTGGAAATGGATCTAGAACGGAAACTATTTGCTTTAAAGGGGGCCTCTGCTTTGAGGCCTGGTCGGGCCTTAGAATTAATTTCCACAAGAGTGCGCTGATTCCTATTTCACTCTCAGAAGCTGAAACTCGGGAGCATGCCACCATTCTCAACTGTGCGATAGAAGAATTCCCAATCAAATATCTCGGGCTTCCGCTCCGTCCAGGGAGGCTGACTAAAGCTGACTGGTTGCCTATTATTGACAGGGTGGAGGACAGACTGTCTGGCTGGAAAGGCAAATCACTCTCCCTTGGGGGCAGAGTGGTTCTCATCAACTCTGTGTTATCCAATCTACCCATTTACTACATGTCCTTTTTTGAACTACCAAAGTGGGTGATACAAAGGATCGACCGTATCAGGAAAAGATTCCTTTGGAAAGGTGCAGACTCGAATAAGGGAGGCTACCACCTTATTAAGTGGAATATCGCTTGCATGAAAAAGAGGCACGGAGGGCTAGGAATCATTGACCTCAGAGATATGAACTTGGCACTCCTGGGAAAGTGGTGGTGGAAAGTGTTTCATCACGGTGGGGAAGGATGGCAGGACTTTATCCAACCCTACCTCCGAGGAAAAGGGACAAGAAGCTTAGGCTTTCGTGTATGACCCAAAGTCCCCCGCTTCTGGAAAGGAGTTGCTAAAGCCAGCGGTCCCTTCAACTCAGCCACCTCATCCGTCATCGGCAATGGTAGAACCACCAGATTTTGGTGGGACAAGTGGTGCGGCCCCCATACTCTTAAGGAAGATTTCCCAGAGTTGTTTGCTGCAACGAAACGACCGAATATCTCGGTGGCGGATACGTGGAAAAGAGGGACTTGGAAACCGTCATTCCAAGGAACTCTTTCTCCAAGTTTGCTACAGCAACTGCATGAACTACAAATGCGCATTGTCCAATCTGGGGTCATATGTGCCCAAGGCCCAGATCATATGCGTTGGGGTCTCGAGAACAAAGGAGTGTTCTCGGTTAGATCTCTTTACCACCGGATCCACTTCCGAGGATGCAGACCCAGCTGGGCAGCGGTTCTTTGGAAGACCAAAACACCTCTGAAGATTAGAGTCTTCCTCTGGCTTGTGCTCAACAATGCCGTACTCACTAGAGAGAACCTGGCCAAAAGGCAACCTCACATTGCGACCAATTGCGGGTTCTGCAACGTTAACGTGGAAGATTTGAACCATCTGTTTCTTCACTGCACCAGAAGTAAGGCCATCATGATAGAGGTGCTGAGAGCACTAGGAACAAGTGACTACCCAAGAAACTATGAGGAACTGTGGGTCGGCTCCAGATTTGCCTCATCCCGTCACGATATGAAAGACGCATGGTTTATTGCCATTGCGGCAACCACATGGGTGTTATGGCTAGATAGGAACAATTTTTATTTCCGTGCTTCATGTAATTCAACATCTAGTAATCTTACTCATATCATGCATCTAATTTCTTTTTGGGCTACAGCTGCTGCCTCAGGAGCAAGAGGGAGAATTGCAAGGGTGTTCCAGGTGGATGAGTACGACGACAAGGAGATAGAAATCGGGCCAACTCTGGATTGATGAGTGGACATCAGCCTCACCTCTACTTACTTTGTATCAGGCCTTAGTATTTTGTATTTGTGTTCAGTTGCCATTAGGCCAGATGATGTAGCCCATCCCCCAGGGTTTTGTTGGGGGCTATGTTTTATTTCCTGTACTGCACTTTTATTTTCCCGAGGCTTCGGGGTTGTTTATTAATCACTTATTAATGAAACAGGGTGGCATTATTCCACCTTTTCTTCAAAAAAAAAAAACATATGTTTGATATTTATTTTTTTCTATTTCTTTGTTTCAAAGAAATATGGAGCACAGCTATAATATTAGATATATGAAAACTTGGCAATTTTGAACTTTTATTTTACTTGTTTAGTTTTTCCACTAATACCGCAAATTAAAATCTCCTCTTTAGATTGTTATTTCTTTTCCCTTATAAATAGTGTTGACAATTCTCTTTTGATGACATTTTTTCATTATAACCAAACTAGTAATTTACACCCATCTTAGTAAATATATTGATTTTAAAATAAAAAATTCGACATACTCTTTACAAATTACCTATAGTGGCACCAACTTTTATTTTATATGAGTGATATTTTTGTAAATAACTATGTCATAAATAAATTTAAATATTGAGGGTATTATGGTAACTAACAACAGTTGGTTAAATTAATGGTTTATATAATTCCAACTTAAAAATGAATAGTTGTGATTAGATGGTTGGTTGAATGGTAATCAACAAATTACATGTTGTCTACAAATGACAACCCCAACTCATGCTTTAAACTCATGCTTTGCAGATTTGTATAGATGTATAGAGGTACAAATATATAGAAACAAAGATTGTAATTCTAACTTTTGTCCACTTCTTCAGGAAAACTCATCGCACTATTTTCAACTTAAATTGAAAGGGAATAGTCGAAACATATACGTGGCGAATGTGCACTTAACGGGTCCAACAAAACTTGACCCACGGGATAGAACCAAAAACCTTCCACCAGTAGAGGTTAGGAGTTTTCAGGTAAGCGAACTTTTATTAAAGTCGGTTTTTAATTTTTTTTCTCTTTTACATACTAATGTTATCAATATTTTAATACAGGCATTCACACTTCTTAGCAAGTTGAATAACATTGCAGGAATTGAGTAAGCTGCAATTATAGCTTGTGGTGATTTCAATACTAATCCACCATAGTAAGTCATTTTTATCTTTCTTTATTTTTGTATTAAATATATATAATCTTGTACTAAGGATTTTTTTTATTTGTTTCAGTTCCCTTTACACTTCTATTCGGCAGGGATCGTTTCAACAAGCTCTAGGTCTTCAGTTTTTAAACCAAGAAGAACTTAAGCTTCAGTTTAAATTAGTAAAATTATTTAAATTCATTAACTTTTTCCTAATTTAGTTACAGATTAACCCATGTCAACAACTTGTTAGTACTTTGTCAACGCCCCCCCGCCCCCCGTCGTCTCCTCCCTTACTCTTCCTCCATCCAATGGGCGACGAGATCCTCTCCAGTCGCATCTCGAGGAGAAGATGCCCCTCCTCCATTCGTGTCTTCGCGCGACAGATGGGCAGCGGCCGTTCGACACCGCCGCTCCAGTGTGCCTTCACGGACGACGACGGCACCGGCGAGCCTCCCCAGTACGCCGCTACGCTCCCTCAGTTCGCGGAGCGACTGTGTCGCGCCAAAGCCTCCTCCCGCTGTCGACCTCCAACTGGCGTCGGCGTAGGTCTTCGCGCGATGACCTGCCACGCCCCCTCGCCCTCTCTCAGATCTGGCTGAACTCCAAATGCACAGTCCACCTCCCCGATCTACCTTCCCGTCAATGCCCTGTCAGCCTTAGCTCCTTGGTGGGCCGTCGACCACGTCCGACAGTCGGATCTGTTGCCACCCCTCGTTGACTGTTGGTGAGGGTTTGGGGGTGTGTTGTTTGGGATTGGGGTTGGGGTTAGGTTGGGATTGGATGGATTTGCTAGTTTTTTACCCGGATGTTCTGTGCACTTGCCACCATGTCCACACTCTCAGCTTGTTTTTGCGAGGGTTGGTAGTACGTGTGCAGATGCCGAGAGTTAAGTTGTCTTGCACGATTATGGAGCTTAGGCCCAAAGATAGGGTCCCTCCATAATGTGCGCTCACTAGCACTCTACGCCAACAGCGGTGATCTGCAGCTGCAATTTGGATGTTGAATTGCTGGTTGTGTATACGAAAAAGAAAGAGTAAGTGTGATGGTAGTACCGGAGTTAGAGACAGCAGCGGTTGATCTGGTTATTGTTTGTGTGGGGGGAGTGGAGGAGGTGCCTGGGATCGGTGTTGCACGGTTACGGGGCTAGGGCCCGAAGACGGGGTCCCCCCATAGGTGTGCACCTTTACAACACTAGGTGGGGCTTGGGCCTGCAAACGGGGTCCCCCATGAGGTGTCCTGTAGAAATTGTTGAGGTGGAGATGTATCTATTTTTTATCGGTAGTAGGGTAGTCGCACCCTGAATTCGATACCCGTTAATTAACGGCCACAGGTTTCGCAACAACGCCGCCACTACGCCCTCGTCAATAAACCTGCAATTTACAACGTCCACCGTCCGTAGGGGCGAGAGGGAAGGTGATGCTTCTGTTAGTTGTGATTGTTTCGGGTTTTACATGAGAGAGAGAGAGAGAGAGAGAGAGAGAGAGAGTGAGAGAGTAAAGATGTTGCTTCTCTCTATTCTGTGCTGGTGTCTGTTAGTATTTGTGAGAAATTACTAGAGAGAGTAGATGCATGTAAGTGGTGAAGGTATCCTCTTCACGGCTCTTCACTTGTTGATGTTCGTGATTAGGGTGACCGAGTGTTTAGTTTGATGAGAAATTGCTGATGAGAGCTATAGCGTGACAGAGGTGAGTACCCTCTCCATGGCTCTCCTCTTGGGTGCGACTCCGATTGGGCCATGTGTGAAGTTGCTTTGGTGAGGTAGAAGGATGGGAGCGGCAAATTTTCAAATCCCGCTTGATTCGCTTTAGGTGGGTGTGTGCGTGCCGTGGAGGTGGGTGCTCGAAGTTTGCTTGACGGACATACAATTAGTTGGTCCTCGTAGTTTAGAGTGAGAGCTGATTATATGTACTGGTCATGTCATTTCATGTTTTTTTTTCTTTTGTCTGTAGGTTGTAACTTGGCCCAGTATGCTGGGGTTGTTTTGTTAATTTCTTATTAATGAAATAGGGTGGTCTTATTCCACCTTTTCCCTAAAAAAAACTTTTTCATTCTAGTATCTTTCTAGATTGAATTGTTACCTCTCATCATTTAGATTCGAGCAGTAGCTCTCATTAAAAACATTATTTCTTGGTTGGTACTCACATCCATCATAGTATGACCCAATCACTAACTTACCACAAACTTTTGTGATCCTCAACGTTTTAAGATTGATATCTATGATGAATGTGTCCTGCCTAATAATAATTCTTTTATTCATTTATCACAAATTACACTAGTTCACTAACCCATTCACTGACCATTGCAGCCCCACAATTTGTTGCGAGATTGGGTTTGGTAATTATAGGATTCATAGAAGGTTTTTCCTTTATCTATGTGTGGAAGCATGTTTTCAAATTGATGCAGTTAATATAATAAATAGCTGGACTAATAGCACATGTAATTCACATGCTAGTCATCAAAAGCCTCATTTATCCAATCAATCATAATGATTTTTTTATGAATTTCTCATGTCCTATAAATTATATTTTTACATGTTTGAGGTCACACATCCAATGTCAGACACAACGACGCCCCAACTTTTGAAAAATTCACTTAACATAATAATTGTCAGTAAGCTCTGTAACCCTTTCCATTCTTCATTTAATTGTCTAGTTAAGTTTAACAACTTTACAACATTTCAATCTCCCTACAATGTGTGTGTGTATATATATGTATGTGTGTGTGTGTGTGTGTGTGTGTGTGTGTGTTTATTGTTTTGAATTTTATCTTTATGCACCACGTAATGTTTAACTGTAATGTTTAATTGGTTCACTTCATATATGCTTATTACTTTATTAGCATTATCGGTAGATGAATTAATTTTATTAGCATTATCGGTAGATGAATCACAATGATACGAGTAATAGAATATAAATATAAATATATCCTTAATTTATTCAGTTTATTGTATTTCTCAGTGATTTGTTTCTTAAATTTTCTAATTTAATTTTAGGAAAGTGCCTATAAATATGCTCACGATAGAGGTGTTCGCCGTCCAGAGAACCTCAGTGCATCTGGTGAACCTATTTTCATGAAGTGGACGACCTCAACGTCTCTACCATCGATTATATCTTCTTCAGCCATAGTACGTAAATCAACTTTAACTTTATATTTCATTTTTTTATTGGATATAGACATACACTAAATATTTTATTTATTATTTGCAGAAAATTGAAATGTGTGCAAGTGATGAAAGTACTCCCTATGGCAATGCTTAAACCCAAGATGCCAGGCGAGGAATTTCCATATGATCATATCTCAAGTGGAGCCAAATTTATTTTGATTTGAGGTATGACTTAGATTCATCTTTTTTTCTTTTTTATTTTATCTATAACATTCTACTTGCAAAAAAAGAAGTATAAACTGAATTGTGCGATGACTTCCTTTGTTATGATTAGGCTAAATTTGAAAGGAAAAAAACCCCTTGAACTATCCCATTTATGCAGAAACCCCACTGAACTATTTTTTTAGCAGAAAACCACACTTAAGCATGGTTGCAAAATACCCACTCCAACGGTGTGAGCTTTCTATTAAAGTTAAGTGAGGTCATTTGACAAAAAAAAAAAAAAACCCACCTTGCTTTCAGAATACCATTTTAGAATACCTTTTTAGAAAAGGTTCAAATGCTTTCCGAATACCTTTTTAGAATGAAGAAGCTCTGGTAGAAAGTTTTGTATGAAGATCTCAAACTCATTTCCTTCTATGATATTTGTTCTTAACAAGTCTGATCGAAGCAAAATCATCTTGCTTAAGAACTTTCAAAGTCATTTGTGGTCAATAGTCCATTATTCTTTGTTGATTTTGAGAAATTCAGAATTTAACTATTTTTGGCGACTTTTGTGCTTTATAGTACATCGTTATTGGCAGACTCCGGCAAATTCTGAAAAAGTCACTGTTGTAGCCAGCTTTGTAGGCTACTCCACTGTTTTGGCCCATTTCAAGATACTCAACATTTCAATGCTTTAACCATTCTTGTGTTTATTGCTACACACGCAAACTTACACACCCGGTAATTGAACTTTAAAATTGCCTTTCTAACTTCCCTTAAGTGTGTTTTTTACTTCGTGAAATTAATGTAATTATCACAAAGGTCAAAGGCTTCATACTTAATAATCGAGAATCTAATTTAACAAAATTTTGCAACATTAATAATCTCTATATCTGTTTGCTTTTTTATGCTATGAATTACCTCATGAGGTTTGACATAACTAGCCTAAATTTATGGTCATGAGAAATATGTATTCCGTTATCGTTTAGACCAGTTTTTTGGAATGTTGCTCCAAGATGAATTCCTATAGTTCCTCTTGAGTGTTTTGCATCCTTTTGGATTGTAGGCCTTCTATTGGAATTTTGATATAACCAAACTATTGGAACGAGAAAATGTATCATTTAAATTAGTTCAGACCAATCTTTTGCACTATGGAGAAAAAGAAAGAACTTACAAGATAGCCAGAGTGTTATGAGAAGTTAATGGTAAACATAAAATATGCAATCAAGAAAGTCGAATATTGAATTAAGAAGGGGTTCTAGGCATATGTATTCTTATGTCGGGGATTATATGTATAGACACGTCCTTATATATTTCAATGCATGACCTTGTTTAATTATTTTAGGGACATAACCTTTCGTTTGGCGATAATTAAAGTAAGTAAATAATGGCAAAACTAAACCAAACCATGTTTTGCTTCTAGCATATGTATACTACATTATGCATCTGGAGAGCAATACTATCCGTAACTTGTTCATATCAGTGCGACTAAGCATTGTACCTGTAGTTAAACTGAGTATGCACCTAGATAACTTTGTGAACATGTTTTTTCTTATGCAATGCTAGGTAGATATATTGTCAACTGCTGTCCTGTAAACTACAAAAGTTAAATGAGTGGTTAATTCACTAAAATTCCTTTTTTTTTGTGAACTTTTTGATAGCTGTTAAATGTTCCCAACGAAATTGTATAATTGTATATAGTGAAGGTGAGTGGAGTGTGTAATTTAAAGCATTGGAGCAGATATGCAAAAAATCACAAAAAAGGATAGTAAAATAAATAATTTGTATCGACTCGCTTCTGTCTCTATTTGGGCCTTTACGGTTTTACCAATGCAAAAAAGGCACCTAGGATATTCTAAGAGAGAGTTGTGAGCTCCGAATTAGTTGAGAAGAGGTCTGCTTTGCAGGTGAGCGGAGCGAAGAGCTTAGCTCTAGGAGAGAGCCATTTGGGAGACAAGTTTGAGGAGCAACTCTAGGAGAGAGTTGTGAGCTCCGAACTCGTTGAGAAGAGATCCGCTTTGCAGGCGAGCGGAGTGAAGAGCTTGGCTCTAGGAGAAAGCCATTTGGGAGACAAGTTTGAGGAGCAACTCTAGGAGAGAGTTGTGAGCTCCGAACTCGTTCAGAAGAGGTCCGCTTTGGAGGCGAGCAGAGTGAAGAGCTTGGCTTTAGGAGAGAGCCATTTGGGAGACAAGTTTGAGGAGCAACTCTAGGAGAGAGTTTTGAGCTCCGAACTCGTTGAGAAGATGTCCGCTTTGGAGGCGAGCGGAGCGAAGAGCTTGGATCTAGGAGAGAGCCATTTGGGAGACAAGTTTGAGGAGCAACTCTAGGAGAGAGTTGTGAGCTCCGAACTCGTTGAGAAGAGGTTCTCTTTGGAGGCGAGCGGAGCGAAGAACATGGCTCTAGGAGAGAGCCATTTAGGAGACAAGTTTGAGGAGCAACTCTAGGAGAGAGTTGTGAGCTTCGAACTCGTTGAGAAGATGTCTGCTTTGGAGGTGAGCGGATTGAAGAGCTTGGCTCTAGGAGAGAGCCATTTGGGAGACAAGTTTGAGGAGCAACTCTAGGAGAGAGTTGTGAGCTCCGAACTCGTTGAGAAGAGGTCCGCTTTGGAGGTGAGCGAAGCGAAGAGCTTGGCTCTAGGAGAGAGCCATTTGGGAGACAAGTTTGAGGAGCAACTCTAGGAGAGTGATGTGAATATTTGCAAGTGTACAAAATCGCAACAAGTAGTATAGTTAAGTGAATAGAGTGTCGAACCCACAGGGACTAATTATTTTATTGAGTACCGAATTTACTAGATGAATCACTATTTGGATGATCGAAATTAATAAAGGATTAAAGAACTAAATTAATTTACTCTAAAGAAAACTAACTAAATTAATGAAGAGGGAACGAAATAAGAAATTATGTTGTTTATCAATTGCAAATAAAATCAATTCTAGGGTTTTTGATTTCACCTAGTTAATCAAACACAATTTATGACTCCATGAATAAAGAATTTATTTTTCCTGGTTGTAGACCAAAATCCCATAATTATTCAATGCTTTCTCTCGAACAACACCAAAAATATCTCCAACTAACAGTTTGACATATCTTTATGCAAATTTAATTAATCAAAGACTCATTAAGTTCTGTGGATTTCTTAACGGTCACATTAATCGCGGTAAATTATCTCTAATTTTGCTCAATCAATGGTGTTCAATTTTTATTGTTCTAAATCACAAATTACCTCTCGGTCTCTCAATGATCCAATCATCATACAAAAATTGGCCAAATAATTGTACGCATTAAGCACAAAAATTAAACACACAACCATAGAGAAATAGAAATAATATGGAATTAAAAATTGTGTTCTCAAAACTAGGCTACATATAAACTCTAGAAAAATAAATTTAGTTCATAATAAAATTGCAACTAACAAATTTGTTCATGGATTGCATAATTAAATTTTAGAAGAGAAAATAAGATACAAAAATACTGTTTTGTAAATAAATAATTTACAAACCGAATCCAGTAAAACAATTGTTCTCTGTATCTCTCTTCTATGTCTCGAACTCAGCACCAACAGAACCACGTCAGATTTAAAATTGAAGCCCAAAATCGCGTTGCTGCTGTCCAATCGCTGTGCAGCACAGTGTAGCCGTCACCACCGAGTCAGCACGCCAGTCACGTCGCAGTCAACTCAAGCTGCTGTCACTGTCGAGTCCGTACGGCCACGTCAAAGAGATGGTGTCACTGTCTCGTCAAGCCACTGACTTCTCTCTCTGTTCTTTTTTTTGCGTTTTCTATTTGATTTTCCGTGAGTCCCTGTGTTCTCTGGTTTGGTGTTGCTTTTATAGGAGTTGGAGACAAGTTGTTGACAGAGAATTAAGATATATTCTGCAAATAAAAATCAGAATTTAAATTAAATATTGAAATTTAAATTAATTAGATTAACTTAAAAATAACTAATTTTTATTTTAGCCTTATCAAAATCTATTTAAATTTGTTTATTCTTTTTACACCTTCTTGACAATTAAAATTGTATTTTGCTCCTCATATTGTCAATTTGTAAAATATAAAATTCAACAAATTCTTAAAAATAATAAATTAATAGTTTTGCTTTGTTTGTTGATTTTTATCAAAAATAATCACTTTTTGCATCAAAAATCTTATTTCTTCAAAAATAATTAATCAATTGAAATCTTATAGAAATAAGCTGAATTATAAACAACATAAACAAAAACAAGCAATTTTAATGGGTAGATGAGTACAAATATTTGTATAAAAATTAGACACATAAAATACCCTCAAACTTATGATTTTGCTTGTCCTCAAGCAAAAAGTAAAATCAATAATAGGGGAATAATAATTAATAATAACTCAACCCATCACACTAAGAGATCTCATCATGTAAGCATCAAAATTTCAATTAAAAATATAAACAATAGCAAATAAAGTAAACCAAGCATATCCACTTTCTCCAGTACAATTATTTATTCATAATTCCAAACCCAATCATATTTTTCATGCAATTAATGTAATTATAGTATGTAATAACTCAATCTGTGATTATCCCTTCTCACTACTAAAAACCGAGTAACAAACTAGAGGGTTTTTTTTTTTTTTTTTTTTAGTTCATTCTCTAAGTTGTCACTTGCCTTTTAACGCGAATGCAAAATATTTGTGATGAATTCACCTGGTTACTCAACAAGTCACAAGCTCAGAGTGCTTTGCATACTCATATTTCAAGTTGCCGTTTGACGTAAAAATAAACATTGGTGATGAATACACCTAGTTACTAAGTAACTCAAAACATTGGAGTAGATTGACTTTATTCAATAAATTTTTATTTTTTTTATTAATACTCTATTTACTTAAACTCTGTTTAGGACTAGATCAACGGGGATGATCACAAGAAAAAGCATCACATTTTTCTTTCTTTTATGTATAATCACATGACTCATACTCCCTCCGTTCCACTTTAAGTGATATTCAGGAGTTTTGCATACAGATTAAGGAAGAGTGAGATAAACATTTGTTTCCCTTTACACCCTTATTAATAAGTCTACATAATTTAATTACTAATTCTTTTTCCAATACAGATTCTGATTTCAAGAAATTGTAATTAATATTTTCTCAATACAAATTCTGTTTTCAAGAGAAAATAAAATTACTAATTCTTTTTCCAATACATTTGGCATTAAATTTTTGAAAAAAATAAAATCTAGAAAGTTGAAACTACAATTTTCTAAGAATATTTGATAGGATTAAGATGAGTAATTAAGACAAAATTTCAACATAAATAAGGATTTTCTTGGAAAAAAAATTGGAAAAAATTGGATAATATCACTTAAAGTGAAACAAGAAAAAAACCCTAAATATCACTTAAAGTGAAACGGAGGGAGTACAATTTTGTACGGAATTGTGAAACTCAATAATCCTAATGTAAATAAGTATGCTTACTCTAGCTTTAAAAGTAATTGTTTATCCCAAAAAAAAATTATTTCAATGCTTATCACAATAAAGAACTCCAAAGTGTAAATGTAAGCCTAATTGAAATCCCTTTTGTTTTGTTTTTTTTTCTTTTAAAAAAAATAAATAATAAATTTGTAAACCTTCCCCCCAAACTTGAATATCACATTGTCCTCAATGGAAAAGGAAAAAAAACAAAACGAATACAAAAAGTTCAGAATTTCTCCCCTGATTCGTCGTAAATTTTCTGCACGCGCGGCGTTCAGTATTCTGGCGATATCTGGAGCTGTAGATGTCCAAATGGGCCGAAACTTTTTTTGCTGGAAAGCTAAGACGATAGGATACAACCGCTCTTTGAATTAGTTTTCTAGATTCTGACTCCATACTACTCAAAAATAGCCATCAATGAAGGTGTACAATACAGCTACACCCGGCGCTTCAAAAATTTGCAATCCTACAAAATAAAATCAAAAAATTAAAATTAAAGTAAACTAAAATAAAAATCAAATCTAAATGCAGTAAAAGAAAATATGGGTTGTCTCCCAAGAAACACTAAGTTTTAAGTCTTCAGCCAGACATGGTGGTGAGATGATTAAGTAACGCCAAGATCCAACAACATTAAAACATCCTTTCTAATTATTCTGTTCAGGTGTGGATCAGGTTCAAGCTCTAGTTTGAGTCATTTTCTTCTTGATAATGACGTCTTTGATTCCCCCACCTCTTTGAAATTTTTCTAAAAAAATGAATAAATAGAGGGTGCAGCATCCAAATACATAACATGTTCAAAAATATTTTCTTTTTCAGTTTCAAAAGTTGTTGCATTTGTTGGACATACTTCGATTGGCAACTTTTCAATTTCACCCTTATGCTTCTCGCCCACAATTAAATCAATTTTACTTACTTGAAAACACGACTGTTCTTCAGGAGGAAATTTTATGGAATTAAAAACATCATACGTTACTTGCTCATGCTGAATTTGTTTCTCCACAATTTGTTCGATCTTACTTTGCTCTTCAACCACATTCTGTTCGCCATTTTTTCTTGCGGTTGCTCAATTGTTGTCCCACTTCTAAGTGTTATTGCCTTGACATGCTCCTTGGGGTTGACCACAGTGTTACTAGGTAATGTTCCTACCATTCTTTCGTTAAGAATATTTGAAATTTGACCCATTTGGACCTCAAGATTGTGAATGGAAGCCGTATTATTTTGAATCGCCACATCCGTCTTCTGCATATACTAATCTGTCTTTTGCATGTACTGATCTGTCTTTTGTATGTGGTGTTCTGTCTTCTGCATGTACTGATCTGTCTTTTGTATGTGTTGCATGAACATCTCTTCTAATGTCAGCTTCTTTTCTTGTTGTTAAAAATTTTGTTGTGGTCTGATTCCTCCTTGATTATTGTTCCAATAAAAGTTGGGGTGATTTCTCCATCCTGAATTGTATGTGTTTGCATAAGGGTTATTTTGCATTGAAAAGTTTGACACAAAATTTTTATGTTCGGCATTTGATGGAGCAAAAGGGTTCCCCACTTGACAACCTGCACTTGAATGATTTCCTGCACAAAGATCACAAATCATATTAGATTGAATTGCATTAAAATTTGTATTACCTAATTGTTTAGATGAAATATCAATTTGTGCATTTAAAGTATAAATAGGATCATGTTCAAAAACTCTAGCCCCTTTTCTTGGCATTGTTCTTTCTGAAGACCACTGGTAATGATTTGATGCCATCTCCTCTAAAAGATCATAGACTGCTTTGTAAGTTTTGCTCATGAGTGCACCTCCAGCTGCTACATCTACCATGGATCTATTTGTAGCCCCCAAACCATTATAGAATGTTTGCACTTGTAACCAGTTTGGCGGTTCATGATGAGCACACTTTCTTAGTAGCTCTTTGTACTTCTCCCATGCATCATATAATGACTCTGTCTCGAATTGAGTGAATGTTGTGATGTTGTTTCTTAACTTTGTTGTTTTTGCTGGGGGAAAGTACTTTGCCAAAAATTCGTGTGCTAGGTCCTCCCAATTGGTAATAGCTCCTGCAGGTAAAGAATTCAATCAAGCTTTTGCCTTATCTTTGAGTGAGAAAGGAAAGAGTATCAATCTAATTGCATCATCTGATACTCCGTTGTGCTTGTGTAACTCCTGTTTCCCCGTATTTACATTTTATACTGTATTTTCTTCAATTGTACTCTCTCGTCTATTTAAGATCCTGTAATTTGTTCAGATTGAATAAAATCATTATTTTTGTTTCAACTCAAATTCTTGGTCCTTTTATCAAATTCATTTGTGTCCTATTTGTGTCCTTATTCATGAAGAATTTACCATTTCTTCTCATTTATATCTTTAATCTCCATTTTGATGCATTTTAACCATTTCTCCTGTTGGGCTCTTTTTGAAACGGATCCCCAAAACACACGAACCCGCAAACCCACAAACCCTATTATATAAACCCTACCCTAATGCTAATCTAACCCTAATCACTGTTAAAACCCAACAATACCCAGCCGCTAATCCCCTCCTCCTTCGTCTCCATCTTTCTCGCCAACCAAACCACCTTCGAATCCATTTCCGATCGCCTCGCCACCTCCGACCACCACCTACTCGACCCCCATCGCCTCGTCGACCCCCACAGCACCACCACCTCCACAAACTCCATCGACGTCACCTCCGCCACTCTCCATCCTCCGCCATTTCCCAAACTTCGAAAAACCATCGTCTTCATCCACCCAACCTCGCAACCCATCGCCTGTCACCGCCCCCATCGCCTCGTCAGCCCCTCGCCGCCTCGCCAACACCCCAAACCCACTCCTCCGATCGCTCCCCTGTTCCTTGAACCCAAACAGAGCCGCCCTCGAGATTGACGCGCGCCACCCCGTCATCGCCGACGACCCCCGCTGCGTCGCTTCCCGACCAGTCGTGGCCGTCGCATCGCCACGACGGAGACCCAGCATCGTCGCTTTCCCTCTCCCTCACGCTCAGTTCGACGAAGAGGAAACGAACGAAGAAGAAGGAGGAAAAGGCGGGATCGAGTCTCAGCCATCAGATCGCGCCAAGATCCGCACCGTGATTGCTGTTCGGTGTTCGTCCACACCAGATCCAGATCCGCTGCACGCTATTCTGGCCTCAGATCTGCTGCAATAGAGCGTTCTGATTCGCTGCCGTTGCTGTCCCGTGTTCGTGCCACACCAGATCCGATCGCTGTTCGCTGTTTTGGCCGATCCTGTGTGCGGGGAAAAATCGATCTCCGATCAATTTTTGCACGCGCTTTTTGAGGACATCTTCCGGGATTTTTCTACTCAAATTTCTACAACAAGTGGAGTTTATCATCGTCTATCTAAGGCAAGTAACCTTGTACATTTTATTGTTCTAGTACAAGCCTCCTTGAAATACTACAAATAGTTAGATTGTGACTCCCCTTTGAAATATCATTGTAAATCAATTTTGAATCTTCAAACTCACAATTCTAAGAGTCACAAAACTTCCTCGTATTAAATAATAATCAATTGGACTCTTTTACCCCCTTGAACACATGAATCACATGGACATATGAATTAAGGAGCCCTAAAATTTGTAGATACACATATATTTGGTATTTTGACGAACTTGCGACTATTATGACTTGAAAAACACTTATTAGTTGCTGTTTTGACCTCCATCATTATGTATTTATGCTACTTAACAACTTAGACGCCAAATGACATTTTCCCATGAAATCTACATTAGTAAATTATTTCTCTGTGTTGCTGTCTGAATGTTCTTTTGCGGTTTTGACCCTTTTACCGTTTGAATCTGGGCCCGAGCCCTGAATAGAAATTGTAGATCCAGATGTGTAGATACCGATAGACTACAAAATGTTCGAATTTGGAGTTACGGTCTAGGAGTTATGGCAGTTATACTACAGCTGTGTCAGTAGACGCAGTTTTGCAAAACTGCTGTATATATTTTCATTGCAAATTAATTTAGCTGTGTAAACAGCGAGCGTTTGACACGAAATTTTATTTGTAGCTGCTGGACACCATGTAGGACATCCCCAAATTTTTCTAGAATTAAATCACGACATTTTACATATGTATGCTTGCTTGATAAGAGTTAATAAAAGTAACAAGCCGGGGTTATGGGAAAGACTATAGAATGGACAATATAGATAAGTGTACTCAGAAGGGGGCCCGTGTTTCCCAGTACTCGGTTCATGAACCTGTTGCATGTGATGTATTCATGGAGTCAGTTACTTGGCTCATGAACCTGTTGCACGTAATGTATTCATGGAGTCAGTTACTTGACTCATGAACCTGTTGTATTCATGGAACCACTGGTCCTTGAACCTGTTAGTATTCACGAACTTGCTTCGTGAACCTGTTATTTAATTCTTATTCATGAACCGTGCCTGCTTGATTACTTGATACCTGAGTACACCGCCCTATAGACTCCATTACTAGGTCTAAACGAAATTGGTTTGACTGTAGCAACCATGTAGTAAAATGATGGATGCATGTCGTGCTACCTAGATAGTAATAATCACACAAGACTAGAACTTAATGCCTGATACCTGATTATCATGTTACCTGGTTACCTGATATCTGATACATGAAACTTGAACATGACACCTGTGACTTGAAATATGAAACTTGATGCGTGAAACCTGACACATGAAACATGATACTTGATGTTAGTTACCCCCTACAGGTTCACATGTCATATGTTTTACCCGTTGCATTTGTTATCCAACCTAGTTATTAAGATGTTCCCTCTTGCTAGCTAGTCCTTGAATTTGTCCACTACTTCTTATAACTTTGTTACATTTTGGATACCAATTCCTGTTCCCCATACTTGTACTTGTTTTCACTATTTGTGGCACTAGCTTGCACTAAGGGCATTTTCTCTTGTTTCCCCTTTGTTTCCCTGTTTATATTTATTAAACAGACTTTGGAGACGAGCTACCTGCTGGAATTGGCGAGCAGACATTTCAGGTTTTGCTTGGAGCAAGGACCTGTTTAAATAGTTGCTTTTCTTAAGGTATTTATTTCTCCTGTTGTATAAGACTTGTTTCCGAGTTTACACTTGATCCAGATATGAGAACTATTTGAATATTATTACTTGTTTAAACTGTTTTCTGTTGCTTTATAAATTATTCATGCATGCTTGGTTATATATATTTCTCTTGTATATTCTTGTTATGATGCTGGGTCGATCCTACAGCTTATGGATGATGTAAAAATCATTCGCTGGGCTTCGTCACGTGCTCGTATTCCATATTTTTGGGAAGCGGGGCGTGACAAGGTTTTTAGTAGTATCAGAGCCAGGTTTGGCTAATGTATTAGTCTGACTAATACATTAGACATGCTTGACTCAGTCAGGATTAACTCAACATTAAACAGGCCATGCAACCACATGAATGATTTAATAGTCAACTCGATCTGGATACAAGTCTTATCCCATTCCTTTGATCCCTTCATATTCACTTCTTTGATTCATTGCTTCCTTCCATTTCTTGCTGTCATCCTGATTCATTGATTCCTTATTGGGTACAATTTATTCTTTCCGTACCCATATACTTTTGCTTCCGGTGCAAGCAATCTCTTATTTCTGTTTGCCCCGTTGAACCCCCCATATTCCGGTTCGTGTGTCATTTATTGCTCTTCGTGCCTTGCATTCATCTTCAAT
Source organism: Hemerocallis citrina (assembly GCA_017893485.1). Taxonomy (NCBI): domain Eukaryota; kingdom Viridiplantae; phylum Streptophyta; class Magnoliopsida; order Asparagales; family Asphodelaceae; genus Hemerocallis; species Hemerocallis citrina. The sequence goes on along the minus strand of CM030359.1, from coordinate 21,419,588 downwards.
TTTGACTCACTTTGAGTACCATGCTAGTTATTTCTCCTCTGCTATATTCTTTTCAATTCCAATTTTGCCCCTCGTCCTTCTTCCTTCGCATTCAATGCCTTAATTTTCTTTTTGTCACTTCTAGTCATCCTCTTCTTAAACTCCTTATTGGATGTAGCTTCATTTTTCTCCTACTTATTTTTCTCTTTATAATTATTTTTCTGAATACTTTTTATGTTTTGATTATTGATTGTTATATTTATTTTCGATCTCATATAAAAAAAATGTTTCTCAACAAAGATTTTGTTATTTTGAACAATGGTATATTTCAACTTCACTTTTCATTTTTGATCGACTATATGTTTTTACTGGATTATTTTAGTAAGACAAATTCTGAGATTACATCGAGACTCCTGCTGAGATTGTTGACCGTAGGGAGAAAGTCTTGAGGAATAAGACGATACCGATAGTCAAAGTAGTCTGGAGAAACCACTTGGTTGAAAAGGCTACTTGGGAATCTGAGGAGAAGATGTTGAAGGACTATCCTGAGCTATTTGCTTGATTGTATCTTTGTATCTTTGTATCTTTTCCTTGTTGTTGTGTTGTATTCTCTGTATTCTCGCTCTTGATTATAGTTCCGGGGACGGAACTATTCTAAGGAGGGAGTGATGTAATACCCCGATTTTTCAAATATATGAAAGATTATTTATTTTCACATTTGGTATGCTTGGGTAGCATGTTGACTATTATCTCCCAACATGATGATTAAAGAGTATTGTTTTCGGTAAAGCATTTTCTTAAAGCCCAATGATTAGTTTGCTTATTTTTCTTTTAAAATAATTATTTTGGCCCAAATTAATTAAGCCCATGGTTTAAGTCCTTTTATTTTTACAACTTGTTTTGTGTAACATTTCTTTTTATAAGACTTGTCATGAGTGTACAAGTTTTATTAGTGTGGTTGGTGCATGCACGTGCATTTCGCATACACGTGCATTGAGCACTTTTGGTGGCCGGTTGGGTGGAGTAATGGTTTGGAATCATGGGTAGTTGTGTAGGGGTGTGGGTAGTTATTTCAACCCCCTAGTGCATCCTAACCCTTGATCTTACAACTCCCTAATAAATCCTAGCCCTCTATTCCACTTATTTTCTAGTATAAATACCCCTCTCATTTCCCTATCTCTTTTACACTAAGAGTATTATTGTAAGAGAGGTATTTTGTGAGTGGTGTGTGGGTGCTTTTCTGTGGAGGCCGAGTAGTTTCTGAAGAGTTCGGTGTGGAGCAAGGAGCAAGGAGCGAGGAGTCGTTCACTACCTTAAAGAACTTTTGCGGGATTTCGATTATTTCTTCAAATAAGGTGGGTGTTTCTCAGGACTTCTAATGTAGGGATTATACCATGATTATTATGATTGCTACCATGTTATGAAAAGTAAATTCAATGTATTAGAAATTGCCTGAGCATGCTGATGATAATAAGAACAAAAGGGTCGGTACAGTCGACTGTCACATGAACCAGTCGACCGGTACGAGACCATTATTTTTCATGATGTGATAATAAACATGTATGCCAGAAAGTCGTAATAGTACGATTACTAAGTTCATATTTTCCTATGACACATATGATGGAGGGAAGGTGGACGGATGAAAAGAACTAGCTATGATTAACAAAACTAAGAACGGTCGGTGCAGTCGACTGACGATGTGTTCAGCCGACTGGTGCATTGATCTAATTATGATTATTCGGCAATTCCATGAAATGAGATATTCCATTATGTTGACCTAGTATAATGACTTGAGATGCATATCTTCATCTTCGCAAGAAGTTATGAATAAGTGTGAATGCATGATTAAAGTATGTTTCCTTAAAGAAGAGACGATATTAGTAACCTGAATTTCCATGCTGCGATGTTATTGAACAAGTAAGAAGTGTGGTGTTTATGAAACATGAATGCATGTATACTGTGATGAAAGTGCCCGTGTGAACGGTTGGAAAGAAAATTCCTGATTATGAATTCTGAAACTGTCCAGTCGACTTAATGCGTGTAGCAAGTCGACTGAGCTGAACATAGAAATGTGCTATTAAAAACCCCAGGACAGACGACTGATGGATGAACAGTCGACTGTCACGTGGATGACACTGTGAACATGAAAAGTTACGGAACAGCCGACTGGCCGTGTGCAGCAGTCGACTTTTTCGAGTTTTTATGATGAACTTGTATTGACTGTATGAGTCGACTGGTGTCTTTCCAAGTCGACTGTACAGAGTGAATTTTGATATGTCAGAGATTTCATTTTTTGATCACTGTTGAAAGTTGTGAACTTTATTACTGAAGTCGATGAACTTTTATGGCTGTATGGATTTATGTAAAATGAATCATAGATGTGAATTGAGAATTAAATGAACATGAAAGGCTAAGATCATAATAAGGAAGTCTGTGAGACTCTAAATGAATTATGAGCTGAGAGTGCTTAATTGGAATTTGTGAATTGGAAATTGAAACGAAGAGTAGCTAAGACTCCCCCGGTAGTGAAATGAAATGATATTGAGAAGAAGACCAAGGTTGGTCATGTGTAAATGAAATGAATAAGTCCGGTTTGGTGGAGAGGCTAACTTTAGAGCTTTGATTTGTATTCATGATTCTAATATTTAGTACATAGTGAAGAGGTGATGAAAGTGAGAGAAAAACATAAGTATGAGAACTAGAGTTTACGGTGCGGGTGTGTGAGCCGCAGAATGCATGTTTGATGAGTCAAGACATGGCGCGGGCACAACTCAGAATGATCGGACTTTGGTCACGCTTGTGGGATGTTTGGTGACTGCAAGAGGATCGTGTTCAGGGAGGAGGCTTGAATTGCCGCAGAATGCATGCTTGATTAGTCAAGATATGGCGCAGAATTCTACTCCAGGGGCCAGGACACGTGCTTGTACTCATAGATCATCTAGGATACTCACCGTAATTACAGAAGTAGATTAAGTCATGGCGAGGGATTGAACCCTACAAAAGTGAAGAACGATTAAGAGGCTTGCCCTCGGACCTATGTAGTATGGGATGCATAGAATCCGAACAAGTGCACATTGGTGTCATGTAAATTAAATAATTGCATTAAGGATTAAGCGCACAATCACGACACGACATCATTAAGATTTTCCTCTTTACTGTAATTGTTATGTGAACAAGTTTGTGATTGTTAAGAAATGAGATTCGTTATACTGTTTCTAGCATAGAGAGGATGTCCATGTATAACTATCGTCGGTTGAATAAACTGACGTACCCACAGTTTTGTATGCAGGTAATTGCATGGGTAAGAGCAATGGATGCATAAAGATGTTACCATGTTGTTGTACTATTGTTTAATGTTGTAAATTTTACTTCCGCTGTGCAAATGAAAAATGTATTATTGATGTAAACTCTGATGTAAAAAGAAAAGTTTGAATTTCCTTGTAAAGTTGTACTAAAGAAAGTGAAAAGATCCTGTAGAACATCTCGAATTCAGTGATTTGGGATTCGGGGCGTTACAGAGTGGTATCAGAGCCACGCTTTCTGCACTTTCACACTTGTACAAATTTATAAGGAACGACACCCTAGAAGTGGACATTAGAGTGTGTGTTTGAGTCTAGAGATTTAAATGTAAGTGACTTATATTTGTGTTGCTCTATGATTTATGCTTCTTCCTCCCTATTTCTAAGATGGCTGATCACTTCGACCCTGCTGGAGGCGACGACTGGCATATTATTGAGGAAGAGTACCATCCTGGACAAGCTGATTCTGAGGATGAGTATCACCCTGGGCAAGCAGATTCTGATGATGAGGAGTGGCCTGAATCTCGAGAGATTACCCCACCTCCAGACTCGTCTGACGATTCTTCTTCAGATGAAGAAGAGGGACCAGCTCTGAGCGGCACTGTGGCTTCTCTTCAGAGGCAGGTGGAAACCCTGAAAGATAGAGTTGGAGTATTGGAAGCTCAACTGGCGAAGCGGAAGGACGATTTCTCTGTTCTCAGTCACCGAGTGTGGGAACTTGAGAAGAGAAAGAACTTGGCAGATGTGCTGAAGGATGAAGTCGAGGAACTACGGGATGAACTTCGAGCAGCGAAAAGGACCCGTAGGGATTAGATTGTCTTAGTTTCTACTATCTTCCATTCTGATGTTGAAAATGTTTTTAATTCGAATGTATAAACTTTGGAATTCAATGAAATGCAAGTTGGTTTAAATTCTTGTTTTATACTTCGAATTTAATGGATCTTTTGCATCAGAATATGTCGAGAAGAGGAGCTAGGAATGGGGAAGGTTTGGATCTGGAGACTGAACTTGCTAGGGTCTACCAGACGTTGAATGCAGTGGCCATGAACCAAGGAAGGGGGCCGGCGAATCCAGTGCCCGAGGCAATTAAGCTGGTGGAATCGTTCAAGAGAATGAAACCACCTGTATTCGAGGGAAATTCAGACCCAGATGCGGCTGACAACTGGATTCGGCAAGTGGAGACAATCTTTGAGGTGTTGGAGACACCGGAGGGCAGCAAGGTCAAGTTGGCGACTTTGCAATTTGAAAAGGATGCGGCTGTTTGGTGGCAGTCGGTGAAGAGGACCATGGGAGGCATGTTGCTCGGCTGGGAGGAATTTCTGGAAGAATTCCGCAGCCACTATTTCCCCTCCGACGTCCAAGAGAAGAAGGCAATGGAGTTTCTGTCACTTCAGCAAGGTAGCATGTCAGTAAGGGAGTATGAGACTAAATTTACTCAGCTCTCCAGGTATGCTCCAGAACTGGTGATGGATGAGGCAAAGAAGGCTCGCAAGTTCGAGCATGGGTTGAGGCCTAGCTTGAGATCTCGTATGATACCCCTGGGTATCAGGCGATTTGACAAGCTGGTCAAGAGAGCGGTAGCGACAGAGGCGAATATGGATCAGTTCCATGTGGTTCAGAACCGGAGGAACAACTGGCAGTCCGGGAAGAGGCCTGCACAATCAGGGAGTTTCAAGGGGCAACCATCTGCACAGAGGTTCAAACCGACAGGGGCGAACGCTATTGGTGTAGCTGAAGGACCTGGGAACAATGTGGTGAGATCTTCTGCAGTCACTTGTTACAACTGTGATGAAGTGGGACATTACCAATCTCGATGTCTCAAACCACGGGCTGGCAATCACAATGTGCCAATACAGCAGACTGGGAAGAGGCCGTACCAGCCAGGGCGAGTATTTGCCTTGACAGAGGCTGATGCTGAGGAAGCAATCAGGTCATCTCTGGTACGAGGGCTGATGTTTAGTGTGGTTTTTGTCATTTCTTCTTCCCGTTCATATTGTGAAACTGTTATGTAATGGTGTGTGTTATGTAACAGGAGAACTATATCTTAATGGAATGAAAGCTGTCGTATTATTCGATACTGGATCCTCTCATACTTTTGTGTCTTCTAGATTTGCTAAAGTGTTGGGAGTTGAACCGAAGATTTTTTCAGGCAAGATCTTAGCAGTAGCTACTCCATCAGGGGAAACTTTGACCACTGATCGGTATTATGCTGATTGCGAGATTGTGATTGGGGATAGAATCTTTGGCATTGATCTGATCGAGCTGACTATCTTGGGAGTCGATATTATCATTGGCATTGATTGGATGTCGGTGTACAGTGCAAGCATCGAATGCAAGACCAAGACGGTAACAGTGAAGGCTCCAGGTGGACCTGAAGTCACTTTCCAAGGGAAGCAGAAGTGTTCTAAGCTGGTGGCAACTATCCGCAAGGAAGATACTCCTGTGGAAGTGCAAGGGATCCCTGTGGTTCGGGACTATCCGACCGTGTTTTTGGAAGATTTCCTCGGGTTACCCCCGCATCGTGATGTAGAGTTCAGCATCACTGTTCAACCGGGAAGTGCACCAATTTCTAAGGCACCTTATAGGATGGCTCCAGTGGAACAGGATGAAGTGAAACGGCAGATTGAGGAACTGTTGGAGAAAGGCTTTATTCAACCTAGTGCGTCACCTTGGGGAGCACCAGTGCTTTTGGTAAAGAAGAAGGATGGATCGATGAGAATGTGCATCGATTACCGAGAGCTGAATAAGGTCACTGTTCAGAATAAGTATCTGATTCCTCGAATTGATGACTTGTTCGATCGTCTACAAGGAGCAGCTGTATTCTCCAAAATAGATCTTCGATCAGGATATCACCAGGTTCGAGTGAAAGCTGAAGATGTGCACAAAACTACATTTAGAACTCGACATGGGCATTACGAATTCTTAGTTATGCCATTCGGAGTGACAAATGCACCCGCAATCTTCATGGATCTGATGAACAGAGTTCTGAGGCCGTTCATTGATTCTTTCGTCGTGGTCTTTATCGACGATATTCTCGTGTACTCCAAGTTAGTGGAGGAGCACACTGAGCACCTGGCAGCAGTGTTGCAGAAGCTGAAAGAGCAGAGGTTGTATGCCAAGCTATCCAAGTGTGATTTCTGGAAATCTGAAGTGGCATTCCTAGGTCACATCCTTTCTAAGGAGGGAGTGGCAACTGACCCTCAGAAGATAGAGGCAGTGAGAGATTGGGCTAGGCCTACTACAGTGAAGGAAGTCAGAAGTTTTCTTGGAATGATTGGATACTACCGGAGATTCATTCAAGGTTATGCTCAGATAGCTGTACCGCTTACTGGACTGACCAAGAAGAATGTGAGCTTCAAGTGGACTGAGCAATGTGAGGCGAGCTTTCAGGAGTTGAAAGATAGGCTGACTACTGCACCTATTTTGGCTCTGCCTAGAGCAGGTGTTGAGTATGATGTTTATAGCGATGCTTCACATCATGGGCTTGGTTGTGTCTTAATGCAAGAAGGTAGAGTAATCGCTTATGGGTCTAGGAAACTACGACCGCATGATAAGAACTACCCGACTCATGATCTGGAGTTGGCTGCGATTATCTTTGCTTTGAAGCAATGGAGGCACTACGTGTGCGGTGAGAAGTTGAATATGTACATGGACCATAAGAGCTTGAAGTATATATATCAGCAGAGGGATCTCAATCTGAGACAGCGGAGATGGTTGGAAGTGCTCGAGGATATGCGACCTGAGATCAAGTATCATCCTGGAAAGGCTAATGTTGTTGCTGATGCACTTAGCCGCAAGAGCAGTTTGGCTAGTTTGATTACAACTCAGAGGCATCTGATTGAGGAGTTAGATCGAGCAGGTATTGAGGTTGTCTTGCAAGGATTGGGAGCATCTTTGGCTCAGTTGAGGCTTCAGCCTACTTTGAATGCAAGGATCATTGCAAGTCAGGAGGTTGATGCTGATATCTTGGAGATGAAGGAGCAGGTTGGAGCTGGCAAGTTGCCCGGATTTCAAATCAGGGATGGAGTGCTGTGGTTCGGAGATAGACTGTGTGTTCCAAATCAGGTGGACCTGAAAGAGAGTATTCTTCAGGAGGCGCATGCTACTCTTCTGTCTGTACATCCTGGGAGTACTAAGATGTACAAAGATATCAAACAGCATTTCTGGTGGTCAGGTTTGAAACGGGATGTGGCTGAATTTGTTGCGAAGTGTGAGGTTTGTCAGCAAGTCAAGGCCGAAAATCAGAGACTCGGAGGTCTATTACAGCCGTTACCTATTCCGGAATGGAAATGGGATAACCTCAGTATGGATTTCATCACGGGATTGCCTAAGAGTCCTAAAGGCAATGATGTGATTTGGGTTATAGTCGATCGACTTACCAAGTCCGCTCACTTTTTGGCCATGAAACTCACTGCTTCGATGGACAAGTTGGCTGAGTTGTATGTTGGTGAGGTTGTTCGACTTCATGGTGTTCCCTCAACTATTGTGTCTGACCGAGATGCGCGGTTTACTTCGCATTTCTGGAGGAGTCTTCAGGCAGCTTTGGGTACCAAGACAGATTTCAGCACTGCTTTTCATCTGCAAACCGATGGGCAGACCGAGAAAGTCAACCGTATTCTTGAGGATATGCTTCGGTGTTGTATACTAGACTTTGGAGGCAATTGGGAAAGGCATTTACCTTTGGTAGAGTTTGCCTACAACAACAGTTTTCAGGCTAGCATTGGGATGGCGCCGTATGAAGCTTTGTATGGCAGGAAGTGCAGGACTCCTGTTTGCTGGTATGAAGTTGGGGAGCGTCAGTTGTTTGGTCCTGAGCTTGTACAGCAAACTTCTGAGAAGATTGTTCTGATCAGGAAAAGGTTGGTGGAAGCTCAGAGCAGGCAGAAAAGCTATGCAGACAACCGGAGAAGGGACCTTGAGTTTGAGGTCGGTGACTTCGTCTTTCTGAAAGTATCACCCAGTAAAGGTGTGGTTCGATTTGGAAAAGGCGGGAAGTTAGCCCCGAGGTTTATAGGCCCATATAAGATATTGAAAAGGATCGGAAAAACTGCTTACCGGCTTGAATTACCGGAAGAGTTGTCTCAGGTGCACAATGTCTTCCATGTTCTATGCTGAGAGGTTATATTCCAGATTCGAGTCATCATTTGCCTGAAGTGCCGGAAGGGTTGCAGCTAGACCTGAATTACATCGAGACTCCTGCTGAGATTGTTGACCGTAGGGAGAAAGTCTTGAGGAATAAGACGATACCGATGGTCAAAGTAGTCTGAAGAAACCACTTGGTTGAAGAGGCTACTTGGGAATCTGAGGAGAAGATGTTGAAGGACTATCCTGAGCTATTTGCTTGATTGTATCTTTGTATCTTTGTATCTTTTCCTTGTTGTTGTGTTGTATTCTCTGTATTCTCGCTCTTGATTATAGTTCCGAGGACGGAACTATTCTAAGGAGGGAGTGATGTAATACCCCGATTTTTCAAATATATGAAAGATTATTTATTTTCACATTTGGTATGCTTGGGTAGCATGTTGACTATTATCTCCCAACATGATGATTAAAGAGTATTATTTTCGGTAAAGCATTTTCTTAAAGCCCAATGATTAGTTTGCTTATTTTTCTTTTAAAATAATTATTTTGGCCCAAATTAATTAAGCCCATGGTTTAAGTCCTTTTATTTTTACAACTTGTTTTGTGTAACATTTCTTTTTATAAGACTTGTCATGAGTGTACAAGTTTTATTAGTGTGGTTGGTGCATGCACGTGCATTGAGCACTTTTGGTGGCCGGTTGGGTGGAGTAATGGTTTGGAATCATGGGTAGTTGTGTAGGGGTGTGGGTAGTTATTTCAACCCCCTAGTGCATCCTAACCCTTGATCTTACAACTCCCTAATAAATCCTAGCCCTCTATTCCACTTATTTTCTAGTATAAATACCCCTCTCATTTCCCTATCTCTTTTACACTAAGAGTATTATTGTAAGAGAGGTATTTTGTGAGTGGTGTGTGGGTGCTTTTCTGTGGAGGCCGAGTAGTTTCTGAAGAGTTCGGTGTGGAGCAAGGAGCAAGGAGCGAGGAGTCGTTCACTACCTTAAAGAACTTTTGCGGGATTTCGATTATTTCTTCAAATAAGGTGGGTGTTTCTCAGGACTTCTAATGTAGGGATTATACCATGATTATTATGATTGCTACCATGTTATGAAAAGTAAATTCAATGTATTAGAAATTGCCTGAGCATGCTGATGATAATAAGAACAAAAGGGTCGGTACAGTCGACTGTCACATGAACCAGTCGACCGGTACGAGACCATTATTTTTCATGATGTGATAATAAACATGTATGCCAGAAAGTCGTAATAGTACGATTACTAAGTTCATATTTTCCTATGACACATATGATGGAGGGAAGGTGGACGGATGAAAAGAACTAGCTATGATTAACAAAACTAAGAACGGTCGGTGCAGTCGACTGACGATGTGTTCAGCCGACTGGTGCATTGATCTAATTATGATTATTCGGCAATTCCATGAAATGAGATATTCCATTATGTTGACCTAGTATAATGACTTGAGATGCATATCTTCATCTTCGCAAGAAGTTATGAATAAGTGTGAATGCATGATTAAAGTATGTTTCCTTAAAGAAGAGACGATATTAGTAACCTGAATTTCCATGCTGCGATGTTATTGAACAAGTAAGAAGTGTGGTGTTTATGAAACATGAATGCATGTATACTGTGATGAAAGTGCCCGTGTGAACGGTTGGAAAGAAAATTCCTGATTATGAATTCTGAAACTGTCCAGTCGACTTAATGCGTGTAGCAAGTCGACTGAGCTGAACATAGAAATGTGCTATTAAAAACCCCAGGACAGACGACTGATGGATGAACAGTCGACTGTCACGTGGATGACACTGTGAACATGAAAAGTTGCGGAACAGCCGACTGGCCGTGTGCAGCAGTCGACTTTTCCGAGTTTTTATGATGAACTTGTATTGACTGTATGAGTCGACTGGTGTCTTTCTAAGTCGACTGTACAGAGTGAATTTTGATATGTCAGAGATTTCATTTTTTGATCACTGTTGAAAGTTGTGAACTTTATTACTGAAGTCGATGAACTTTTATGGCTGTATGGATTTATGTAAAATGAATCATAGATGTGAATTGAGAATTAAATGAACATGAAAGGCTAAGATCATAATAAGGAAGTCTGTGAGACTCTAAATGAATTATGAGCTGAGAGTGCTCAATTGGAATTTGTGAATTGGAAATTGAAACGAAGAGTAGCTAAGACTCCCCCGGTAGTGAAATGAAATGATATTGAGAAGAAGACCAAGGTTGGTCATGTGTAAATGAAATGAATAAGTCCGGTTTGGTGGAGAGGCTAACTCTAGAGCTTTGATTTGTATTCATGATTCTAATATTTAGTACATAGTGAAGAGGTGATGAAAGTGAGAGAAAAACATAAGTATGAGAACTAGAGTTTACGGTGCGGGTGTGTGAGCCGCAGAATGCATGTTTGATGAGTCAAGACATGGCGCGGGCATAACTCAGAATGATCGGACTTTGGTCACGCTTGTGGGATGTTTGGTGACTGCAAGAGGATCGTGTTCAGGGAGGAGGCTTGAATTGCCGCAGAATGCATGCTTGATGAGTCAAGATATGGCGCAGAATTCTACTCCAAGGGCCAGGACACGTGCTTGTACTCATAGATCATCTAGGATACTCACCGTAATTACAGAAGTAGATTAAGTCATGACGAGGGATTGAACCCTACAAAAGTGAAGAACGATTAAGAGGCTTGCCCTCGGACCTATGTAGTATGGGATGCATAGAATCCGAACAAGTGCGCATTAGTGTCATGTAAATTAAATAATTGCATTAAGGATTAAGCGCATAATCACGACACGACATCATTAAGATTTTCCCCTTTACTGTAATTGTTATGTGAACAAGTTTGTGATTGTTAAGAAATGAGATTCGTTATACTGTTTCTGGCATAGAGAGGATGGCCATGTATAACTATCGTCGGTTGAATAAACTGACGTACCCACAGTTTTGTATGCAGGTAATTGCATGGGTAAGAGCAATGGATGCATAAAGATGTTACCATGTTGTTGTACTATTGTTTAATGTTGTAAATTTTACTTCCGTTGTGCAAATGAAAAATGTATTATTGATGTAAACTCTGATGTAAAAAGAAAAGTTTGAATTTCCTTGTAAAGTTGTACTAAAGAAAGTGAAAAGATCCTGTAGAACATCTCGAATTCAGTGATTTGGGATTCGGGGCGTTACAGTATAATCAATAGTCAATAGACTCATCAATACTGAATATTGTATACTGGGGAAAATTGAAAAAGAAAAATGGGCCTGGGCCTAGATTTTTATATAAAAAATAAATTTAATATATATTAAATATATTCAGTACAGTACAGTACGGTATACCATGATATCAATATTGGGTACCAGTACCATACCATATAATTACGGTATGGTACAATACCGACATTTCAGTATGGTATTACCAAGTTTTCGGTAATGTATGGTTTGGTAATGGTATGGTACGGTAATATGGTATTTTTTGACACCAGAAATACAGATGTTCAAGGTGCCAATCTAAGTTTAAAAATATGGCATCACCAGAAGTACTAGATGTTCAAGGTGCTACTTATATGGAACATTAGATTGGTGTCTTACAATGTCTACTCGAAATTTGTCCCCACTTAAAGTCTATGCGAAACCATCCTTTGATGTTTGATAATTTCACTTGATATTTGAGAACCTAAATTTTGTTGGTAAGATAGAGACGGTGGACTTTGATTATCCTGTTGAGGTTCAACACTAATAGCTAATAGATTTGTGGTTTATATGTTTATTTTTATTTTTTGTGTGTGTGCGCCGCGCGCACAATGGAATGCTTGATTCTAATTTCTAATTGCAAGGACTAAATCCTCTGGGAAAGAGCTATAGATGTCCACCATCCATAGAAGAACCTTCATTAATTGTTAATGATATGTGATCAGTTGTGTATGATTACCATAGTAGTCCTCTTCCATCTATTTTGCTCCCCTATTTTTTTGTCCATATTTTCTCTCAATTTTTAGTGTAATATTTTCTCTCAATTTTTAGTGTAAGTTCATGATATTTTTATAGCTATATAACAAGTTGCCATTTGGAGCCAATATTATAAAGTATGTAAGCAGTTAAGTCATTTACTTAATAACTATTTACTTTCCTCTAATTTCCTAGTGTCAATCTCCTGGTTTTTTTTTTTTAAAAAAAGGGCTATGCTCTCAACCTCGAGACATCCTCTTTGCCATCTCACCCGTTTACCATCTGAGCTATAACTTAGCAATAGTGTCAATCTCCTTAGCTAACATTTTTCATAGGAAGTGAGTAAAAGAACACTTAATTGGCCAAAAGTTCTTTTGTACTCTTTCAAAATTAAATTCCTCTATTAAGAGCTGAAGATGTATAGTAAACAAAAGCTTCAAATTCTATCTTTTGTTATTGTTACTTTGTGGTAATTGATAATTACCAATGCTTTACACAAAAATATCTGCTTAATTTGGTGTAATTTATTTCCTCTAATCTCACTTGTATTTTCTCTGTTAGCTCACCCATGATATTATGATTATTGTATTGGTTATTGATATATCCCTTCACATCATCTTCGTCTCCTTCTTCTAATGTAGAAAAATCTAAGCAAATGAATGTTACTTTTGCAGATGACGGTGTTAAATATTTGTGGATTTAAGCAATTTTATTTAATAGAAGGTTAGCGTTACAAGCCTGAGATCATTTTGCAGCCATCACCCCAAAGTGTAGTATATACTTATCGATGGTACGTAATTAATTTGTTTAATTAGTTTTGTTTAATCTGGGCATTCGTATTATCGTACATGTACCATTTCTAGTGCACCATTTCTACTGAATAGTTTAGTTCTTTATATATAACTATCTATTTTTTAAAAAAATAGTTACAAATAATTAGTGCTAAATTTGTTAAAATTTTGTTCCTTGAATTATACAAGAAATCTATTCCAATAAATTTTCCGTAAATCAAATTGGACATACCAACCTTTCTATCTTTTAAAAATATCCCTAAAATTAATTACTTTACACATTTCAAATCAAATTCCTTCGAATACTTTGCACATTTCAATAACAAACTTAGAATTGAAATTCTCTTAACAAAGACTATAAATTCAAGAAGTACTGACACTTTTGATTCATCTTATTTGACTATAAAATTGTGTTGTTTCATATGAGTTATTTATATATAAAAAACATGGGTTATTTAAATTTATTATTAAATTATTATTATTTATTTTTAAAAAGAACTTTTTACCATATTTTACTTCATTAATCATTATGTTGAATAGGTCTATTATTATTTTTGTAGGCAAAAGATACAAATTCAAATTTGGAGATTAAATATTAATGAAAGATACTAATTCAAATTTGTAGAGTAAATATTGACAAACTTTTTTCTTTTTAACGAAAATATATTCATCTGTCGGTAATATAAGATGAACTTATGTCTAGACTGTAGACATTTTATTTTGAAGGGCTAATATGTAAAATTATACAAAATAATTTAAGATTCGAATGTTTAATTCGAAGGTTTTTTTTAAAATTTTTGGAAAGATGCTTTTTGAAAAAAAAATAAAAATAATTGACATCTTGCAAGTAAAGAAGTTGGGGTGGGTTTATTGATGATTTAAGAAGCATTTTTAAAATTAAATTGATACGAATTATTTGTGAGCAGCCATCTTAAAATGATGCACTAGAAATGATGCATCTACGATGATCAAAATCCTTAATTTGCTTACTACTCAATTTACGTTATTGTAACTGTATTGTACTTGTATAGGGAAGCTATTGGTGCAAGAATTAAGTTTCGATGGGAATTTCACGGCAATTCAAAAACGTACGCGATACGAAATATTGATGTAGGTCTTAGAATTGCATTTCGAGTGAAAGCTCAGGGATTGGATCATAGTGGGGCACAATTCTTCAGGGAGAGATCAGTTGAATTCGCCACTGATGTGCAATCGAAGATGCTAATACCTCCTAAATCATACAGGAGAGGAATGCATAATTGTTAGATGATATATTACTTTAGTCCCATATTGGTTATGTATCAGTTTAGTCTTCTATTCTCTTCTATATATAGGAGACATATTGTATTTAGTTTATTCAATCAATAAAGAATATTTTCCTATTTCTAATTCTAACATGGTATCAAAGCAACCCAGGTTCGAATCCCACTGGCTACGCAATTTAAATGCGGATTAAAAAAACAAAAACAAAAAAAACAAAAAACAAAAAAAACAAAAAACAAAAAAACTTGCCTTGAAGATTCTTGTGCTTCTACATCCAGATCGTCAACATACTCCGGTTGATTGATCGTGATCGTTTGATCGATCATGAGTTTGAGAGGGGGTGTTATCAGTATCCAGTTCTCAGTTCAGGGTGAGATCCCATCATCGACAATTCTCAAGTCTGGGGTGAGCTCCTATCATCGACTATGTCTCAAGTTAGGGGTAAGATCCCATCACAGATCGGAATATATAGATCTTGCTACTGTTCGGGATGTGATCTCAACAGTGCGCCACCACTACTTCTTTCTGCAACACTCTACTTCTCAGTTCCGTCACTTGCGCCATCAAGCATCGTCACTGCACCACAATTTGTCGTTCCTTCTACATCAACATCGTCAGTATTCCAAACTCTTATTGCTTAAACCAACTTGAGTTTGATAGGGGGTGTTAAATGATATATTACTTTACTCCCATATTGGTTATGTATCAGTTTAGTCTTCTATTCTCTCCTATATATAGGAGACATATTGTATTCAGTTTATTCAATCAATAATAAAGAATATTTTTATATCTCTAATTCTAACAATAATAATGTAGCAGGCAGATGGAGGGAAGAAGAATCGTTAATGGTACTCACATATAATATTTTGTCTGATAACTTCATAGATAAGACCCACAATGAGTACTACTTAACATGGGAAATACGAATGAAGACCATCTGTGATGAAGTTTTATTCTACCAACCAGATATAATATGTATCATCACTTTATATTTATTAATATTGATATATAACATGTGGTGCTCTCTAGTTGAATGAAAATGATCTAACATCTCGATTAATAAAGAAGTTAGATTTTATATAAACAAATGGTTATAGATGGTCTGACCAAGTAGAAGAAATGGTTAGTTGGAATTTCATATTATTTAATAAACTGTTTTATATTTCTTTCATTAGTCAACCCCAACTAGTTGGAAAAATTGCTTTGTTCTTGTTTTTTTGTTTGTATTTATTTTCTTTCATATTTTAGTCTAATTTAAGTAAGACAACATAAAATATAAATATGATTTAAATATTGTCTTTTATTTTCTTTCCAATTTAAGGTCCCCCACCCCTCAAATTTTTTTAATGAGTAGTTACTATTGCATCTAAAGCATGTGTTTATACATTTAAAATAAAGAAATGCTTAATTAAAATCATTTGGTGAAAGAACTATGTATATAGTTTTCAAGAAATATCCTTCATCTCATAAACCACATTCTCTTTGGCCATAGCGATGACACTCTATTGAGTATGAATACAAGAAATCACACAAAAAGTTTGAGCAAGATTGCATTAGTAGTTGTCAGGCATCAAACTTATACGTGTAACCCAACTAACTTTAATCAAAGGTAGTCACTCTCATAACACTTTAATAGCCATATAGGTAAACATTCAAGAATGAACACAGTATACAATATTGCAGTTAATCTGATTGATTAACTAATTTCAATCTATTTATCGTTTACACATAAATATTATTATGGTATGTTGTGCAGGGGAATGACCGGATACTCAAGAAATTTTTTAGGTCCACCCTTCAAGATTATCAGTTCCATTGGAACCTTAAGGTTAAAATCAGAACAATTTGTTCAATTATACTCTAAAACTATCTCATTTTTTAAATTAAAAAATATTTTTTTATACTTTTGCTTGCAGGGTAGTCCCAACAATCCAAAATATGGATGCGTCACTGGTTACAAGAGAAGTCGTTTCGACTTAGTGGCTTTTGAAGAGGTAATATTTTCAAATTGTATAATATATTTTAAAACTTTAGTTCTATTTATATAAATAAATAATTTGGAAAATGATGCGCAATGAATAACATTAATATGTGCACTAACAAAGTTATGAACGACACAGAAATAACAAATGTCATAATGATTCTAAATCATTTTAAATAGCAAAAAATTTGGAATAAGAAATAACCAGACACCCTGTTCATTGCAATGCATAAGAGGTAACCGGCCCAAAACTGTTATGATTAGGAAATATTTGAGTAAAATCTAACAAAATGCTTAAACATATCTGATTTATCTTTTAATTTGCGTCATTAAGAGTTTATTCAAAATTTGATACTACGTCATCGTATTTTAATTTTATCATTTCAAAAATATGGATTGAATTTCATAAAGAGGCTTCGGTGTCAGCATCATCTCACACAAGGAAGTTTGAGCACCAGGTTTGTTACTGTAAAATTTATTTGTTACCTTAACTCTGTTAACTACTACTGAAGATAAGAGTATGTGTTTGCATGTATAAATTAACTATTCCTATGCACAACATAATATGAGATAAGGGTGTGCGTATGCATATGTTTAGCGACATATAAGCCGGTATGAACATCCAAACACCATAAACCCACTTCAGTATTAAGTAAATTATTTTGTACTCGAATGGCACTGTTTTTCTTTTTGATAGCCATTGGTCAAAGTATGATGATTTTGAAATGTCATCAATTTGCTTTGTTTATGGTTTATGTATTTACTGTTGAAATTCGTAATTTTGACTAATGAACATGAAATGACTATAATGCATTTGGTTTCCATTGTTTTGCTTGGTAAGAAAAGAAATTAAAAACATTGTTTTGCTTCATTACACGAGATATAAATTTATTATTCAACACAGTAATCGACCTGTGAAGCATGGATTTGGGTATGGGATATGACACATATATGGGTACGGGACATGCCAAATATGTAATGTAGGACATGAGGACACGAATTGCAATATTATATAACATAGCCTAATATCAACTCAATCATGTCGGAGAAATCTACTCCCAACTCGTAGTGTTAATAGCGGAAATACACCACAAGCAATAGAAACTTTCAAGACTTAGTTGAACCAAGAACAAACCACCACAATATATGGATCTAACAAGAACACAATTAATATGCAGAGATAACCAATACTTTTTACTCCTCAAAGAAATACAAAGATTACAAAAGAGATTACAACTCTCAATGTCTCTCTCTCTCACATTTGAAACATTCGGCACAATCTCTCTTGAAGTTGGACAATGATAACTGCTCACCTCTTGATACACAAATTGATCTATTCAGATTAGATTAGATCCAAAAAAATAACTAAACCCTAGAGTTTACGGCCATATATATAGCCCCCAGGTAAACCCTAAGGGGGTGTTTGGTACGTGGTAATGTATAAGGGAATCTAGGATTACTCTCTTGATTACCTGGTTTGGTAAGACATAGGTATAGTTTTGTAAATAATTTTAAATTCCGAGGGTTATCAAAATAATTAGTTTGGAAGGATAAACATTCCCCTTGAAAATGGTGGGATTTGTGGATTCCTCTGTATCAAAAATGAGTGAGATTATTGCATACCCAAAACACCCTCCAAATTTTTGGTTTATCATATAACTCGCTCTTATTCCCTCCAACTAAATTCACCCACTACCGCATTCATCTCTTCGTTTTAAAGATCCATGGACGCCTAACTAAAATCTCCATTGATGAACAATACTAATCACCACAAATCTATCTTTAACACTCTGTAATCCTCATATGAACCAAATTTGCAAGCTGATCAAAATTGACGTTTGCTACCGAAAATAAAAATAAAAAAAATTAATAATAATAATAATAATAATAATAATAATAATAATAATAATAATAATAATAAATCGATCGTTAATGTTGTACAAGTCCTCATAAGATTCCTTATGGTTCCAAGCAAAAAATCCAAAAATCTTGTTTACAGCGACGGTAGGAGTGTCATCCTAATTCACGACAAATTCTCGAGGCCTCAACTCTTGAAGTACATCATTTCCTAAAAAAAAAACTCTTGAAATTACAGAACCCAACCTAGAGGACTCAATTCTTTAAGTAGATCCTCACCATTGAGGATATCAAGAACGTTGTGTTTGTTCTTGATGGCTGGAACATCCTTTGATGTGAATCTAAGACTGATCAGGTGATCTTTCATTACAGAAAGATCTACACAACGAAAAGCATTCATGAGAAAGTATTTTTTTAGAGTATAATTTGAAAGATGGGCTAGTTTAGTTTTTAAATAACTTTTATATTTATTTATTTTTAAATAAAGCCAAAAGGGTATTTTCGGTAATGTCTACTATAGAGATGGATTGATAGAAATAAATTGTTCTATACCAAACACGGTAATAAAGTATTCTCAGACATGTAGTGTCGTATACTAAACACAGTATTGCAACATTCCCGGGAATCTTCATTCCCACCCTCATATTCCTGGGAATCCATCAATTCCTGGGAATTCTCCAATCTGCGTACCAAACGCCCCCTAAAAGATAAACACAAATACAGCAATTGGGCCTTTAGACTCGTAAGCCCAAAACAATCAGCCGACGTTGCCGGTCGACCGCATCCCTAGTGACGGTCGACTGCAACGTGTAGAACCAACCCAGAGAGCTGACCGGTCAACTGCACGCCCTAGGTCGGTCGACCATTCTCTTCTCTGTTGGACTTATACACTCGAAGAACTCTCAGTCTAGGGTCGGTCGACTGCACCCCCAGGTCAGTCGACCGCAACCCTCCAGACTAATTCTTCTACTTGGCTGCTTGTCTTCTTTTGCTTCTTTGTCTCCTCCTCTTATTCTCCAACTTCAAGTACCCCGTGCCTACGTGTATTTGAGGCCACAATTCCTAACAAATCATGCATAAATTTAATCAAAATGATACTCAATAAAACAAGTTGTTCTAATAATAATAATTAATTTTTTTTTTAAAATTCACACAATTTTTAACTCAAAATCAAAACTAAAAATACATTTTCCAAAAGTGACAATACTTCATTGTACATTATAAAACCAAAGAAGTGTATGCAAGTACACTATAGATAATTAATATTGTAAGAATTATCTATTTTTGTTTAGACATTGTTAATTATGTATTTCAATAAGTGTTTTAAAAGTGTCTTCAGTGTTCAACATATACGATGTGTCGTAAAATTTGGGACATGCATGAGGAGCGTCGGACAAGTGCCCAAGAGTGTTCATGGAGACGCATGTCCAATACAAGTATGCCTCCTTGGTAGAAGTTTGAAGGACATTGGATTAATGAAAGAATAATTTTTGTATGATGCACTAGTTACCATCTCCTTTCGGTGTATTTAACCCTATTTCAAGAACATTGTTTCAATTTGTTTTATTGGCACATTGATGTTAGTATTTGGATAGATAATTTTCGGTTGTTAAAAGATTTTGCAAACAAATATGGGTAGCAAAGTCAACACCTTTTAACTATCAAAACAAATATATACAAATAGTAACAATACCGTGGCATTAAAAGAAATTTAAACAATGTCTTGAAATGCATCAAGGGCCAAATAAACTCAAAGAAAATATTGACAATTGCATCATACCAAAATTATTTTTTCTTTAGTGTAGCCATGTCTGTACACTTTGAAATATGTAAACTAAATTAGAATATGTAGACTAAATTGAAAATCCAAATCTCTGACGGTAGACCAGGTTAGCCTCAACTCTCTCTTAACATACTTGACTGAAGATAAGATGCCGTAAGCCATAATATAAAAATTTTGCCGTACTGACCCACTTTTTAAAAATATTTGGCGCTCTGATCCACTTCCAAAAATAATTAGCGATCTGACACAATTTTAGACACGTCAGCATAAATCGTTATTGAAAATAACGACATAGGTTATTTACGTGCCGTTATTTTCAATAACGGCATCTATATTTAAAAAAAAATGTCATGCCGTTATTTAGAGTAACGGCATAGGTTATTTTGTTTTTCGACACCTTGTAGTCTCCATATAGAGAAAAAATTACAACTGTGAAAACCTTATAACAGATGTCGTTATCTCAAATAACGGCATTCTCAATACTGATGCCGTTATTTGGAATAACGACTCAGTTATAATTTTTTTTATTATTCATCCTCTCTGTTTCATCCTCTCTGCTTTTTTTAAAAAATTAACTTATTATTCATCCTCTCTGTTTCCAAACAACGGTAAGAGTTAATTTATATATAACTAATGCCGTTATCTCCAATAACGGCATCAGTCATTCGAATGCCGTTATTGGGGATAACGACATTATTTATAAGTTTTTTTCACACTTAGAATTTTTTAAAGTTAGAAGATTCACATTTGTAAGAGAAATTGTAACCCCTGTTTTCCCAAAAATGTATTATTGTATATTTTCTGTATTTAAAAATTTTGCAAATTATTTTTTTTGGTTTTCAATTATTTTGTCAAAACGTATTGTTGGGTCTCCTATTAAAATCTGTTTTCGATCAATAAATTTATTTGCAACTATTTTCAATGAATTTTATATTGAAATCCAATTCGAATTTTTATTGTTATTATTAGTCTTATTATTACTGTTGTTTTAAACCTAATATTATTATTGTTATTGTCATTATTTTTATTATTATTATTAGTATAAAGTCCAAATTGTATATTTTTATTATTTGGTTATTTTATTTTATTTTTCTATTGATTTTTTTTTTAAATTTCCTTATCGGATTTTATTATATAAACCCAATTACCCTTTTTTTTATTTACCCATACCCTATTTAAAATCCCCAAATCCATTAAGATACCCATACCCACATAACTCTATAAACCCATAATCCATTTAACCTACCCGTACCCGCTATCATCTCTCCCTATTTATTAAACCAGATATTACCCAACCCGTTTGGCATTTGAATCCAACCCGTATACCCGGTTCTCCCCCGTTCTTCCCCTATATATTTAAACCAACCCAATTCATCAGAACCCATCTTCCCATGCGCCGCCCCTCCTTCTCTCTTCTCTCGCTCCCGACTCTTCCTCCTCTCAGCCACAATCATCGCGCCCAACAGCTCCTCTGCCTCACCCGCACCTCCTCCTCTCCCGCAGTCGACGCTGCACCCCCGAAGCGCCGCGAAGCTGCACCGCGTGCCTCCCTGGCGCGCCCTCCTGCCACGTCGACAACCAGTGCCGTCCCCCTTGGCCGCTGTGCCGCCCCTGTGCCGCGCACCCGCTGCAGCCAGCGCCTAGGCCTGCCCCTGTCTCCCGACCGCCCTCTCCACTCCACGACAGCCACCCCCCCCCCTCCTCCTCCTCCAAACCCATGCAGCCTCCTACTCACGACCACCGTACGCTAGCCTCTTCCAGCCGTGGTGCCTCTCCGCGCCGGCAGCCCTGTTCCGCTGCCGCCCGTGCGCCGTCCGACTTCCACACAGTGCACCCTCTTGGCCATTTGCTATTATATGGGTTTGATCGTGGAGTTTTGATTATGTTGAATCTCGACCGTCCGTTTGATTGAGTTTTGACCAAGTTGATGGTGAGCCGTTGATCGCATCATGATCATCATCATCTTGGTGTTGATCATATTGATTATGGGCCGTCCGATCCGATCATGATCTTGATCTTTTGATTTGGGCCGTTGATTCTTGATCTCTTGTTGCGGGCCGTCGGATCTCATCATCATCACCACCATGGGTTTTGATCTCTTTGTTTGGAGTCGTTCGATTGGATTGTGATCTCATTCATCATCTTGATGGTCACTTTGATTATGGACCATGGATCTTGATCTCATCATCTTGGAGTTCTTGTTCACTTGGATTGGTGGCCGTCCGATCGTCGATCTGACCCGATCATCATCTTCATCATCAAGATACTGGCCACATCTCGATATTGATCTTGATCTTCGATCGGAGTCGTCCGATCTGATCCGATCGCCTTGATATCGTGATCCTTTGAATCTCAGACGTCCGATAATGTCCGTGATCGATTGTTCGGATTCGTGATCTTGTTTGTGATCATCTTGTTCGTGATCTGTTGCTGTTGAGTTCGTGCTCCGGGATCCGTTCCCGTTATTATCTTCTTTTGGTTGGATTCATTGTCGTCTTTCAAGCAAGTAACTTATAGTACAATTCATTAGGTTGATACAAGTCAAAAAGTTCACATCTAGTGTAGTTGGGTCTAGAGACGACTGAAATTTATATTTGCCTTGATGGGTTTCGTCTTTATTGTGAAAATTTGGCCATAGATGACTTATGACACCAAGTTTGATAGGATAATAACATAGGTTATGCCCAAAACTTGATTTTGATGCGTGTATGTGAATATTGCATGAGTTGTATTTGATTGAATGCCCATGTGAAAATAATAGGTGTGGACATGTTAGAAACCCTAAATCATGATGTTTAAATATTTGGTAGGTTATATTTCAAGTTTGGTTGAGTTTGGATCAATATTATGAAAGTTACGATGTTTTTGATTAGAGGTGTGAAATTTGTAATTGCAGCTTGTTCTGTTTTGTTTACTGTTTTCACCCATGCTACAGTCCGAATCTTAACTTTGAAATAAAAGATAGATTTTAGATAATTGTGTCTATTTTCAAACCCCACTGGTTTTACTTGATTTGGATTTCGTATGACTGAGTTATGATGGTTTTGGTACAGACGTGTCGATAGATTCCAGATTCTGTTTTGTGTAAATTTTGTTAACAATTTATTTTCAAGAATTAGGCTATACATAATATCTTGGTATAATATTTTGCTCAGTGTTTCCTTATGATATTAGGGACTACCCAGATTTTTTGTTGAATTTTAAAGATGAGTTTCATGTGGCGTTTCATATTCTTTTTTAAAATCTACTTATGCTGTAAATTGCGCGTTGTTCAATATAGAACCCTGTTTTCACTCTAATTCTTTATACTGTATGAAAATTATTTGTAAAATATGAAAGTTAGTAAATTTCATCTATTTTCATGTTGTTTTGGAGGAATTGGATTTCGATTCACTGATTACGAGATATTCTTGTTTTCGTACAGCAGTGCTGAGAATTCCAGATTCGTTAAAATGTGTTTTTGTGTTGCTCCTTATTTTTTATGGCTTACCTATACTTACTGCAATATTATGAAACTTGTTATTTTGAGTCTATACCTATAGGGTATTACCCCAGATTTTTTGTGGAATTATTTGATGTGTTTTCATGCTGTATCCATGCTTTTGAAGTCGTTCCCCTGTTTTCTGGCTGAACATAAATCATGTATTCAAATCAGTTTTGAGTTGATATTTTGTGAAATAGTGTGTGACATATTTATATGCGTTGGAGTCGCGTGTATGTCTAGTTTCCAGATCCTTCGACGGATCTACGTTTGCATTTCTGTAGAGTTCAGAATCACTGTTTGAGTACTGACTGGTCGTGCTGTCCTGATTACAAACATACATTATTTTGCTCGTTTATGTGACTCCATATTATCTATACTTGCTGATTTGATTTCCCGAACCAAAACCTGATCATACCATGTTAGTTTGACACTGTTTAGCACACATTCATGTCTGTTTAATAACCATAATAAAAGTAATCAAGCCGGGGTTTATGTGAAGGATCTAGTAGAGGGAAAGCATAGAAATATGTACTTGGAGACGGACCAATGGGTTCGGACTGTTCTGTTACTGATTACCTGACTACATGCTTCCCTATAGGAAGGTGTACTCGGAGGCGGACCAATAGGTTCGAATTGTTACTGTTACTGATTACCTGACTGCACACTTCCCTATAGGAACTGTTACTGCCCTATATGATCCCCTACGAAATCTACAAACGCAATTGTTTTGAATGTAGCACCCATGTGATAAAAGTATTGTGCATAAAGTGCTACCTAGATAGTAATCACACAAGACTGTAAGAACATAATCTGATACTGTTAGACTGCTACTGTTAGACTAAGACTGTTATACTGAGACTGTTGGACTGATACTGATATACTGTTATCCTGATTCACTGATGTACTGAGATATTGTTACTAGAGACTGTTAGTTACCTTATGACACTGTCTTTGACATAAAACAACTGTACTGTTAGGATACTGTGCTAGTTGACTGCCCTGTTATTAGTTAGTTTTCCCCATGTGCTTGTATCCTATATTATTTGTGACTCGCGACTTGCAATTGACGGGTACTTATTTTCTCTTTCCTTCTCTTGTAATTGTTAATTGCAGATTTTGGGGATCAACTGTCCGATGGAGTATGTGATCTAAAGTTCTAGTTGGCTGGAGCTTTTGCTATCTTCATTTATTTCCTGTTGCTCATTTTGAACATTGTATCTGTTACTTGTATTCATTGTATTTGGGCAATGTGACCCAGGATTATTTGTGTATTTCAGATCATGACTATTTGAGATTAATATATTTGATTTCAAGTATTCTTGTTGGTATTTGGTTCATATGTGCATGAGGTTGACTTTTCTGACTTCCGACTCTGATTATTTTGTGATATGTTGTAAAAAATTCCTGGACAACTTATGGATGATGAAAATCATTTGCTGGGCTTTTGTTACGTACTCGTATTCCGTATTTTTTGAAAGCGGGACGTGACAGAAATATACTGATGCCGTTATTCCAAATAACGACATGGAAAAAAATGTAAAATAGATGCCATTATTGAAAATAACGGCATGCAAATAACCTATGGCGTTATTTCCAATAACGGTTTATGCTGACGTGTCCAAAACTAGGTCAGATCGCTAATTATTTTCGGAAGTGGGTCAGGATGCCAAATATTTTCAAAAAGTGGGTCAGTACGGTAAAATTTTCCCATAATATTTACTTATGAGTTATATATTGTTACTAGATTTGCCCGTGGGCACGTGCCTACGGCACGTCTTCGGAACGATATAACACACGAAAAATTATGTAAATAGTAAAATATCAATTTTGTAATTCAAGTTTGAATAGTATGATAATAATTAGTTGTAAATAAAAGTCCTTGTTTCTATTAGTATATGTCGAAAAATAATTATAAATGAGGGTGTAAAATCCAAATTCTTAGAACTTTAAGAATGAAAAATGATGAAATTTAACTGTTGAAGATATATTTGCTATTTTCAATATAACATGTGCAATAAAAAAAGTATAAAAATTCTGAAAATTTTACAAACCTGAAATCTTAAAATCTAAATTTCTAAGTAAATAAAGAAAGAATGGCAGAGAGAGGGAGAGAGAGAAAGAGAGAAATATGAAAAGGTGAAGAGAGAGTAGAGAGATAGTAATAAAGTAACGAGTTTTTTTTGTTTTGGGGGAAAATTTTAATTTTGGGATTTGAAATTTGGGCGGAAAAATATGATTTGTGAGAATCAATCTAGACCATTGATTTTAGGGGAGATTGAATGAGAGCCACTTGATAGCTTTCTTTGTAATTTATTATGTAGATTAGCTATGTGACTTCTATAGGTGCAATAATAGCATAGATGTAATCCGTGAAACCGAGGACAAGAATATGCCCTACTAATATCTAGCTGACGCTAGGTTCTTGTGAACTTCGTTCATAGGAAAACTTCTGACCTTCCCCTTTATCTCTCCTTGCCTTCGTCTCTCTGATATAGTAGGTTATCAACTGCAACTGTCAATCCCAAATACATCCTCTAATTTCTTTCCTTCTTAAATATATCGATTCATGATAAGTTTATTCAAGATAATTTGGATTCATTGGATGGATAATGTTGCATCAAATGTGAGAAAATTTGATAGGACTTCTCACGCCTATTTCATGTACGTGCCTATTTCATGTACATGTTTAGTCATTAAAAAAAGATCCAGTTATGTACTGTCGCATAGTCTTGTTCTTGTTCAAAGTAACTACACGCGCGCGTACACACACGCGCCCACACACACAGATATATATCATTAAGTGAGCACTCTAGCACTTGAGGTTCAGCCTTCCCAGCCAATCAAGTGGGTGTTCGGTGTTCAGCCACTCCGATCAGTCAACCAGGCCGGGAAAGAACACATTTTGGAGCACTGAAACATATATATATACACACAAATACACACATTATTAGCTAGCATAGTGTTAGAACCAAATTTTATAAATATGAAAAACCCCAAACAGCAATTGTGAAGAACTGAAATATAGAAAATAAAAAATAGTAAACAAAAGGCTTTGCACAGAGTCGAGATGAAGAATCTCTC
The DNA here is from genome assembly GCA_017893485.1 of Hemerocallis citrina. Classification (NCBI taxonomy): domain Eukaryota; kingdom Viridiplantae; phylum Streptophyta; class Magnoliopsida; order Asparagales; family Asphodelaceae; genus Hemerocallis; species Hemerocallis citrina. The sequence continues at coordinate 21,393,029 of CM030359.1, read as the reverse complement.
TCCTTAAAACCAATGTTCTAAAAAGCGCTAGGCGGTAGTCGGACGGCCGATGGGGGCCTAGCGCCTAGACCTTGTAATCGGGGATTAAGCGGCTAGGCGGTTGGCGGTTTCTTTAATTAATTAATTAATTAATATATTTATTTATTTATCGATCTTTTGAGTTTATTTTGTTGTTACCCCTTTTTACTTTTTATTGCTACTCATTCTTACTATTGAACTTTTTCTCTTTGCAATTGTAGGATGGGCTTCACATAGTTGAATCGGTGTATTATTATATCGGTGAACATGAGGACTCTATCTTCTCCATATCCGATGTAAGCCACATTGTGGCTACTCATAAAAGAATACAAGTTCTAAAGAGAGAATAAATGTAAAGTTGATAGATGATCTCATGATATGCTTGATAACGATGAACAACTTTAACTAATAACCACACTTAAATCAGATAACTTCCTCCCATCTCATGACATGCTGTCCCATGATAAGTGGATTGGCCATCCATAGATTGCTTTGGAAAGATATGTAGATCTGGGTGACATTTTAAGAGCTGAAAATAGAAGATAAATAAATAGCTTCACTAATGAGCAAAATCATACTACTTATAATCTGGTAGACTGATTGAGCCTTGAAGTTGTTGGCACATGATACTTCTTATAAACTCCCCCCCACTACAAAAGAAAAGGTCTTCACCGGCGCTTTTACACCGGCGCTTTCGAGAAACGCCGGGGACGAAAGAAAATTATTAATTGGAAATAAAAATACCTTTATTTTCCCGGCGCTTTCTACGGAACGCCAGTGTAGTCATATATTCCCCGGCGTTTGGTAATAAACGCCAGGGGTGCGTTTGTTTTGATATTCAGAATTTCATTTTCAGAATACTCTATTCTGAGTTGGCGTTTGTTTTAAGTGTTATTCCCAATTGATATTCAGAATACTCATACCCCCTATTTTCCAAAACACCTCATTTATTCTCTTCTCACAGCAACTACAAAGCAAGAGAGCTGGTGGCGCACGACGGGGGAGTTATTATATATATATTATTATTATTATTTATTATTATTATTATTATATATATTATTATTATTATTATTATATATATATTATTATTATTATATATTATTATTATTATATATTATTATTATTATTATTATTATTATATATTATTATTATTATTATTATTATTATTATTATATATTATTATTTATTATATATATTTGTTGCCGCTAATTTCGGTGTGGGGGCAAGCAGATGAATTTGTGAGTTCGTAGAAAACCTGAATAGCAAACACCTAACCTGTTCCGCCGGAGCTTGACCGTTGACTCCCGCCGTTCACCTGCATGGAAGTGCGAGACACCGGGGTTGATCCCGGCGACGCACCCTCCGACGCTCAAGTCAGTAACCAGAAGTGATTAGGAAAGAGCGTTTAACTAGAAAAAAATTGATTACCTCTTAATGGAAATGGATGGGGGGTATTTATAGGCGTCTCAGGGAACAGATTAGGCATGCAATTCCTGTGTATACAGATAAGGAATGTGATCCCTAATCCCCAGTGAAAAGATAGACGAGAATCAGGGCCGTTGATTAATATGAATCAGAAACCCTAATTCTGTCCCTTCTGGACCGGGTTTGCTGCGGGTTGAGACCCGCGCCTGGTCGAGGTGGATCCGTTCGCGGGTAAGTGGATCTTCGGGGAAGATGACCAATACCCGTTTCAGACCCGTCGGTAGGTGAAATTACCGTTTTACCCCTGAGCTTCAAGATTCGTGCCTCATCTGGACGGTCTCGATTTAACCCCATTTTTAGCCATATCACGAGCCCCCCACTCCTAAAGACTGGATTTGATCAGCCTTTGGGGAGTAGTTCAACTGTTTTGGTGGCTAACGGAGTTGTATCGGAGTCCGAATGGAGAGTTTTGAACCTTGAAGGGGGTAGTGAGGTGACTTTTGAAGCTGTAACCTGTTCTTAAGCATCTCTGAATATTCGACGGTCTTCATCTATTTTTTCGGATTATTTATTTAATTTTGCGACGTGTTGACCAGTTGTTCGGGGGCCTTCACAATGCATTCTAGGCAATAATTGTTCGTTCAGGGATTCGAAAATATCACCCCGAATTTATAATTATTCTCTAGAATTTCTAGTGAATTTTCCCGAATTTTTAGTTATTTTCTCGCAATTTTTAAATAAATAAAACGATTAAAATAAATAAAAACTGGTTTTTAATACCTATTTATGGCGTGGCGTCATCAGAGCCCTTGATCGGAGCGGAGCGCGATTTTCGGAGAGATCGTGTGGTCCCTGTTCTTCGGCTCATTTTTTTGCCATATGCGAGGTTCGGTACCCCGGTGCCCCAGCTCGGAGGGTCGGTGCCTCGGCTCGCTGGGTCGGTGCCTCGGCTCGGAGGGTCGGTGTCTCGGCTCGACGGTTCCGAGGTACGTGGCGCCATCTGGGCCGTCCATCATGACGAGCACGCTTTTTCACAAGATCCGACGGCTGATATGGGTCGGAGTGATTTTTCGCCATATACGAGGGTCGGTACCCCGGTACCCCGGCTCGGAGGGTCGGTGCCTCGGTTTGTTGGGTCGGTGCCTCGGCTTGTTGGGTCGGTGCCTCGGCTCGGAGGGTCGGTACCTCGGCTCGGCGGTTCCGAGGTACGTGGCGCCATCTGGGCCGTCCATCTCAGCGCGAATCCCCATAAAACGCTATCTTGTCGTTTAGTGGACGTGGCCAAATCTGGGCCGTCCATCATGACGAGCGCGCTTTTTCACAAGATCCAACGGCTGATATGGGTCGGAGTGATTTTTCGCCATATACGAGGGCCGGTACCCCGGTACCCCGGCTCGGAGGGTCGGTGCCTCGGTTTGTTGGGTCGGTGCCTCGGCTCGGAGGGTCGGTACCTCGGCTCGGCGGTTCCGAGGTACGTGGCGCCATCTGGACCGTCCATCTCAGCGCGAATCCCCATAAAATGCTATCTTGTCGTTTAGTGGACGTGGCCAAATCTGGGCCGTCCATCATAACGAGCGCACTTTTTCACAAGATCCAACGGCTGATATGGGTCGGAGTGATTTTTCGCCATATACGAGGGTCGGTACCCCGGTACCCCGGCTCGGAGGGTCGGTACCTCGTCGCGGTTTGACCGAGGTACTGAGTTGTGTGTTTTGGAGGAAGTACCTCGTGAAGGCTCCCTTCCTCTGTGCGTAATGGCTCGGTGGCCCGGCTGAGCTGTTCGGTAGCTCGGCTGGGCGAGCCGATGGTAGACAGCATGGAGAGACGCGTGGCTGGATCTGGGCGGTCCATCAGGGCGCGCATCTCGAGGATGGGGTTCAGATCACGAGAAAATGCTATCTTGTCGTTTTGTGGGCGTGGCACGATCTGAACCGTCCATCAGATTCTATCGCAAATTTTAGGGAGATCCGACGGTGACTTCGCCTCAGGGCGATTTTTTGCCATATATGAGGGTCGGTACCCCGGTACCCCAGCTCGGAGGGTCGGTACCTCGTCGCGGTTTGTCCGAGGTACTGAGTTGTGTGTTTTGGAGGAAGTACCTCGTGAAGGCTCCCTTCCTCTGTGCGTAGTGGCTCGGTGGCTCGGCTGAGCTGTTCGGTAGCTCGGCTGGGCGAGCCGATGGCAGGCAGCATGGAGAGACGCGTGGCTGGATCTGGGCGGTCCACCAGGGCGCGCATCTCGAGGATGGGGTTCAGATCACAAGAAAACGCTATCTTGTCGTTTTGTGGGCGTGGCACGATCTGAACCGTCCATCGGAGTCTGTCGCGAATTTTAGGGAGATCCGACGGTGACTTCGCCTCGGGGCGATTTTTTGCCATATACGAGGGTCGGTACCCCGGTATCTCGGCTCGGCTCATCAGGGCTGACTGGCCGAGGTACTAAGTTGTGTATTTTGGGGGAAGTACATCCTGATGGTTCCCCTTCTCGGCGCGTAGTGGCTTGGTGGCTCGGCTGAGCTGTACGGTAGCTCGGCTGGGCGAGCCGATGGCGGGCAGCATGGAGAGACGCGTGGCTGGATCTGGGCGGTCCATCAGGGCGCGCATCTCGAGGATGGGGTTCAGATCACGAGAAAACGCTATCTTGTCGTTTTGTGGGTGTGGCACGATCTGAACCGTCCATCAGAGTCTGTCGCGAATTTTAGGGGGATCCGACGGTGACTTCGCCTCGGGGCGATTTTTTGCCATATACGAGGGTCGGTACCCCGGTATCTCGGCTCGGCTCATCAGGGCTGACTGGCCGAGGTACTAAGTTGTGTATTTTGGGGGAAGTACATCCTGATGGTTCCCCTTCTCGGCGCGTAGTGGCTCGGTGGCTCGGCTGCCTAGCCGGGGCGTCCTATGGTCTCTTCGTAGGTGGCCGAGACGTTGACTTGGTATTTTGGAGAGTTTCTGGCTTTGAGTTAGCTTCGTGTCTTTTCCGCCTGTCGCTTTGGCTCCCTAGTGGGCTTTTTGCGTTTCCCAAGGAGGCCCAACTTGCTAGAGGTTAAAAGCTCTCACCCTTAGTCTCAAAGCTCATTTCACTTTTTTACTCAAGCTTTTTTACTTTCGATCTCTAAGTTCTCTGCTAGCGGCGATTTTCTCTCGGCTGTCGCGTGGGCCAAGCGATTTCCGGCAGAGCACTCCGACCGTAGACGTCACTTCAAAAGGTCAGTTTACTTAGTCTGAATAATTTTTCTAGAGATGTCTCGAGTAGACTCGGGGAGTGGGGCCTCGTCTTCGGGCGACGAGAGTGCCGAGGAGAGGAGAAGGTCGGAGATTAGGAGGAAGGGTAAGCAAGCTGCTGAGCCGTCTGGAGTCGAGACGAAGAAGGGGAAGAAGAAGAGGAGGGTGGAGACCCAATCCCCCGTTGTCGAGGTGATTGTGGAGAATCCGAAGCAAGCACCAGAGATAGGACGGTATCCTTCCGTCCTGTCCGGTCACTCTGGGGTCAGGCAGTACCAGGGCGACTTGTTGGAGAAGGCGATCTATGGGAAGTCCAAGATCGTCGAAGAACCTAACCCGACCCTTGCCACCGAGGCCGATGAACTCATTACGTTGGTATCCGAGGAGGACCTACTCCGAGTTAGAAGGGCTTTCGCTATCCCTCCGGAGTACAAGTTGATTCTCCCTGGTCCTGGGATACGAGCGAATTCCAAGCTGCCGTCTTCGGACATGTGCATGTTCGATGTTGACTCCTTTCATGCCGGGTTACGTTTCCCTCTGCACCCATTCATCCTCGAGATCCTCGGCTGGTATTGCCTCGCGCCGACCCAGTTCATGCCGAACACATGGTGCCACGTGAACGCCTTTATGCTCCAGTGCTACCGAGCCGGGGTACAGCCGGATCTCATGGTCTTCCGAGGAATGTATCGAGTAAACCGGCAGCACAAGACGGAGTATCGATACTACTTGGGGCCGAGGAAGGGTGTCAAGATTGTAGAAAACCCTGACTCTATTAAGGGTTGGAGGGAAAAGTATTTTATAGTGAGGGGCGAGGCGATTAGGCCCATTCCGACTCGTTGGAAAGTGGAGGTGCCGAATTTCGCACGCGCCGACCCCGTTTTGTCTGATGCCGAGGAAGAGGTGGCGAGGAAGATAATGGCCCTCCCGATGCTGAGTTGGAGGGATTTGACAGAGGAGGTGTTGTTTGGGTCCGGCCTAAGCCCCATCGACCCGAGTATGCTCCTGACATCTTGTTGTTGTTTTTTTTCATTTTCTTCTAAGTTTTTGGTTCGGGCTGCTAACTCGTCCCCCCCCCCTTTTTTTTGGGCTCGTTGCAGAAGCAATGAAGATGGACTTCAAGGCCATGATGGCCGACAGGTCTAAGTTGGCCAGGGGGAAGAAGAGGAAGAGGGCGGGCGCGACCGTCTCGTCGACCCCGGCACCTGCCGCTGCCTCGACCATCTCTCCGCCCCCTCCAGCCGTGGAGGCGCCCTCGGAAGTCGTAGTCGCCGAGGAGCCCCCGTCTTCTTCGGTCCCTGGTGTTATCGAGGGGACCTTTGACGTGAGCGCGGCGCTGTCGATCGAGGCACCACCGCTGACCCAGGCCGCCGAAGAGATTCTGACAGAGCAGCACAAGCAGCTGTTCGTGCCGAATTGGCGAGTGAAGAACCATGACGGGTTCCTCGGCAATTCGCAGATGTCAGTGCAGGTCGTCAAACACTTGGCAACCCCGAAGGACAGGGCCGCGCTGAAGGCGGGGACGGTTGGTGACGACACCTATGAAGTCGCCCGGTCACTTGTTTCGGTAAGTGTATTGCAAATTTCTTTAAGTCTGCAACTCGGCTTGTGTATTACTGATTGTTATCTCTGTAGGCCACTTGCCACTTCGGCCACCTCCTCGAGACATTTGCCGCGCAGGAGAAGGAACTGAGGTCCGCCAGTGACAAGGACAGGTCGGCGAAGGTCAGGGCGGTCAAAGAACTTGAGGCCGAGAAGAGACGGGTTGAGGCCTTGGAAGTCCGGGTCGCGGATCTCGGGTCGGACTTGGAGAAGGCTAAGGAGCGGCTCGACGCGGAGTCTGCCAAGGCTGCCAAGGCTGCCGAGGATTTAGCTGCGGCACTGAAGTCCTTGGCCGAAGAGAAGGCGGAGAAGGAGGCCCTGGCGACGAGGATCCGGGCCGAGGTGGAGAGGGAGGTCGAGGAAGAGGCGAAGAAGCATATGGCCGAAAACATGGAGCAGTCCTATCAGATGGCCCTCGACCACGTTCAGGAACGTGTCCCCGGCTTCGAGCGGGTCGGTTACCAATTGTTTCCAACGCCGACCTCGGAAGATGAAGAGGAAGAAGGGGAAGACGACGAGGCCGAAGGCGAAGGCGAGGAAGGACGGGATGGAGAGACTGAAGCGGACGGCCAGGTCAAGGGACCCACCGCTGATGCGCCTGTGGCTGACGCGGCGACGAAGGTGGACCCTTGATTCCTTCACTAAGTTTTTGTAGCTTTTTTTTTGTTGTTTTCTCCTCTGATCATTGTAATGCCTTTTGCGGACTGGCCACCGCCTTTCAATGAATGAAAAGTATTTTGACTCCGAAATTTGCCTAAGTGTTTGACTCGGTAGTGTGGTATTTCAATGCTATCTTTTTCTTATTTCAGATTGCCGAGCCGGTTTGTAACACCTTGGCTGAACAGCGCCGTGCCGAGTTGTTTAAGCGATCTCGAGAGGGTCGTCTCGAGGGTGAGGTTCACCTGACGAGGAGAATACTTCATAACTTGGAGATTAGGCATAGCGATGCTTTAGCCGAACTGCACCACCTGCGGATAGTCGAGGCCGAGCTATCGGCTAGGGAAGAGGAACTGGCACGAGTTTCAGCCGAACGGGATGGCTTAGCGAAGAAGGTAGAAGAGTTGCAGAGGGTGACAGTCGACAAGAGCATCGAAGTGACTCACTTGCGTCGCGTCATCTCCGACAGTGCCGAGTACCCCGGTTCGGCGAAACTTCCTCGGTTTAAGGTGATAGTGAAGGATGACACTTTGAAGGATCGCATCGTCGAACTGGAGGAAGAGGTGGCACGGCTCAAGCCTCCACCGGTGAGGGCTAACGTCCGGAGCACCTCGTGCACCCGCGAGGAGATCGAGCGAGGGATCACGTTCTATCAAGCGGCGAGCCGGACTCCTATGGTGGGCAGGTCAGCCGCCGATGCCCAAAGTGGTGTGGCGGTATCTTCAAGCGGTGCTTCGGTAGGGGCGACCGTCAGGGTTAGTGGTGAGGAGGCGTCTCGGTTCGTCGGCTTGGATTCGAGCTCGGAGGTCAAGAAGCGCCGACCCAAAGTGTCCCTAAAGCGGAGCATCCCCCTTCCTCGGAAGTAGGGGACGGGTCGTGTCTTTGTGTTGTAGCCTACTTGCAAGTTTTTGTTGTTGTAATCCGCTTTGTAACTTTATCCAACTTGTTAATGGAATTGGAGTTGTTTTATCCGAACTATCCCCGGCTGTCTCCTTATTTGTGCAATTGTTGTGTCAACTGAAGTAGGCTTGAGGCGAGCTACGAGGCTGGTGTTCGTCTCGGCGAACTCCTTGGCCCCGGACTTTCTTTTTTTTTCCCTTTTTTTTTTGCGCTTCTGAGCCATAGGCTTGGTTCGGCTGTTAAGGCGTAGTTGCTTCTCGACTACGTCCCTGTGGCCTGACCAGAGATGTCTGATGTTGGCGCGGATCTCGAGGCGGGCCCAATTCCCAAGAAAACACTATCTTGTCGTTTTGTGGACACGTGGCTGAATGAGATCCGCTCATCACGCCCTAGCGCACTTTCTGAGACGATCTGACGGTGGCTTCGCCTCGGAGTGATTTTTTGCCATAAACGAGGGTCGGTATCCCGGTACCTCGGCTCGGCGCGTCAGTGCTGTGAGTCGTACCTAATTCCGGCCCGACTGAGGATGAGTCGGAAGGATTGGGTGGAGTCATCGGAGAGATCCGATCATTAGATTAGTTTAAGAGATGCGGGAGCAGTTTCGAATGGCGATCTATTCCCGGCTCGTCTATAGACGAGCCGAGGAGGAAGAGTCGAGCCGAGTGCTGGACTCCGAACCGTCGTGTGGGTAGTTTAAGGGATGCAGGAGCAGTTTCGAATGGCGAGCTGCTTCTAGTCCGCTTAGGAGCGGACTTGCGAAGCAAAATCGAGCCAAGTGTTGGACTCCGATCCATTCAACGGCTGCAGGAGCAATTTCGAACGGTGATCTACTCCCGGCTCGTCTATAGACGAGCTGAGGAGGAAGAGTCGAGCCGAGTGCTGGACTCCGAACCATCGTGTGGGTAGTTTAAGGGATGCAGGAGCAGTTTCGAATGGCGAGCTGCTTCTAGTCCGCTTAGGAGCGAACTTGCGAAGCAAAATCGAGCCAAGTGTTGGACTCCGATCCATTCAACGGCTGTAGGAGCAATTTCGAACGGCGATCTACTCCCGGCTCGTCTATAGACGAGCTGAGGAGGAAGAGTCGAGCCGAGTGCTGGACTCCGAACCATCGTGTGGGTAGTTTAGGGGATGCAGGAGCAGTTTCGAATGGCGAACTGCTTCTAGTCCGCTTAGGAGCGAACTTGCGAAGCAAAATCGAGCCAAGTGTTGGACTCCGATCCATTCAACGGCTGCAGGAGCAATTTCGAACGGCGATCTACTCCCGGCTCGTCTATAGACGAGCTGAGGAGGAAGAGTCGAGTCGAGTGCTGGACTCCGAACCATCATGTGGGTAGTTTAGGGGATGCAGGAGCAGTTTCGAATGGCGAGCTGCTTCTAGTCCGCTTAGGAGCGAACTTGCGAAGCAAAATCGAGCCAAGTGTTGGACTCCGATCCATTCAACGGCTGCAGGAGCAATTTCGAACGGCGATTTACTCCCGGCTCGTCTATAGACGAGCTGAGGAGGAAGAGTCGAGCCGAGTGCTGGACTCCGAACCATCGTGTGGGTAGTTTAGGGGATGCAGGAGCAGTTTCGAATGGCGAGCTGCTTCTAGTCCGCTTAGGAGCGAACTTGCGAAGCAAAATCGAGCCAAGTGTTGGACTCCGATCCATTCAACGGCTGCAGGAGCATTTTCGAACGGCGATCTACTCCCGGCTCGTCTATAGACGAGCTGAGGAGGAAGAGTCGAGCCGAGTGCTGGACTCCGAACCATCGCGTGGGTAGTTTAGGGGATGCAGGAGCAGTCTCGAATGGCGAGCCGCTGCTAGTCCGCTTAGGAACGAACTTGCGAAGCAAAATTGAGCCAAGTGTTGGACTCCGATCCATTCAACGGCTGCAGGAGCAATTTCGAACGGCGATCTACTCCCGGCTCGTCTATAGACGAGCCGAGGAGAAAGAGTCGAGCCGAGTGCTGGACTCCGAACCATCGTGTGGTTAGAGAATTAAAGGCGGCGGTATGTGATAGTATCAAAAATATGAAAACTTTATTTATTAATATCTAATGGTCGGCTGCTTCTAAAGTTGCTAGCCGTTATTACAATGAAAAAAGAACAAAGGAAAAATCACTAGTAGCAGGAGAGGAGTGGTCCGACATCTCGAGTTACTTAGATAGGCGTAGCTGCCCTCTCTTGGTATTTCAATAGATGGTCGGCGTTCCAAGTCCTGGGAATTTCTCTGCCCTCAAGATCTTCTAGCTTGTATGCACCGGGGCGGATTACTTTGGAGATCTTGTATGGTCCCTCCCAATTCGGGGCCAATTTGCTTTTCTGTCCGGGGAACGAGATGGCCAATTTTCGGAGGACCTGATCCCCTTCTTTGAGGTCTGTTGGGCGGACCCGTTTGTTGTAGGCGAGTTCGATTCTTCTGCGGTAACTTTGTTGCCGTATGGCCGCTCTTTCCCGGATTTCGTCTATCAAGTCTAGAATTGCTCTGAGCTCTTTGGCATTCTGTTCTTCTTCAAAAGCTAATAGCCGAGGAGAGGGTATCCCAACTTCTAGCGGGATGAGGGCCTCGGACCCATAGGTGAGATTAAACGGACTCTCGCCTGTTGGGGTCCGCTTCGTGGTTCGGTAATTCCACAACACATTGGGCAGCTGATCGACCCACAAGCCCTTGGAGCACTTATCAAGCCTCTTTTTCATGCCGGAGAGGATCTGTCGGTTGGCATTCTCGGCCTGGCCATTTGTCTGGGGATGAGAGACAGAGGAGAAGCGGTGCTGTATGGTCAGGTCTTCACATAAGGCTCGGAAAGCAGCTCCAGCGAACTGCGTGCCGTTATCTGTAACTATGACCCGGGGAACGCCAAATCGGCAGATCACATTTTTCCAAAAGAATTGAACAACTCTATGTTCGGTGATTGTAGCCAGGGGTTCGGCCTCTATCCATTTCGTGAAATAGTCGACCGCCACGACTAGGAACTTTAATTGTCCGGGGGCTGGTGGAAATGGCCCCAGTAAATCCATCCCCCACATTGCGAAGGGGATCGGACTTGATAAGGAGGAGAGTGGTGCTTGTGGAAGGCATCTGATGTCGGAATACTTCTGACAGGAGGTGCATTGCCGAACGTGTCGTTCGGCGTCCCGTAACAGAGTGGGCCAGTAATACCCATAGTTCAATACTTTGCGCGCTAAGGCTCTGGAGCCGGAGTGGGCTCCGCCAATGCCCTCATGGAGTTCTTGCAAGACGTAGTCGGCTTGTCCGGGGGAGAGGCACCTTAGGTAGGGCCGACCATCCACCTGGGTGAAGGAGCGCTTATATAGAATGCCCTCGACCAATATGTAACGCTCGGCTCGGGTCCTTATCCTTCGGGCTTCCTTCGGATCCTGGGGGAGGAGCCCGTCTCTTAAAAACTCGAGGAGGGGCTTCATCCAATTGTCTTCGAGGAGGACCGGCAGCGTTTCGACGGAGTTGAGAGCCTCGTCCTCTATGCTCGGCTTTAGGAGGACTTCTATCAGAACAGTTTGTTCGAGGCCTTGGAGGGATGAGGAAGCTAATTTGGACAGGGCGTCGGCCTGGGCATTTTCTTCTCTGGGAATTCTTCGGATGAGGGCCTCCTCGAAGAGCGCCATGAGGCTCTTTACTTTAGCCAAGTACTTTACCATCCTGTCATCACGGGCTTCATATTCGCCGAGGACCTGGTTAACGACCAACTGAGAGTCGCTGAAGATCCGTAGGCGTTGTGCCCCCGCATTTTGGGCCATTCCAAGGCCGGCTATGAGTGCCTCGTACTCGGCTTCGTTGTTCGAGGCTTTGAAGGTCATTCGGAGGGAATATTGGAGGACAAAGTCGTCCGGGCCCACGAGGATGACCCCTGCCCCGCTTCCCTCGTTGCAAGAGGATCCATCGACATAGACCGACCAGACAGGTGGTCCTTTCATTGTTAGCTCGGAGTCTGGGATTGAAGACATTGGATTGGAAGGCGGCCGTTGCGACAGATTGGTCGAGGGAAGCTATAGACCTGGCTTCAGCTGTGAACCTCTTCACATAGTCTCTTAACTTCTCACCTTTCTCTTGCCTGAGCTGGAGGAGTGAGATGCTGGTCTTCTCCGTGCGCCTGCTACTCACGAAGTGGGTGATGAAGAGTGTTTCGAACTGCTCGAAGGAGAATATGGAAGACGGGGCGAGGCGGGAGTACCATTCCCGAGCCGAGCCCTTGAGAGTAGCAGGGAATGTCTTGCACAGCAGGGCATCGGAAGCTTGGTGGATGAGCATGAGAGTCTTGAAGCTCTCAATGTGGTCAACGGGGTCAGTTTCCCCGGTGTAAGTCTCAAATTGGGGAGGTTTGAAGCCGAACGGCACAGGTGCATCCACAATGGTTCGGGAGAAAGGGGGTCGAGTAGGACGTAGGGTCCTCCCCCTAAGCTCTTCTTCTCGACCTATCTGACCCAGGCGCCTCTCTACCTCATGGAGACGGCGATACATGGCGTCGTCCCTTCGACGGTAATCAGCCGAGCCTCTAGACTCGTCTTCGTAGGAGGGAGAGCGAGGGCTGCGGCGATGGTAACTTCGGGAGCGACGAGGACTTGGGGTACGCCGGGAGTTGGTAGGAGCGGGACGAGGAGATGGGGACCGTCGGCGAGGGCTTCGGACTGGAGGAGGGGACGGGGCCTTCGGCTCATTAGGGTTTTGACGGAGGTTGAGTGCCTGTTGTACCATTGCTTGGAACTGCTGGAACTCGGCACGGGTGATTGGTGCCTCATTGTTCCTGGGCTGTTGCCGATCTACGGGGGAGTGCCTCCTTCTGTAATGCTCGGGGGACTCCCTCCTTCCCCTTCGGACAGGGGATCTTCTGTAGTCTCGGTGGTGAGGGGACCGCTCACCCGGACGTTGTTGGCGGGAGGCTCCCTTTCGGGCCCGCTTCTCGTCCAAACGGTGGCGTAGGTCCTCTTCCTTCTTCTGATTTTGGGGATTGTGAGAGGCCATGGAATCCGTAGAGGCGTTGTGTATAGAGACGCGGTCTTGGTGGAGCGGTTGCTTCATGCGGGAGCCCCCCGCACCGGCATTCTGTGGACCGGTAGGACCCTTGGGGGGTTGCCGATTCTGAAGAGGAGGCTGATCTTGTTGAAGAGGGTCCTCCACTTGAAGCGGGGGTTGTCCCTGCTGCGGAGCGGGTTGGACGGGGACTACCTCTTGCTGATCAGCGGGGTTGAGCCCACGGTTGGACCCTCTGGATCTGATTTTCCTCGGAGGCATGGCTGGAGAAGAGCTAGTCGACGAGGAAGAGGCGGAGGCTATTCGTATGGTGTTCCCACAGACGGCGCCAATCTGTTGCCGCTAATTTCGGTGTGGGGGCAAGCAGATGAATTTGTGAGTTCGTAGAAAACCTGAATAGCAAACACCTAACCTGTTCCGCCGGAGCTTGACCGTTGACTCCCGCCGTTCACCTGCAAGGAAGTGCGAGACACCGGGGTTGATCCCGGCGACGCACCCTCCGACGCTCAAGTCAGTAACCAGAAGTGATTAGGAAAGAGCGTTTAACTAGAAAAAGATTGATTACCTCTTAATGGAGATGGATGGGGGGTATTTATAGGCGTCTCAGGGAACAGATTAGGCATGCAATTCCTGTATATACAGATAAGGAATGTGATCCCTAATCCCCAGTGAAAAGATAGACGAGAATCAGGGCCGTTGATTAATATGAATCAGAAACCCTAATTCTGTCCCTTCTGGACCGGGTTTGCTGCGGGTTGAGACCCGCGCCCGGTCGAGGTGGATCCGTTCGCGGGTAAGTGGATCTTCGGGGAAGATGACCAGTACCCGTTTCAGACCCGTCGGTAGGTGAAATTACCGTTTTACCCCTGAGCTTCAAGATTCGTGCCTCATCTGGACGGTCTCGATTTAACCCCATTTTTAGCCATATCAATATTATTATTATTATTATATATATTATTATTATTATTATTATATATTATTATTATTATTATTATTATATATTATTATTATTATTATATATATTATTATTATTATTATTATAGATATATTATTATTATTATTATATATATTATTATTATTATTATTATATATATATTATTATTATATATATTATTATTATTATTATTATTATTATATATTATTATTATTATTATTATTATTATTATTATTATTATTATTATTATTATTATATATATATATATATTATTATTATTATTATTACTATTATTATTATTATATATATTATTATTATATATTATTATTGTTATTATTATTATTATTATTATATATTATTATTATTATTATTATTATTATTATTATTATATATTATTATTATTATTATTATTATTATATATATATTATTATTATTATTATTATTATCATTATATATATATTATTATTATTATTATTATTATTATTATTATTATTATTATTATTATTATTATTATTATTATTATTATTATTATATATATATTATTATTATTATTATATATATTATTATTGTTATTATTATTATTATTATTATTATTATTATTATTATTATTATTTATTATTATTATTATTATTATTTATTGTTATTATTATTATTATATATATTATTATTATTATTATTATTATTATATATATTATTATTATATATATATATATATTATTATTATTATTATTATTATTATTATTATTATTATTATATATTATTATTATTATTATTATTATTATTATTATTATTTCAAATTGATATTCAAAATTGTCAGAAATATAACAGAACAGCTTTTAAACTCTCTTTTTCAGAAAAACATCTTTCAGATAATAGTTTTCAGCTAAAAATATAACCGAACAGCTTTTAAACACTCTTTTTTCAGAAAACAGCTTTCAGAATACAGTTTTCAGCTAGAAATATAACCGAACAGCTTTTAAACACTCTTTTTCAGAAAAACAGCTTTCAGATAACAGTTTCCAGCTAGAAATATAACCGAACAGCTTTTAAACTCTCTTTTTCAGAAAAACAGCTTTCAGAATACAGTTTTCAGCTAGAAATATAACCGAACAGCTTTTAAACATTCTTTTTCAGAAAAACAGCTTTCAGATAACAGTTTTCAGCTAGAAATATAACCGAACAGCTTTTAAACTCTCTTTTTCAGAAAAACAGCTTTCAGATAACTGTTTTCAGCTAGAAATATAACCGAACAGCTTTTAAACACTCATTTTCAGAAAAACAGCTTTCAGAATACAGTTTTCAGCTAGAAATATAACCGAACAGCTTTTAAACTCGCTTTTTCAGAAAAACAGCTTTTAGATAACAGTTTTCAGCTAGAAATATAACCGAACAGCTTCTAAGCTCTCTTTTTCAGATAAACAGCTTTCAGAATACAATATAAACAAACAGCTTTTAAACTCACATTCAGAATAACTCTATTCAGAAAACTCTATTCAGAATACTCTATTCAAAATATCAAAACAAACGCACTCCAGGTATTTTCTATACTTAGGTACTGTTCTTTTTTTTCTTCATCTTATAAGAGGTTACCTCTTATAAGAGATTTACAGTAAGAGCCTCTTTTTGAGGTGTTCTTTTTATATAAAAATAACCTCTTATAAGAACCTCTTATAAGAGATTTCTGTTCTTTTTTTACCTCTTACAATAGCCTATATTACCCCCAAAGTCTATATTACCCCAAAGTATAAAAATAGTGAGATGAAGGACAAGAAAAAATAAGTTCAAATTACTAATATATAAACTAGTTTAATGGCAAGTTAAATTCACAAATCGGTGTAAATCATCAATTATAATTCCGGGCTACTATAGACTTTTAATTAGTATGAAAATTAGTATGTATAAATATAAATAATAATAATTTGTTTCAAAGAAGTTGGATTAAAAAAATTTAAGGTCAATGAGCTAATATAAATTCTCCCTTAGCTGTAAATAAATAAAAAAAATAAAAATAAAAAAATAAAAAAAAATAAAAATAAAAAAACCTAACCGGCTGCAGGATTTGAACATGGTGGCATCATAACAGGACAAATCAACTAGTCACAACTCAAGTAATGTACTTACTGGACGTAAATATATATATCTTTAAATAAATCAGTGTTTCGACATCATCCCTAACATAATTGTTCAAGATTGTGATGAATGAATTCCCACACTTTTTCTAGGATAGCATATTACAATCAACTACGTATATGATTACACTTTTTCTAGGATAGCATATTCCGGGCTACTATAGACTAATATATAAACTAGTTTAATTAGTAACAATTATAATATAGACTTTGGGGGGGTAATATAGACTTTTTAACTAATAGAAGTCTTATAAGAATTTGAAAGAGGCTACTAGAAGTCTTTTAGGCTTATAAGATATTTTGAGAAAAATGTCTTATAAGAGGTAAAAAAAGAACACTAAGAGACAGTTCTTTTTCTCCTCTTATAAGAGATTTACCTCTTATAAGAGGTGGTTCACCTCTTACAAATTTTTTTAAAGAGTTCTTTTTTTACCTCTTATAAGATATTTTCTCCAAAATGTCTTATAAGCCTAAAAGACTTCTAATAGCCTCTTTCAAATTCATATAAGACTTCTATTACTTAAAAAGTCCATATTACCCCCGAAATTAATGATTTCCCCATATCTTTTCTTTCCCACAACACAACGTTGAAAATGGAGGAGAATAAAGCGGCAGATTAGCAGAGAAGAACCCGGGAAAATGAGAAGTTTGGCGCGCCAAATTCGCTATAAATCTCGAATGCCCGGCTCTTCTACTCTCAATCCCTCTCCATTCTTCCCCACTCACCTTGACTATCAGATCTAGGGTTTTTGGAGCTTTAAGGGTCTGACACCTTCCTGGAATCGGAGTGAGCTGCTTGATTTTTTTCAAGGTAAAAATGGTTGATTTTTCAATTTGATTATTTAAAGTCTGTAATTTGTTCAAAGATGCAATCTTTTAACGTGTCGTGAATCGTAAAATACAAGGTGTTTGTTAAAATGCTTGTATGAAAATGTTGAACATACAATAATGTAAAGAATTGGGTTTTTTTTATGAAGAATTTGGGAATTTTTTTTTAAAAAAATTATCGCTGTTGATAGAATGAATCTATAAAGACATTTTAGTAAATAGAATGAATCTATAAAAATTGTACTAGTTCACAGGGAGCTCTTTTGATGAAATTGGAAGGCAAGTTGGGAGTCCTTTTTCATTGTAAGACATTTAAATGCATATTTTATGGCATTATGGTTTTAAACTGACCTTATTATGTAAGCATTTTATAGCGCAGGTGGATATAAGTTTAGTAGTCGGTTTAAATTTGTAGCTGGGTCATATAAATCAGGTTAATATGATGGAGAGGTCCTTATGGTTCAGTAGCTAGATCATGATGTTCCTATAAATTACTCATCCTATTATAAGAGCATCTAAGAATGGAGAATGTTGAGAAATTCTAGTTCCTGGTGGGTGTTCTGCAGAATTTATTATAATCTTATTATACAAAAACATGTGAGAATGCTTGTATCTAAAATGTTCAATGAAGATGTCAAAAATGTGATGCAAATGAATAGTCCACATCAAAATTGTATTAGGAGAAGTGAGTATCTTAACTATGAAAATTAATCACTCTTGCACATGTTCAATCAAATGAATTATATGAAAGATGAGAGAGTACGTCTGTATGAAAGTTAGAATTATTTTGCTATCTTTTTTTTTAATGCGAGTGCCAGATGAATGAGGAGAAAAATTAATAATTTTCTTACAGTTCTTCCATTATTTGAATCAAAATTGAACTCATGAAAATGTTATAACTTTATGAAATAGAATAACATCAAGATGAGCGAAAACGTCAGCTCTCAAGAAGTTAACAAACAGACACGCTGGTGGGAAAATACACTAGGCTTAGCGGAGTGTTTTCTTGAGTTGTGTCACGCTGAAATTGGAAAAGAGGGCCTTAGTGGTGCATCTTTGAAGTCGACATCATGGAAGAACATTTGCCATGGTATCAAAGATGCTTATGGGATAAAATTAAGTTGAACAAAAAGCTTTGAAAAACCGTTTTGACTTGGAGAAGAAAAGATTCAATCTCTGGAAAGAAATCACAAGAGGTACTGGCGGTGGAATTAATAATTCTACCGGAGAGATAAATTGGGATGACCATACATGGGCTCAAGCGATAAAGGCAAGACTCTTGTTTCTTCATCTACCTAATTCATACTTTGTTGAACTGGATTTTTGTGGACTTAACAATGAAGCTAATGTTTGTGTTTTTTTATTGATTAGAAAAATCCCAAGGCAAAGAATTTTAGAGTTAATCCACTAAAAAATTGTGAGTTGCTACACAAAATCTTCCAGGGAGTGACTGCAAGCGGGCAAAATAGGTATGCTACTGCGCAAGATGAAATGCCTATGGAAGGAAATGGAATTCCGGAAACAGTTGATGAGGTGCAAGAAACCCCTAATGGCACCTTTAATGTTGAGGATCCATATTGGGAAGACCTAAGCATTGATGGAGAACGCCCCCAGACACCATACCAACCACAAACCCAACCTGTTAATGGAAGCATTTCTACAGTGCCTTCATCTTCAAGTGGGTCAAAGAAGCGGAAGAAGATACATGACCATGATGCTGACCTTGCAAAGGTCATAACATTACTTGAGTGTCAAATGGAATTAATGAAGGAAGAGAAACAAAATGAACATGCGAAGGAAGTTGCACAAAAGCTTGAAGAAGAATCTTATTCTGTTAGTGAATGCAATGCAGTATTGACTGTCATGAAGAATTTGGATTTGATCACCGAGGTGGAACGTTGCAAGGCAATGGTGCAGTTGGCAAAAATAAAGGAGTTTAGGAAAGCTTTGATGGCAATGGAAAGTACTGAGGATAAACAACTTTTTGTAAAAGGATTAGGAATGTGATGAATTCAAACAGGATAAATAACTTTCCTGATGCTATTTAGTATTTTATAGTACTTGGATGAAATTGGGTTATGATTTTAAAGTAGTAGTTCAATGCAACTCCCAGGATAATTAAGTTTGACATAACTGCTTCTTCTATTTTTATTTTGATGTGTTATGCTTGTAAAAACATGCACAAGTTGTCAAACATATATATAGTAGGGTAGATAAATTCTTATTTGATTATCTGTAGTTTATCTGTAGTTTAGTTTCTTTCTGTAGTCTAGTTTCTGTGGTTTAATTTCTTTCTGTAGTTTAGTTGTCAAACATGTACAAGTTGTCAAACATGCACAAATATGATGATTATCTGTAGTTTAGTTTCTTTCTTCTTACATTCCAGAATGTATCTTCTTGTCTTCAATGTCTTTTATAGGAAAAAATGTCCTGTGGTATAGGTTTATAGGTTTCACTTCCTATTATAGTGAAACTGGAGCATTCTTCATATATTTGGTTATCTGTCGTTTATCTGTAGTTTAGTTTCTGTAGTTTAGTTTCTTTCTGTTGTGAGATTTAAACATAAATGCTTGTCCTTGTTTGACAGAATTGAATCGCATGGGAAGATCTGGGAATAAAAGACATGGGAAGATCAGTTATTTGAAGTGGGGAAGTATTTATATAGTACTTGGATGGAATTGGGTTATGATTTTAAAGTACTAGTTCTTAGATAATCCTTTGGTTAGGGAAGTATTTATAATTCATATTTTATTAGCTGAATGTACTCAGTTTGTAAATCAGATTTAGCCAATTTCAGATTGGATGGATTTGGGTCAAACCTTTAAAAGTTCTATATCCAGCTACTGTAGTATCTGACTTTGGGATTTTGAACTGATACATCTAACATCTTACCTGTATCATTAAAATAGAGTTGTGTCTGTCTGTTGTCTACAAATTATATTGCCTGTATGTATGAGTTCTGATCAAGGTTGGCCCAGATAATGATACAAAGCTTTTTCGGATTATTGGCCTCATTTTCCCTATTTACTACTTGTTATTTACTTTATTTTCATAATTGATGCTCACTAATTGAAACTCTTACTTGTATAGGTAAATGAACAAGTTACGGCAACTATTCTTCACTACAATGATAATCTTTATAATATTATTTATGCGTAGAAGGCAAGCAAATAAGAGAAGGAAGAGGCAGAAATTGTGTATTTCAATTCTTACGGGAGATGGCTTAATGAAGGAGACATTAGGTGGACCTTCCACTCAACTCCATCAATCATTTCGAATGGAAAAAGATGACTTTATTCAGTTATGTGATCATTTACGACAACGAAATTGGTTACATGATAGTAAGCATGTCAAGTTAGAAGAGAAAATGATGATTTTCTTACAAACTGTGAGTCATGGTTGGACCAATAGAATGTTGAAGTGGAGGTTTCAACATTCGGGTTCAACTATTAGTCGTTGTTTTCACGAATTGTTATGGGCTATGTTGAAGTTTTCTAAAGAGATGATAGTTCCATACTGGAATGCGCCTCAGCGACAGATAAGACATTATAGACGTTTGAGGGAAGGGCCATTCAATGGAACTGTAGGGGCATTGGATGGTACACTTATCTCTGCATATGTTCCTCCGGATGAGGCCATACCTTATCGTGCAAAAGGCGGAAAAACTACTTGGCAAGCAGTGTTAGCAATTTGTGATTTCGATATGAAGTTTATATATGCGGTGGCTGGATGGGAAGGAACCGCACACGATGCAAAGGTGTTGACTAATGCAGTGCGAGATCCTGATATGAGATTCCCACATCCTCCTCCAGGTAACTAATTTTAATTATTTATTTTTTGTAGAGAAATTTCTAGTTCTTATTTAAATATGATAACTATTTTTGTTATTTGAATAAATGATTGCATTTATCTGCAGGCAAATATTATTTGTGTGATGCCGCTTATACACATACGAGGGGTTTCATGGTTCCTTATCGCGGTGTTAGGTATTGGCTATCTGATTGGCATAGATACGGAGGTTTACCTACAACCAAAAAAGAGAGATTCAATCATGCTCATGCCCACCTGCGAAATGTGATTGAGCGTTCATTTGGTGTGTTGAAGAAGAGGTTTCCAATCTTAACTAAAATACTTTCCTATGATTTTCCCACACAAAGAAACATTGTCATAGCTTGTATGTGTCTTCATAATTACTTGCGTCGTGTCGCTCTAAATGATGAATTATTTCAATTGGCTGATGATGAGAATGCGGTTCTCAATAGTGTGGAAGAGCATGAAGGCAACAATGACGAAGGAGAAGGCGGGGATGAAGATAACACTGACATATTTAGGGCTTCAGAAATGTTGGCTATGAAGGATGTACGTGATCAAATTGCTAATCAACTTGGGCGCAATTATTTGGGTTGATTTCTAGATTGTGTTTTTTACTCTTTCTTTTTTTTTTAAAATTTTTTTTTCTATTATCTTTGTTAATTTTGAAGTTTGTGAAAGTTTTGCATTGTGTGCTTAACTTGTGTTATGTGGGTTTTTTTCGTTGAAAGAAGTTTGAGGATCCATATTATGGATTATGACCAAATTTGTTGACTTTGTGAGAAATGTGGTAGAATTAACGATTTACTTAATTTTAGATATGAAATGTTGATATAAATTGAGAAATTATATAGTAAGGGCAAAAATGTCTAAAGTATAGAAAAGACTCTTGTAAGCGGTGAAAAAAGAACAAAAATGTCTTATAAGAGGTTCTTATAAGAGGTTATTTTTATATAAAAGAACACCTCAAAAAGAGTCTTTTACCAGAGGCTCTTACTGTAAATCTCTTATAAGAGGAAAAAAAAAAGAACGGTACCTAAAAAATCTCTTGTAAGAGGGGGGACCACCTCTTACAAGAGGGGGACCACCTCTTACAAGAGGTAAATCTCTTATAAGAGGAGAAAAAGAACACTACCTTAACCTATACCCCTGCGTCGATTAATAAACTTATTCGCTTCTCTCTATCTCAAACTAAATGAACAATAGATCAGATCCAAATCCAAATCCCTCTTCTCTCTCCTGTAAACCCTAGGACCATCGCCGCAACCCAAATCCCGCGATCCCCGCGCTCGTCTCCTCCGGCGTGTTCCCGCGTATTCTCTCCGGCGTCGTCATCGCCCTTGCCCGCCATCTTTTTCCCCCTTTCTCTAGCTCTCAAACCCTAGAACCTCGATTCTGTACGATTTCTCCCCCAAATATAGGGTTTCGGTTTTTGATCGATTTGGGGGTTATTTTGGGGTTTGATCGTCGTTTTGGGGTTAGATTAGGGGTTTTTTGGATATGTTTGGTTGTTTAGGTTTGGTTTTTTTGGTTGCAGGTTAGGATTTGATTGATTGGCGATGGCGTCGAAGAGGATTTTGAAGGAACTGAAGGATTTGTAGAAGGATCCGCCGACCTCATGTAGTGCAGGTTTGTTGATATTGATTTGTCGAAAAGTTTAGATTTTGAGCTTCCCTTTTCATCATTTTCTTTACAGTATCACAGTAACAAAGAAGTACTATGCTTGAAAATTTTATTGGGTGTATGTCACTATTTGAGCATTGTGTGGTTAGAGTTAAATCAAGGAAATTCGGTGAGATTAGTTGCATGGATTTTTAGAATATTCCATTGAGAACCACTGATAACTTCATTTAATCCCTCTTAGAGGAAGAAATCATCAATGATCAAGTTTATCAGAAAAATATTTAATTTCTTCCAATTTACAGAAAAATTTTGGGCTGTTTTCATTTCTTTTTTTAGGTAAGCTTTTCAGATTATCTTTTCGTGAAGTTTATAAATGAGTACTTATCTACTTTCAAAATTGTTACATTAGAAAATACAAATCTCTCAACCTCATCACAACTATGAAGTTTTGGTTTAGTTGTAGGGACATTTTACATGACAGCAGAGGTATCCAGGTTCATTGTTTATCAGGTGTACCTTATATACATATGTTTAATAGATAATGTGGAACACAACCTAGGTTACGGCCCACAACAAGGGAACTTAATGAAGAAATTGAGAAGAACAAAAAAAATTAAAAATAGAGGAATTTGGAGGGTTGGAGAAAGAAAAGAAAATTAGAGTACGGATTTTGGCTACGTGCCGGGATGCACTCTAATACTTAAAGCTTCTGCATCAATTCAATTGAGTATTACAATAAGAGATTTTTTTTTTATATAAAAAAAACTACTTAATGCTTAAGAAGACTATAATTTCCTGAATCCTGCCTTTGATAACCTAATATTAGAAATAAAATAAGTGTAATATTCTGATTATCTAATTTAATAATTTTTTTTTGGAATAATGTTACTAGTTAGTTTACTTATACATCACTTTGTTTCTTCTACTGAAGCATATATTGGTTTTATTATTACTGGGATGATTTTTCTTCAAACTTCCTGGTGCTAACTGCTCTACAATTCCGTTTCTTGTTATATTCAGTTGAAGTAATCTATTTTGGGAAGACCGTTTTCTGATTTGAAATGATGGTCTATTTTATGTAAACATGGCATTCTTTCGACTGATAGAGGTCAAGGTGTTCTGATTTCCCTTGATTCTTAGGAGAGATCACTAATTTCGGTAAAGTTGCAGCCACCTATTCATTGTATTTAAACAGACAAGGATTTGAGTATTTTATTATTAGTGCTTTTCAAGTTTTTTCCATTTACTTTCTGTAGCAGATTAGATTATGAAATTTTGTTTTGATTGTGAAGGTTCACTCAAAAGGTACTAATTTGCAAGTGGTTGAAAAGCTACTCATGGAATTTCAGAAAAACTCTTTTGGTAATGCCTCCTGTCTTTCCCTTCTCATACTATGTTTAATGCCTTATCTCCTTTGTTAATATGCAAATAATTGTGATCTTTAAAATTCAAATTATTGTAATTATTGAAAATTTGTACCTCAATTTTTGGCGAGGAACAATGTATATAATTCATATGGAAGTTCTCTCCAATTTTCTTTATCTTTTCCCCTTTCACTGCCCAAGCTAACTAGCCTGAAACAGTTGTTAACTTGTTATCAATTTATTTTTCACGCCAATAGGTATGGTTTTTTGCAGAAGTCCAATAGGTATATTATTAGTAAGATATTCTAAATTTTCTTGGATTCAGCTAATGTTGTCTCTGAATAATGGAGGAGTCCTATTTGATTCTTGATGGGAGTATTTTTTCTTTTTTGCAATTGTACGATTGTCTCTATATTTTCTGTAATTTCATGAACTAGAAATTATGGTTTATGTAAAGCTTATCTCTTATTTTATTGAACTATCGTTATCCAAAGGAATATAAGATATTTTCTTCATAATGTATTAATATTTCTTCAGTTAGCTGATGCTGATCAAATCCTTTAACCTTTTAGTTACTATATGTTGATTCCTTTGATCTATGTAGGTTAACAAGGTAGATGACCTCCCCTGATAATTACTAATTGCCATGGAGCAAGGCTCACAATTTATCACCTCTTTAATGTGTTATAAATTAATAGGGCAAAAGCCAAAGTACCCCCCCAACGTTTAGCCTGAATACAAAATGCCCATACAACGTTTGAAAAAATACAATAAACCCATTATTCCGTTAACTTAACCCTATCCGTTAAGTTATAATTATTAATTTACTTTTTTACCCTTACCCTTTCATATTCATTCTCTTTCTCCCTTTCTTCAATCATTTTTTCTTTCTTAATTTTTTCAGGTACTGCCCTTACCCTTTTAAAGTCTCACCTTTTCAAGTAAGTGTAGTTATCATCTACAGCTAATGTTTCCTTTGTTTTCTCGTTGTAGGTTACCTTTGGTGATTATATCATTTGCTATTCCTGATAGGTATCAGGGGCATGTAAGTGTTGCCTTGGTGCTTGGTGGGGTTGATGTAACTGGACCTCATTTGCATACAGTGAGTAAAGTTTATTTTTATTTTTTATTTATAGATAGCCTTCAGTATCGCATGTTGTTTACTCAACTGCACGACTGTCATGCAGGTCTATCCTCATGGCTCAACTGATACTCTCCCTTATGCAACGATGGGATCTGGTTCTCTGGCTGCGATGGCCATGTTTGAATCAAAATATAAAGAGGACTTAGATGTAAGTTAAAGCTACGCTTGATGTTTTCTTATTCTAGCCAATTGACAAGTATGTTTGTAAGTGTAAAGTTATTTTTGCTTCTGCTTGTGTTCTACTGCAATGCATTCTCTGTCATAATTTTTAAGTAGTTACTTGGCAGTAGGCATGTCTATTCAGCATTGGAGGAGATGAGAAAACATATGTTACATTCAACAGATGAAGTGTTCTGTATCTTTGTTAGCAATGACGTTATAAGATTTTGTGCAGTTTAAATTATTAAATTGATATATTCTAAGTCCTTCCATTTACATAAAGAATCTATTCCTCATGTAATTTTTTTAGGGAGAAGGTAGGCTTGCTAATCTGTTAAGAACTGTGACTCTTCTGATTAAGTTTGTTCTTCCCTTTCACTGTGAATGAGATACTATAATATATGTTCTCATGTGATAGATCCCTAGGAGAATGATTCTGATTGAGTAGGTTGGTTTGCGTTATAATCATCCAATAGAAGGATTTTTATCCTCTTTCGCATAGTATAAGGTCTAGGGTTATGTACTAGATTGTACTAGATTGGCCTCAAATATGGTAAAGCTCAACCATCTGTTTGACCTCTTACTAGTTTGGTCTTGTATGATTTAAAACAATAAACTCTTTGGAGCAAAAACCAAATCAGATTATATCAGTTACAGGAAAGATGAACATGGTTTTTTGAATTCAAAATGGGTTACTGAATCTATATCAAACTGAATGAACAACATCTCCTTTGTTTTGATTTTTCCGAAGTGTATAATTTTTGTACCTTATGCTTACAATTTATTCTATTATTACTGGAGCAGCGAAGCTTTGTTAACACTGTCACCACTGTACTGGCTGTGGATCAGCTTTTTATTCAATATAAAATTTCCATTCAATTATTTGTGATATTCTCAACATTTTGTGGTAGACAAAGGCATCTCATTTGACAATTCTTCGCTTTGGATCACATCTGCTAAAAACTATGACATGTGGGTCTGCACCCTTGTTCATGCTCTTATTAGTTTCTGTGATGATGTCGTCTTAAGGTACTTTTTTCTCTTCAAAAAAATTCAGTGAAAAGAAGTTTGCTAATTGAGTTAAATTTGATGCAGATTGAGAACGAATACGGGTCGGAAAGTAGAAAATTTGACGATTGCTATAGTTAATACTCTTTGTATAAGTTTTTTTACTTGTTGTATGGATTACTGTAATTTATAATGGATTTTGTATATATTCCTCCATTAAAAAATTGTATTAATTTTTTAAAATTTTTAATTTTTTTAATTTTTTAATTAAAATTTTTTTTAATAAAAAAACTACACCTACCCCGGCGTTTTCCGAAACGCCGGGGTAGATTAAAATTCCTTTTTTTTAAAAAATAAAAAACAAATGTCCACCGGCGCTGTTATAAGCACTGCCCATTATAAAGGTTTCACCGGCGGTTTCGCAAGCGCCGGGGAAACCTGGCCGTGAATGCCCGGCACGCGCAACGCCGGTGGTTGGTGCGGCGCTGTTCGACACGCCGGTAGGGTATTCACCGGCGCTTATAAGCGCCGGTGAATCTATAAAAAAGCGCCGGTGAATCCATCGACGGTTGTAGTGCCCCTTTGGTGCATAACTTCACTTATTTGGCTGCGTTAGTGATATTAAAGTCCATACTTGTAAGTTTTAACATGATTGCTGATTTGCTATGAGAGTGCGAATACATGTCAAATTATGCAAGATAAAAAAAGACTAAAGATATGCTTAAATTTTATTAGGAGGAGAAAGTGAGAGCGGCGGGTTTTTTTTACTTTTTTTTTAAAAAATTACTTAAGGCGAGAGTGGTGGGTTTTTTTTACTTTTTTTTAATTACTTAAGGCCTAAGCGGGTCTAGTCCGCCTAGACCTGCCTAGACCGATTAAACGCCGCCTAGGTCCGATTTTAGCCGCCTAGAACCCATTTCCAATTTTTATAAACACCTAGGCCCTAGTCGAGGCATTGGGGGGCCGCCTAGCGCCTAGGCGGCCGCCTAGGCCGCTTTTTAGAACACTGCTTAAAACAGAATTCGCCCCGTAGTGTGACGGTGGCTGGCGAATTGCTTCCCAGGATACAACTGTACCTTCTCTGAAGAGCAACACCCTTGCTTCAGAGATTCCAGCGAACTGCTGTCTGTAATGTACTCTCAGTTGACACAGAGGAGAAAAAGAAGAATAAATTTTTTTGACTGTAAAATCAACTCAGTCTGGATTCAGTAGTCTTTATAAAAGAGAATAGAGACTCTTCACAGGCCCATTACTCTGTAGCAGCAGAGTAATGATCCACTACTCTGCAGTTGCAGAATGGTGGTTCAGATTCATAACTGGTGAGCCATTACTCTGCTGTTACAGAGTAATGGTACTAGTTACCGAATCTGAAAAGCCTCATCACTTCAGTAGGGGAAAAACTTTTGTCTGGGCAAAAAAAATTTAAGCCAGAGCCAAACCAAGCCGAGCCGGGGCCAGGCCGGGCGCGCGCGCGTGTGTTTGTCATTTTTGCTAAGTCCTCTCTCCACTACACGTTAGTGGTAACCCCCGGGCCACGCCCTTTAGTCCAGTTTTCTACTCCCTCCATTTCACTTTAAGTGATATTTAGGATTTTTTTCTTGTTTCACTTTAAGTGATGTTATCCATTTTTTTCTCCTTTTTTTTCCAAGAAAACCCTTATTTATGTCGAAACTTTGTCTTAATTACTCATCTTAATCCTATCAAATATTTTTAGAAAATTGTAGTTTCAACTTTCTACATTTTATCTTCTCCACAAATTTAATGCCAACTGTATTGGAAAAAGAATTAGTAATTTTATTTTCTCTTGAAAACAGAATTTGTATTGAGAAAATATTAATTATAATTTTTTGAAATCAGAATCTGTATTGAAAAAAGAATTGGTAAATAAATCGTGGAGACTTATTAATAAGGGTATAAAGGGAAACAAATGTTTATCTCACCCTTCCTTAATCTGTGTGCAAAACTCCTGAATATCACTTAAAGTGAAACAGAGGGAGTGGTATATATACTAGACAAAATCTTTCCCAATTTCCAATATGGGACTATCCATTTTCTCCAAGTTGCCAAGTTAGTACATTTCAAGTACCCAACTTTGGACCAACATTTCTCATTCATATGGAATTCGTTTTTGGCAAGTGAGTACACCACGAAATAGTACTCGTCGAGAGGATCGCAATCGACTCATTTTTTGGTGCCGTCGGTGGCCGGAGCTTGCCGGAATCCGACCCGGAAAATTGCAAAAATTAATTCCAACAATCCCTTAGATGAATGGAAATTACCAGACCATGTAATCCAGATACGACAGAAAACAAAAACATGACAGAAAAACTCTGAGAGTACAGTCAGAAAATCACTGCATCAGGAATGGTAGTAATTTTTCAACTTTGAACCACCTTTAGTAAGTAGCTATCGGATTTACTTGACCAGGTAGTGATCATGATGTCTTGAACTACCCGGGCTTTGATGTGAACCTAGACAATAATTATTACACAGTTTCATCTCCTCACAGAACTAAATTCTCTTGTTGTGTTCATTTTGGCCTTGAACATCCCTAGTTAATCGTGAGTGAACTTGGAGAATGTAGCCTCTCTTCATTCTCCTAGAAACGGCCCAATTTCACACTTACAAGGTGATTACCCATAAAGAGTATCCTGCTATACCCCACTTTTATTTCAAAGCTATGAGAATCATTAAAAGCTAAGCTTATCCTAACTCTTTGCAGGCAGCACTGTTTTATCATCCTAAGAGTGGGTATGAGATTTTAATCTCTCAGTGCTCCCGTCGATTCAACAAGATTTAGTTGTTCCTTTGAACCTAGATCTTGGGATCTCCAATTCTGAGGTAGGGTTTTCATCAAGTATCCTCTTTCATCATAGGCTTTAAACCCATTTCTCTTGATGATCTCACAACCTGTTCTTGCGACAGACCTTTAGTAAATGGATCCGCTAGGTTGTCGGCCGATTTTATATATTCTATAGAGATTACTCCATTTGAGAGCAGTTGTCTAATGGTTTTGTGTCGCCTTCTGATATGACGAGACTTACCATTATACATACAACTCAGTGCCCGTGCTATAGCCGATTGGCTGTCACAGTGTACACATAAAGCAGGCACTGGTTTTTCCCACATAGGAATATCCTCTAAAAAGTTTCGAAGCCATTCTGCTTTCTCTACCGCTTTGTCTAAAGCAATAAACTCAGATTCCATGGTGGATCTGGCCAATAGTGTTTGTTTAGAGGATTTCCGTGACACAGCTGCACCACCAAGTGTGAAGACATATCCACTTGTGGATTTTGAGTTCTTGGAGTCCGATATCTAGTTCGCATCACTGTAGCCTTCTAGTACTGCTGAATATCTGGTATAATGCAGTTCAATACTCTAGTTATTCCTTTCCAGTGACTTCTTTCTGGATTACTGGTGTATCGGCTCAGTACATTTACCGAATGTGCTAGGTCCGGTCTTATACAATTTGTTAGGTACATCAGACTACCGATTACACGTGCATATTCCAGTTGTGATATGCTTCGCCTGTGTTTTTGAACAAGTGAAGACTGGGATCAACGGGACTTTTTGCTATCCCATTGGAGTAATTCTTGAATCTTTCAAGTACTTTCTCAGCATAATGAGTTTGAGACAAAGTAATTCCCTCAGATGTCCTAGAAATTTTGATTCCTAGTATGACATCTGCAACTCCCAAACCTTTCATGTCAAACTTGCCACTAAGCATGCTCTTAGTTTGTTTGATAATGTCGTTATTGCTTCTAATAATGAACATGTCGTCTACGTACAGACAGACCAGAGTGTATCCATTCAGAGTATCTTTGATGTAGATACACTTATCACATTCATTTATTTTGAAACCATTTGACATCATAACATTGTCAAATTTTGCATGCCACTGCTTTGGAGCTTGTTTCAGGCCGTACAGAGATTTTAC
>CM030359.1:18807200-18809700 GCA_017893485.1 Hemerocallis citrina | reverse complement strand
CAGCGCGCGGCACACCGTTTTCGCATTCGGTGCATGGAATCAAAATTCCATCTCGACTATTCCTCCTTAAATGTGGAAACATAGCAACGGTGAAAATTTGTCCCACGAAAAGTATCCGTTTGGGCCGTCCGGCCTAGAACGTCCCAAAAACGGCCTATGTCGTCGCGTCGCGCGCGGCGCGCGGCACACCGTTTTCGCATTCGGTGCATGGAATGAAAATTCCATCTCGACTATTCCTCCTTAAATGTGGAAACATAGCAAAGGTGAAAATTTGTCCCACGAAAAGTTTCCGTTTGGGCAGTCCGGCCTAGAACGTCCCAAAAACGGCCTATGTCGTCGCGTCGCGCGCGGCGCGCGGCGCACCGTTTTCGCATTCGGTGCATGGAATCAAAATTCCATCTCGGCTATTCCTCCTTACATGTGGAAACATAGCAACGGTGAAAATTTGTCCCACGAAAAGTTTCCGTTTGGGCCGTCCGGCCTAGAACGTCCCAAAAACAGCCTATGTCGTCGCGTCGCGCGCGCCGCGCGGCGCACCGTTTTCTTATTCGGTGCATGGAATCAAAATTCCATCTCGACTATTCCTCCTTAAATGTGGAAACATAGCAACGGTGAAAATTTGTCCCACGAAAAGTTTCCGTTTGCGCCGTCCGGCCTAGAACGTCCCAAAAACGGCCTATGTCGTCGCGTCGCGCGCGGCGCGCGGCACGCCGTTTTCGCATTCGGTGCATGGAATCAAAATTCCATCTCGACTATTCCTCCTTAAATGTGGAAACATAGCAAAGGTGAAAATTTGTCCCACGAAAAGTTTCCGTTTGGGCAGTCCGGCCTAGAACGTCCCAAAAACGGCCTATGTCGTCGCGTCGCGCGCGGCGCGCGGCACACCGTTTTCGCATTCGGTGCATGGAATCAAAATTCCATCTCGGCTATTCCTCCTTAAATGTGGAAACATAGCAACGGTGAAAATTTGTCCCACGAAAAGTTTTCGTTTGCGCCGTCCGGCCTAGAACGTCGCAAAAACGGCCTATGTCGGCGCAGCGTCCGTCCTAGGCGTAGCACGATCATCTAGGCATTTTTTCGTTTCGTGGGCGAAAACAAAAATCTATCTCGACAGTTCCCACACAAATGCGTAGTTATACCCCGACCCAAAATTTGGGGGTCTACATTTGCTCCTACGAGGTTGGGGGGTCCAAAAAAAAAAAGAGGGGACTCCAGAGCTAGTTTGGACCCTGGGGGTCAAATTAGCCCAAAATTTGCGAATCTATATTAGGGGGTGAGGTAGTAGTAGGCACAGGCTATGTGGGAATTTTTCCATCTAGTCAATTTTGATGGGCGGATAGTGTTCGACCCCCTGAACATATGCTATCCGCCCAATGGTGGCGAGAAATTGATGATGTGCAACGGCGTTGCACCGACCCGACGTCCCGATGCTGCAGATGTGCACCGAACAGGCAGTGCACAGCTGATTTTTTTGCTGAAATTTTTTTGTGTGCTGTTCCTGTTCGGTTGGGCATACGTTGATGCTGGAACATTGTTGGCTAGAAATTTTTGATGTGCAACACCATTTGCACCGTCCGGACGTCCCTGACGCTGCAGTGCGCACTGAACAGGCGCAGCACCGCTGATTTTTCAGCCGAAATTTTTTTTTTGGCTCTTCCTGTTCGGTTTGGTATATGTTGGTTTGTGGTGATGCTTGAGCATCGTTGGCAAGAAAAATTGGACGTGCAACGCCGTTTGCACCGCCCTGGCTGTGCGATGTGGACTCAGTCGTGGCGGCGCGACGCGCGTCGACGTTGAAATTTGGACAAAAAATTTTTTGTGGGCGGATCATGTTCGGATGGGTAGGGGATGGTGGAACATCGATTGTCGGCGACCAAAAATGGATGTGTGCACACTGTTTGCAACGCCATTGCGCCGCGATGTGCAACGCCGTCTGTCCCGTTCGGGCTGATTTTTCCACCGAAAATTTTTGTGGGCTGTTCCTGTTCGGATGGGCATATGTTGGTATGTGGTGATGCTGGAGCATCGTCGGCAAGAAAAATTGGACGTGCAACGCCGTTTGCACCGCCCTGGCTGTGCGATGTCGACTCGGTCGGGGCGGTGCGACGTGCGTTGCCGCCGAATTGTGCATGGGGAAATTTTTGTGGGCGGATCACGTTCGGATGGGTAGAGGATGAAGTTGGAACAT
Source organism: Hemerocallis citrina (assembly GCA_017893485.1). Lineage (NCBI taxonomy): Eukaryota > Viridiplantae > Streptophyta > Magnoliopsida > Asparagales > Asphodelaceae > Hemerocallis > Hemerocallis citrina. The sequence continues at coordinate 18,807,512 of CM030359.1, read as the reverse complement.
CGATTATCGGCGACACAAAATGGATGTGTGCACACTGTTTGCAACGCCATTGCGCCGCGATGTGCAATGCCGTCTGTCCTGTTCGGGCTGATTTTTCCACCGAAAATTTTTGTGGGCTGTTCCTGTTCGGATGGGCATATGTTGGTATGTGGTGATGCTGGAGCATCGTCGGCAAGAAAAATTGGACGTGCAACGCCGTTTGCACCGCCCTGGCTGTGCGATGTCGACTCGGTCGGGGCGGTGCGACGTGCGTCGCCACCGAATTGTGCATGGGGAAATTTTTGTGGGCGGATCATGTTCGGATGGGTAGAG
>CM030359.1:18784700-18792200 GCA_017893485.1 Hemerocallis citrina | reverse complement strand
ATTACCATATTTATTTCATAATTTTTGGACTTCAAAAACACCCAAAAAATAATTTTTCCCTATATGCCGAAGGCAGGAATCGAACCAGGCGCCGCACCAAGACCAAACAGAGCTCCGACCACTAGGCCGATCGCTGTTCACGTCATATAAGCGACTGGGGTATATTTATACCCCTGAGTTCGCTGCTATAGTTTTTTAGGGAAATTTTAAAAAGAAGTGTTCGGCCTGGGGTTCGAACCGTGCGACACAGAGAAACCAACCGGGGTCCCGACCACCTGAGCCACTGGCTCGGGTTGTCACTAACCCAAATAAAATCCCATTTGTATTATTTTCGTACTGTTTTAAAAATAACTCGATATTCAATAAGCCATAGCTTCTTATTACTTTAGTAAAATTTTATAAAAACTTCCAGATTAAATCCTCAGTCATAAAAGTTCACACCAGTAAAATAATATAATTTTTTTGGTGCTAATACAATGTATTTTTCACATACAAGACCCAAAAATTATTTATTAAAATATATTATTGCATTTTCGACATTGCCATACAATCAATCTACTAGTCTTTTTTTATTAAATAATTTCATGGAGATAATCTACTGTTATTAGTTCTTAATTCAACCAATCACATATGATTTCCATAGTCCACATTCATATCAACATGAAAGTCCATCTATCACAATTAACAAGTGTACATTATGTCTCTAGTCATAATAACAACACTCTTAATTTAACTTAATCATTATCACAACTTTACACTAGTAAACATGGGGCAATCTACACACAATTTAATCTTAACATTAGAGCCATATAAGTTAATCAACACATTTTAATCAATTCACATGCTAACTACTCAAATTAAATGGGCTCTTTATCATATTTTTCATGCAACTTTAATGGTGTAAAATTAACATGGATCTACTTTAGAAATATAAAATGTTTTACCCACCTCAATTGGAGAGAAACACAAACAAAAGTAATCGAATCCTTGTAGATGAACGCACCACCTCCTAGCCAAAAGCGCTCAAGCTCCAAGCCTCCAAGCCTATGCCGAATGCTTCCTTCAAGCTCCAACCGATTGCTTCTTGATGATGCCGGCCACTCCAAGCACACAAAAGCCCACACAACTCTCTTATCTTTTATAACTCCCACAATAATAATAATACTATAACTTAGAAATACACTTTGCATATCAAAAGTTAGCCATGAGGGGGGGTATTTATACAAAAAAATGAGGGGAATGGAGGGCTAAGATCATCTTGGTGGTTGCAAAATGAAGGGTTTAGATCAAAGTAGAAGTTACAAGAACTACCCACTTCCTTGAAACTACCCCCATGTTCTCCACACCAAAAATTCAATTTTCCCTCCCAAAAGAATGCTACCGGCCCAAAATAGAGAGTGTGCATTGCACGTGTACGTGTAGTGCACGTGCATGCAACTAGGCCAATTTTGTACATTCTAAAATTGCATAAAAATAATTTTGTTAAAAAAAAGTCTTCTACATGACAAGTTTAATTAAAATTAATTAATTCATGGGCTTTCTTTTTGGGCCAAAATAATTTATAAAGATAAATAAAATAAAATGCTTTTGGGCTTTTTAAGAAAAGGCTTTTTAGTTAAATCAAATAAGGCTTTTAAAGAAGGCTTTTTGTACTAAAATAATTTGAGAAAATTATATTCAAACATACACATCATGATAAAATAATCCAATAAAAATATTGCACGTGCACAACACGTGCAAAATAAATAATTTTTCCATTAATTGAAAAATCAGGATATTACAGCACTCCCTCCTTAGAATAGTTCCGTCCCCGGAACTACAATCAAGAGCGAGGAAATAAAACAAAAATACAACACACACAACAAAAACAAAAGATACAAAATACAATCAAGCAAAAAGCTCAGGATAGTCCTTCAACATCCTCTCCTCAGATTCCCAAGTAGCCTCTTCAACCAAGTGGTTTCTCCAGACTACCTTGACCATCGGTATCGTCTTATTCCTCAAGACTTTCTCCCTACGGTCAACAATCTCAACAGGAGACTCGATGTAATTCAGGTCTAACTGCAAACCTTCCGGCACTTCAGGCAAATGATGACTCGGGTCCGGAATATAACCTCTCAGCATAGACACATGAAAGACATTGTGCACCTGAGACAACTCTTCCGGTAATTCAAGTCGGTAAGCAGTTTTCCCGATCCTTTTCAATATCTTATACGGGCCTATAAACCTCGGGGCTAACTTCCCGCCTTTGCCAAAACGAACCACACCTTTACTGGGTGATACCTTCAGAAAGACGAAGTCACCAACCTCAAACTCAAGGTCCCTTCTCCGGTTGTCTGCATAGCTTTTCTGCCTGCTCTGAGCTTCCACCAACCTTTTCCTGATCAGATCAATCTTCTCAGAAGTCAGTTGCACAAGCTCAGGACCAAACAACTGACGCTCCCCTACTTCATACCAACAAACAGGAGTTCTGCACTTCCTGCCATACAAAGCTTCGTACGGCGCCATCCCAATGCTAGCCTGAAAACTGTTGTTGTAGGCAAACTCCACCAAAGGTAAATGCCTTTCCCAACTGCCTCCAAAGTCTAGTATACAACACCGAAGCATATCCTCAAGAATACGATTGACTCTCTCGGTCTGCCCATCGGTTTGCGGATGAAAAGCAGTGCTGAAATCCGTCTTGGTACCCAAAGCTGCCTGAAGACTCCTCCAGAAATGCGAAGTAAACCGCGCATCTCGATCAGACACAATGGTCAAAGGAACGCCATGAAGTCGGACAATCTCACCAACATACATCTCAGCCAACTTGTCCATCGAAGCAGTGAGTTTCATCGCCAAAAAGTGAGCGGACTTGGTAAGTCGATCGACTATAACCCAAATTGCATCATTGCCTTTAGAACTCTTAGGCAATCCCGTGATGAAATCCATACTGATGTTATCCCACTTCCATTCCGGAATAGGTAACGGCTGTAATAGACCTCCGGGTCTCTGATTTTCGGCTTTGACTTGCTGACAAACCTCACACTTCGCGACAAATTCAGCCACATCCCGCTTCAAACCTGACCACCAGAAATGCTGCTTGATGTCCTTGTACATCTTAGTACTCCCAGGATGTACAGACAGAAGAGTAGCATGTGCCTCCTGAAGAATACTCTCTTTCAGGTCCGCCTGATTTGGAACGCACAGCCTATCTCCGAACCACAGCACTCCATCCCTGATTTGAAATCCGGGCAACCTGCCAGCACCAACCTGCTCCTTCATCTCCAGAATATCAGCATCAACTTCCTGACTTGCAATGATCCTGGCATTCAGAGTAGGCTGAAGCCTCAACTGAGCCAAAGATGCTCCCAATCCTTGCAAGACAACCTCAATACCAGCTCGGTCCAGCTCCTCAATCAGATGCCTCTGAGTCGTAATCAAACAGGCCAAACTGCTCTTGCGGCTAAGTGCATCCGCCACAACATTAGCCTTTCCAGGATGATACTTGATCTCAGGTCGCATATCCTCGAGCACTTCCAACCATCTCCGCTGTCTCAGATTGAGATCCCTCTGCTGATATATATACTTCAAGCTCTTGTGGTCCGTGTACATATTCAACTTCTCACCGTACACGTAGTGCCTCCATTGCTTCAAAGCAAAGATAATCGCAGCCAACTCCAGATCATGAGTCGGGTAATTTTTCTCATGTGGTCGTAGTTGCCTAGACCCATAAGCGATTACTCTTCCTTCTTGCATTAAGACACAACCAAGCCCCCGATGTGAAGCATCACTATAAACATCATACTCAATACCAGCTCTAGGCAAAGCCAAAATAGGTGCAGTAGTTAGTCTATCTTTCAACTCCTGAAAACTCGCCTCACATTGCTCGGTCCACTTGAAGTTCACATTCTTCTTGGTCAGCCCTGTAAGCGGTACAGCTATCTGAGCATAACCTTGAATGAATCTCCGATAATACCCAGTCATCCCAAGGAAACTTCTGACTTCCTTCACTGTAGTAGGCCTCGCCCAATCTCTCACTGCCTCTATCTTCTGAGGATCAGTTGCCACTCCCTCCTTAGAAAGGATGTGACCTAGGAATGCCACTTCAGATTTCCAGAAATCACACTTGGATAACTTGGCATACAACTGCTGCTCTTCCAACTTCTGCAACACTGCTGCCAGATGCTCAGTGTGCTCCTCCTCTGACTTGGAGTACACGAGAATATCGTCGATAAACACCACGACGAAAGAATCAATAAACGGCCTCAGAACTCTGTTCATCAAGTCCATGAAGATTGCAGGTGCATTCGTCACTCCGAATGGCATAACTAAGAATTCGTAATGCCCATGCCGAGTTCTAAATGCAGTCTTATGCACGTCTTCAGCTTTCACTCGAACTTGGTGGTAACCTAATCGAAGATCTATTTTGGAGAATACAGCTGCTCCTTGTAGACGATCGAACAAGTCATCAATTCGAGGAATCGGATACTTATTCTGAACAGTGACCTTATTCAGCTCTCGGTAATCGATACACATCCTCATCGATCCATCCTTCTTCTTTACCAAAAGCACTGGTGCTCCCCAAGGTGACGCACTAGGTTGAATAAAGCCTTTTCCCAATAGTTCCTCAATCTGCCGTTTCACCTCATCCTGTTCCACTGGAGCCATCCTATACGGTGCCTTAGAAATGGGTGCACTTCCCGGTTGAACAGTGATGCTGAACTCTACATCACGATGCGGAGGTAACCCAGGAAAATCTTCCAAGAACACAGTCGGATAGTCCCGAACCACAGGAATCCCTTGCACTTCCACAGGAGTCTCTTCCTTGCGGATAGTTGCCACCAGCTTAGAACACTTCTGCTTCCCTTGGAACACGACTTCAGGTCCACCTGGAGCCTTCACTGTCACCGTCTTGGCCTTACACTCGATGCTCGCACTGTACACCGACATCCAGTCAATGCCAATGATAACATCGACTCCCAAGATAGTCAGTTCGATCAGATCAATGCCAAAGATTCTGTCCCCAATCACTATCTCGCAATCAGCATAATACCGATCAGTGGTTAAAGTTTCCCCTGACGGAGTAGCTACTGATAAGATCTTGCCTGGGAAAATCTTCGGTTCAACTCCCAACACTTTAGCAAACTTTGGAGACACAAAAGTATGAGAGGATCCAGTATCGAACAATACAACAGCTTTCATTCCATATTCTGATGTAAAAGGTCCATCAAATTCGAAGTATAAGACATGAACTTTCAAGTCAATATTTCCATTTCATTGAATTCCAAAAGTTTATACATTCGAATTTAAAAACATCTCTAAACATCAGAATGAAAGAAACAGAAGCTACAACACTCTAACTCCTACGGGTCCTCTTTGCTGCTCGAAGTTCTTCCCGCAGTTCATCAACCTCATCCTTCAGCACATCAGTTAGGTTCTTTTTCTTCTCAAGTTCCCAAATCCGATGGCTAAGAACAGAATAGTCAGCCTTCCGCTTCTCCAGCTGAGCCTCCAACAATCCAACTCTCTCCTTCAGGGTTTCCACTTGCCTCTGAAGAGAAGCCATAAGACCACTTGGAACTGGTACTTCTTCTTCGTCGGAAGAAGAATCATCAGATGAATCCGGAGGTGGGGTGATCTCTCGGGATTCAGGGTACTCCTCATCATCAGAATCAGCTTGCCCAGGGTAGTACTCGTCCTCGGAATCAGCCTGTCCAGGATGGTACTCTTCCTCAATGATGTGCCAGTCGTCGCCTCCAGCAGGGTCGAAGTGATCAGCCATCTTAGAAATAGAGAGGAGAAAGCATAAATCTTAGAGCAACACAAATGTAAGTCACTTACATTTAAATCTCTAGATTCAAACACACACTCTAATGTCCACTTCTAGGGTGTCGTTCCCTATAAATTTGTACAAGTGTGAAAGTGTAGAAAAGCGTGGCTCTGATACCACTCTGTAACGCCCCGAATCCCAAATACACTGAATTCGAGATGTTCTACAGGATCTTTTCACTTTCTTAGCACACTTTTACAGGGAAATTAAAACTTTGCATCATACATCAGAGTTTACATCATAATTACATCTTTCTTTTGCACAGCGGAAGTAAAATACAACAATTTGATACAAGTACAACAGCTTGATAAAATCTTTAAGCATCCGTCTCTTTAATCTTTAGCATAACATTTACCTGCATGTTAGACTGTGGGTACGTCAGTTTATTCAACCGACGATCATTATACACGGCCGTCCTCGCTTTGCCGGAAAAATAGTATAACTTAACATTTCATATTTAGCAAACACAAACTTGTCACATTTCAAACTAAAGGGACTACCCTATTGATGTCGTGTTGTGATTGTGCACTTAGTCCTTAATGCAGTTAATTATATGACACTAATGCACACTTGTTCGGATTCTATGCATCCCATACTACATAGGTCCGAGGGCAAGCCCTTATTCGTTCTTCATCTTGATAGGGTTCAATCCCCCGTTATGCCTTAACTACTACTGTAACTACGGTAGTGTCTTAGATGTCCTATGATCTATGAGCCCATGTCCAGGCAGCCTGGAGGGGAATCCCACGCACTGTCACGGCGCATCGAGCAGGCAACCTATGGACAATTCAGCCTCCGCCATGGAACAATGGCACCACCCATAGCCACTCGAACATCCCACGAGCGTCGCCACCGGGACGATAATTCCGGAGTAGCGCCCACGCACTGTCTTGACGCATCAAGCAGGCAACCTGTGAATCGCTCTCACACCGCTATCCGTTGGCCCTCATACTCGTGTTTTTCTTCTACTTTCATCACATCTCCACTATGTACTAGTCCTTAGTTTTATTTAAAAATCATGAACAAAATAATCACTAGAGTTAGCCTCTCCATCAACCGGACTTATTCATTTATTTCAACATGACCAACCTTGGTCTAATTTCAATTCAATTCATCTTTCTCAATGCCGGGGAGACTTAGCTACTCTATTTCAAATTTCATTTCACAATCTTTAACTCCTGACAATTTCCATGTCGAGTTTTATACTCATTCTTTTTCAATTCATGATTACACTTTATTCACAAGTCCATGATGAATACTTTTAATTCAAGAGTTCATAAAGAAAACAATTCATGCTTATAGCCAACAATTTCTTTTCCTTTTTCATAAATCATGGTTTTTATTTCTTAACCATACATGAATTTATACAACTTCATAAAATCACATTTCAACCTTCATATTTCATATCTTGCACAATACTCATAATGAAAATAAATAAAATCATGTCACGCCACAAGCACGTATGCCAATTACTTTATAATAGCCTATCTTTATAAGTTATAAAAATCACAAGTGTATATCTCATAACTCAAGGCTCCATTTATGCCTTTTATTCACAAACCATATTGTATTTCCTTCTAAAAATACCCAAATCACTCTTAGAAAATTCCTTGTATTTTTATGAGAATTACCATATTTATTTCATAATTTTTGGACTTCAAAAACACCCAAAAAATAATTTTTCCCTATAT
>CM030359.1:18774700-18777200 GCA_017893485.1 Hemerocallis citrina | reverse complement strand
GAATCAAAATTCCATCTCGGCTATTCCTCCTTAGATGTGGAAACATAGCAACGGTGAAAATTTGTCCCACGAAAAGTTTCCGTTTGGGCCGTCCGGCCTAGAACGTCCCAAAAACGGCCTATGTCGTCGCGTCGCGCGCGGCGCGCGGCGCACCGTTTTCGCATTCGGTGCATGGAATCAAAATTCCATCTCGACTATTCCTCCTTAAATGTGGAAACATAGCAACGGTGAAAATTTGTCCCACGAAAAGTTTCCGTTTGGGCCGTCCGGCCTAGAACGTCCCAAAAACGGCCTATGTCGTCGCGTCGCGCGCGGCGCGCGGCACACCGTTTTCGCATTCGGTGCATGGAATCAAAATTCCATCTCGGCTATTCCTCCTTAAATGTGGAAACATAGCAACGGTGAAAATTTGTCCCACGAAAAGTTTCCGTTTGGGCCGTCCGGCCTAGAACGTCCCAAAAACGGCCTATGTCGTCGCGGCGCGCGCGGCGCGCAGCACACCGTTTTCGCATTCGGTGCATGGAATCAAAATTCCATCTCGACTATTCCTCCTTAAATGTGGAAACATAGCAACGGTGAAAATTTGTCCCACGAAAAGTTTCCGTTTGCGCCGTCCGGCCTAGAAAGTCCCAAAAACGGCCTATGTCGTCGCGGCGCGCGCGGCGCGCGTCACACCGTTTTCGCATTCGGTGCATGGAATCAAAATTCCATCTCGACTATTCCTCCTTAAATGTGGAAACATAGCAAAGGTGAAAATTTGTCCCACGAAAAGTTTCCGTTTGGGCAGTCCGGCCTAGAACGTCCCAAAAACGGCCTATGTCGTCGCGTCGCGCGCGGCGCGCGGCGCACCGTTTTCGCATTCGGTGCATGGAATCAAAATTCCATCTCGGCTATTCCTCCTTAAATGTGGAAACATAGCAACGGTGAAAATTTGTCCCACGAAAAGTTTCCGTTTGCGCCGTCCGGCCTAGAACGTCCCAAAAACGGCCTATGTCGTCGCGGCGCGCGCGGCGCGCGGCACACCGTTTTCGCATTCGGTGCATGGAATCAAAATTCCATCTCGACTATTCCTCCTTAAATGTGGAAACATAGCAACGGTGAAAATTTGTCCCACGAAAAGTATCCGTTTGGGCCGTCCGGCCTAGAACGTCCCAAAAACGGCCTATGTCGTCGCGTCGCGCGCGGCGCGCGGCACACCGTTTTCGCATTCGGTGCATGGAATCAAAATTCCATCTCGACTATTCCTCCTTAAATGTGGAAACATAGCAAAGGTGAAAATTTGTCCCACGAAAAGTTTCCGTTTGGGCAGTCCGGCCTAGAACGTCCCAAAAACGGCCTATGTCGTCGCGTCGCGCGCGGCGCGCGGCACACCGTTTTCGCATTCGGTGCATGGAATCAAAATTCCATCTCGGCTATTCCTCCTTAAATGTGGAAACATAGCAACGGTGAAAATTTGTCCCACGAAAAGTTTCCGTTTGGGCCGTCCGGCCTAGAACGTCCCAAAAACGGCCTATGTTGTCGCGTCGCGCGCGCCGCGCGGCGTACCGTTTTCGCATTCGGTGCATGGAATCAAAATTCCATCTCGACTATTCCTCCTTAAATGTGAAAACATAGCAACGGTGAAAATTTGTCCCACGAAAAGTTTCCGTTTGCGCCGTCCGGCCTAGAACGTCCCAAAAACGGCCTATGTCGTCACGTCGCGCGCGGCGCGCGGCACGCCGTTTTCGCATTCGGTGCATGGAATCAAAATTCCATCTCGACTATTCCTCCTTAAATGTGGAAACATAGCAAAGGTGAAAATTTGTCCCACGAAAAGTTTCCGTTTGGGCAGTCCGGCCTAGAACGTCCCAAAAACGGCCTATGTCGTCGCGTCGCGCGCGGCGCGCGGCACACCGTTTTCGCATTCGGTGCATGGAATCAAAATTCCATCTTGGCTATTCCTCCTTAAATGTGAAAACATAGCAACGGTGAAAATTTGTCCCACGAAAAGTTTTCGTTTGCGCCGTCCGGCCTAGAACGTCGCAAAAACGGCCTATGTCGGCGCAGCGTCCGTCCTAGGCGTAGCACGATCATCTTGGCGTTTTTTCGTTTCGTGGGCGAAAACAAAAATCTATCTCGACAGTTCCCACACAAATGCGTAGTTATACCCCGACCCAAAATTTGGGGGTCTACATTTGCTCCTACGAGGTTGGGGGGTCCAAAAAAAAAAAGAGGGGACTCCAGAGCTAGTTTGGACCCTGGGGGTCAAATTAGTCCAAAATTTGCGAATCTATATTAGGGGGTGAGGTAGTAGTAGGCACAGGCTATGTGGGAATTTTTCCATCTAGTCAATTTTGATGGGCGGATAGTGTTCGGCCCCCTGAACATATGCTATCCGCCCAATGGTGGCGAGAAATTGATGATGTGCAACGGCGTTGCACCGACCCGACGTCCCGATGCTGCTGATGTGCACCGAACAGGCAGTGCACAGCTGATTTTTTTGCTGAAATTTTTTTGTGTG
>CM030359.1:18762200-18764700 GCA_017893485.1 Hemerocallis citrina | reverse complement strand
CGGCGCGCGGCGCACCGTTTTCGCATTCGGTGCATGGAATCAAAATTCCATCTCGGCTATTCCTCCTTAAATGTGGAAACATAGCAACGGTGAAAATTTGTCCCACGAAAAGTTTCCGTTTGGGCCGTCCGGCCTAGAACGTCCCAAAAACGGCCTATGTCGTCGCGTCGCGCGCGGCCGCGCGGCGCACCGTTTTCGCATTCGGTGCATGGAATCAAAATTCCATCTCGACTATTCCTCCTTAAATGTGGAAACATAGCAACGGTGAAAATTTGTCCCACGAAAAGTTTCCGTTTGGGCCGTCCGGCCTAGAACGTCCCAAAAACGGCCTATGTCGTCGCGTCGCGCGCGGCGCGCGGCACGCCGTTTTCGCATTCGGTGCATGGAATCAAAATTCCATCTCGGCTATTCCTCCTTAAATGTGGAAACATAGCAAAGGTGAAAATTTGTCCCACGAAAAGTTTCCGTTTGGGCAGTCCGGCCTAGAACGTCCCAAAAACGGCCTATGTCGTCGCGTCGCGCGCGGCGCGCGGCGCACCGTTTTCGCATTCGGTGCATGGAATCAAAATTCCATCTCGGCTATTCCTCCTTAAATGTGGAAACATAGCAACGGTGAAAATTTGTCCCACGAAAAGTTTCCGTTTGGGCCGTCCGGCCTAGAACGTCCCAAAAACGGCCTATGTCGTCGCGTCGCGCGCGCCGCGCGGCGCACCGTTTTCGCATTCGGTGCATGGAATCAAAATTCCATCTCGACTATTCCTCCTTAAATGTGGAAACATAGCAACGGTGAAAATTTGTCCCACGAAAAGTTTCCGTTTGCGCCGTCCGGCCTAGAACGTCCCAAAAACGGCCTATGTCGTCGCGTCGCGCGCGGCGCGCGGCACGCCGTTTTCGCATTCGGTGCATGGAATCAAAATTCCATCTCGACTATTCCTCCTTAAATGTGGAAACATAGCAAAGGTGAAAATTTGTCCCACGAAAAGTTTCCGTTTGGGCAGTCCGGCCTAGAACGTCCCAAAAACGGCCTATGTCGTCGCGTCGCGCGCGGCGCGCGGCACACCGTTTTCGCATTCGGTGCATGGAATCAAAATTCCATCTCGGCTATTCCTCCTTAAATGTGGAAACATAGCAACGGTGAAAATTTGTCCCACGAAAAGTTTTCGTTTGCGCCGTCCGGCCTAGAACGTCGCAAAAACGGCCTATGTCGGCGCAGCGTCCGTCCTAGGCGTAGCACGATCATCTAGGCGTTTTTTCGTTTCGTGGGCGAAAACAAAAATCTATCTCGACAGTTCCCACACAAATGCGTAGTTATACCCCGACCCAAAATTTGGGGGTCTACATTTGCTCCTACGAGGTTGGAGGGTCCAAAAAAAAAAAGAGGGGACTCCAGAGCTAGTTTGGACCCTGGGGGTCAAATTAGCCCAAAATTTGCGAATCTATATTAGGGGGTGAGGTAGTAGTAGGCACAGGCTATGTGGGAATTTTTCCATCTAGTCAATTTTGATGGGCGGATAGTGTTCGGCCCCCTGAACATATGCTATCCGCCCAATGGTGGCGAGAAATTGATGATGTGCAACGGCGTTGCACCGACCCGACGTCCCGATGCTGCTGATGTGCACCGAACAGGCAGTGCACAGCTGATTTTTTTGCTGAAATTTTTTTGTGTGCTGTTCCTGTTCGGTTGGGCATACGTTGATGCTGGAACATTGTTGGCTAGAAATTTTTGATGTGCAACACCATTTGCACCGTCCGGACGTCCCTGACGCTGCAGTGCGCACTGAACAGGCGCAGCATCGCTGATTTTTCAGCCGAAATTTTTTTTTTGGCTCTTCCTGTTCGGTTTGGTATATGTTGGTTTGTGGTGATGCTTGAGCATCGTTGGCAAGAAAAATTGGACGTGCAACGCCGTTTGCACCGCCCTGGCTGTGCGATGTGGACTCAGTCGTGGCGGCGCGACGCGCGTCGACGTCGAAATTTGGACAAAAAATTTTTTGTGGGCGGATCATGTTCGGATGGGTAGGGGATGGTGGAACATCGATTGTCGGCGACCAAAAATGGATGTGTGCACACTGTTTGCAACGCCATTGCGCCGCGATGTGCAACGCCGTCTGTCCCGTTCGGGCTGATTTTTCCACCGAAAATTTTTGTGGGCTGTTCCTGTTCGGATGGGCATATGTTGGTATGTGGTGATGCTGGAGCATCGTCGGCAAGAAAAATTGGACGTGCAACGCCGTTTGCACCGCCCTGGCTGTGCGATGTCGACTCGGTCGGGGCGGTGCGACGTGCGTTGCCGCCGAATTGTGCATGGGGAAATTTTTGTGGGCGGATCACGTTCGGATGGGTAGAGGATGAAGTTGGAACATCGATTATCGGCGACACAAAATGGATGTGTGCACACTGTTTGCAACGCCATTGCGCCGCGATGTGCAATGCCGTCTGTCCTGTTCGGGCTGATTTTTCCACCGAAAATTTTTGTGGGCTGTTCCTGTTCGGATGGGCA
>CM030359.1:18742200-18754700 GCA_017893485.1 Hemerocallis citrina | reverse complement strand
TGTCACATAGCATGAATGGGTTCCTTTTTGACATAGTTACCAACTCAAGCATGATCCAACACATCTCAAGCATGGTAATCCTACTTACTAGCTCAAGCATGGTAAGCTACTAGATTGTCACATAGCATGAATGGGTTCCTTTTTGACATAGTCACCAACTCAAGCATGATCTCACACATCTCAAGCATGGTAATCCTACTTACTACTCAAGCATGGTAAGCTACTAGAATGTCACATAGCATGAATGGGTTCCTTTTGACATAGTCACCAACTCAAGCATGATCCAACACATCTCAAGCATGGTAATCCTACTTACTAACTCAAGCATGATAAGCTACTAGAATGTCACATAGCATGAATGGGTTCCTTTTTGACATAGTTACCAACTCAAGCATGATCCAACACATCTCAAGCATGGTAATCCTACTTACTAACTCAAGCATGATAAGCTACTAGAATGTCACATAGCATGAATGGGTTCCTTTTTGACATAGTTACCAACTCAAGCATGATCCAACACATCTCAAGCATGGTAATCCTACTTACTAACTCAAGCATGATAAGCTACTAGAATGTCACATAGCATGAATGGGTTCCTTTTTGACATAGTTACCAACTCAAGCATGATCCAACACATCTCAAGCATGGTAATCCTACTTACTAACTCAAGCATGATAAGCTACTAGAATGTCACATAGCATGAATGGGTTCCTTTTTGACATAGTTACCAACTCAAGCATGATCCAACACATCTCAAGCATGGTAATCCTACTTACTAACTCAAGCATGATAAGCCACTACTTATTACAAAACTATTTCCTTTAGGGATTACATGTCCCATTTATTACAATGACTAAATTACCAAATTACATGTTCCAAAAATATAATCAACTCTTATTGAGTTAAGAATAAACTTATTTAACTTGAATCCTACAATTCCTACATCAAGAAAACTTATTTCTTTTGATGAACAAAAGTTAGTAAGACATGATCTTTATAAAGTAGGAAACTACATACAACAATAATCAATTCTTAATGAGTTATAATTAAACTTATTTAACTTGAATCCTACAATTTCTACATCAAGAAAACTTACTCTTTTTGATGAACAAAAGTTAGTAAGACATGATCTTTAAAAAGTAGGAAACTACATACAACAATAATCAATTCTTAATGAGTTATAATTAAACTTATTTAACTTGAATCCTACAATTTCTACATCAAGAAAACTTACTCTTTTTGATGAACAAAAGTTAGTAAGACATGATCTTTAAAAAGTAGGAAACTACATACAACAATAATCAATTCTTTGATTAGCAAGTTAAGTTCTACAACCACCAAAATGGGTATGTGACCATTCTTACTCACTTAGCCTCATATGCACATAATACTTAGTCCAAGATGTTAACTTTATGTTTAACAAGGTAGCCAAAAATAACAACTACCACATGACAAGTTCAAGGTCCCATTTTTATGAACCTTTTTGTGAGTTCCATCCTTCCAACTTTTCCTTATGCATAAAATTTAGTCCAACTAGTGAAATTTAACCATGGAGACAACATAACCATAAATAAGCTAAAGATCTCATCTTTATGTTATTTTCTCAAGTTCTACCATTCATACTTTTCATAGGGTCCTTTTGATCCATATTGCTACTTACATGCACATAGTTTAGTCCAAGTTGTTTTAGACAACAAAAAGCATATATACACATATTTAGGCATAAGTAGAGAGCAAATAGAACAAAAATTAACATACAAAAGGTAGAGAAACCCCCACCTTTTCTTTTCAATAGGAAGAACTAGCCTAGCAACCTTCTCCTTCCCCTTTGTTTTTCTTTGAAAGCTCCAAAACTACAAGAGAACTCTAGGGTTTTTCTCTCTTTCTTTTTCTCTCAAGAATGGTAAATGAGGCAAGGGGTGAGGGGGGGGGTTATTTATAGGAGGGAGGAGAGGGTGGAGAGTGAAAAATGCACATTGGCATTTTTCAAAATCCCCCTTGGGGAATAGTGTGGCCGGCCAACCATGGGGGGGGGGGGGGGGGGGGGGGGGGGTGAGGTGGCATGGTGAGGTGGAGGTGGAGCCTTCTAGTAGAAGTCTCCTTTAATCCCTTATGTAGTCCTAATTAATCCCATTTCTATGCTTAAACCCTTAATTAAAACCTAGCCATCATGACAAAAGATATTTTCTTTGTGTCCAAAACACATACTACATAATTCATACGAATGTAAGAAATCGATACAATAAGCGCACGTGTAGATTATTAAGCGCACCAATAATTTTTGTTTGTAAACCTGCACAAACTGTATAAAAATAAATTGATTCTGCAAAAATAATTTTTATTATCGGGTCAGGAGTTTCTAGTACCAAAACAGTATATCGTACATGCATATGGGCTGGTATATATATACAAATGATGATTAATAATTTAAGCTAAGTAATACCCAAAAATATTTCAATTCCGGAAAATAAAATAAAATAATAATAAAATAATAATAAAATAATAATAAAATAATAATAAAATAAAAATAAAATAAAAATATTTATTATTTCACAGGGCGGGATATTACAATACTCCCTCCTTAGACTAGTTCTGTCCTCAGAACTGTTACCAAGTGGGAGGGACAGAAAATAAGGGCAATACTCAAAATAACTCGGGAAAAGAAAGCTTCATCCGATCTTCCGGTTCCCATGTGGCTTCCTCCACGAATTGGTTTTTCCAAAGAACCTTGATCATCGGAATAGTTTTGTTCCTCAGCACCTTATCCTGACGATCAATAATTTTTACCGGTTGTTCCTTATAGGTAAGGTCCACCCGTAGGTCCTTAGGGATGTCTGGCAGTTGGTGATTTGGATCCGGTACGTACTTCCTTAGCATTGAAACATGAAATACATTGTGTACTTGGGACAATTCGGCTGGTAGCTCTAGCCTGTAAGCCGTCTCTCCGATTCTCTCCAAAATTGGGTATGGTCCAATATATCTCGGTGCCAACTTGCCACCCCTTCCGAACCTGATCACTCCCTTTGTAGGCGAGACTTTCAGGAATACTGAGTCGCCTTCTCTGAATTCTAAATCTCGTCTACGATTATCGGCGTAGCTCTTTTGCCTGCTTTGTGCTACTTTCATCCTTTTTCTGATCAACTCGATTTTCTCGGATGTTTGCTGCACTATTTCAGGCCCAAACATCTGCCTCTCTCCAACCTCGTACCAGCACACGGGTGTCCTACATTTCCTCCCATACAATGCTTCATATGGAGCCATCTCTATACTTGCTTGGTAGCCGTTATTGTATGCGAATTCTACTAATGACAAGTGTCGTTCCCAGCTTCCTCCGAAGTCCATTATGCATGCTCTAAGCATATCTTCGAGAATCCTGTTGACTCTTTCTGTCTGCCCATCAGTCTGTGGGTGGAATGCTGTGCTGAACTCTGATTTTGTCCCTAAAGCTTTTTGCAGACTTTGCCAAAATCGGGATGTAAACCTTGCATCTCGGTCAGAAACGATCGATACTGGTACTCCATGTAACTTTACAATGCCTTCGATGTAGACTTCTGCCAGCTTCTCCACGGACCACGTTGTTTTCACTGGAAGAAAGTGTGCAGATTTTGTCAAACGATCTACTATAACCCAAATTGAGTCGTTCCCTTTCGAACTTCTGGGCAGGCCAGTGATGAAATCCATGCTGATGTTCTCCCATTTCCACTCTGGAATGGGCAATGGTTGCAGTAGACCCCCTGGTTTCTGATTCTCAGCCTTAACTTTCTGACATGTAAGGCATTTGGCTACGAATCCTGCCACATCCCGTTTCATCCCTGCCCACCAAAAATGTTGTTTTACGTCCTTATACATTTTTGTGCTTCCTGGGTGAACTGTGAGTAAGGTGGAGTGTGCTTCCTTCATGATATCTTCTCGTAATTCATCAACCTTAGGCACACACAACCTGCTCCCAAACCAAAGCGATCCGTCCTTCATGCTGAAATCTGAGGCTTTCCCTTTGCTGACTTGTTGCTTTAGTGCTTCGATCTCTGCATCTCCTATCTGAGCCTTCTTAACTTGGTCATTCAGACTTGGTTGCAATTCCAGACGTGCCAAAACCGTGCTCAAACCTTGAACAATCAATTCAATACCGGCTTGTCTGATCTCGTTATTTAACTCTCTCCTTGTTGCAATGAGCGTGGCTATGCTCCGTTTCCTACTGAGCGCATCTGCTACGACATTGGCTTTCCCTGGATGATATAATATCTCTGGCCTGATGTCTTCCAAAACCTCCAACCATCGCCTTTGCCTGAGATTCAAATCCTTTTGCTGGTAGATATACTTCAGGCTCTTATGGTCGGTGAACATCTCCACCTTGTTCCCATAGACATAGTGCCGCCACAACTTCAGAGCGAAGATTATCGCTGCCAGTTCCAAGTCATGCGTTGGATAATTCTTCTCATGTGGTCGAAGTTGCCTTGATCCGTATGCTATGACCTTCCCCTCTTGCATCAAAACACATCCGAATCCTAAGAATGAGGCATCACTGTAGATTACATAATCTTTATCTGGCTGAGGCAGCACCAAAATGGGTGCAGAAATCAATTTGTTCTTCAGCTCCTGAAAGCTCCTTTCGCACCTCTCAGTCCAATCAAAATTCATGTTTTTCTTGGTCAGTGCTGTAAGTGGTACAGCAATTCTGGCATAGTTTTGGATGAACTTCCTGTAGTACCCTGTCATGCCCAAGAAACTCCTGATCTCTTTTACAGTTCTCGGCTGAGGCCAACTCCTTACTGCCTCAATTTTCTCCGGATCTGTAGCCACTCCCTCCTTAGAAAGGATATGGCCCAAGAATGCTACTTCTGACTTCCAGAATTCACACTTTGACAGCTTGGCATAAAGTTGATGCTCCCGTAGCTTGGTCAATACCGCAGTAAGATGATCTTCATGCTCCTCTTCTGTTTTTGAGTATACCAAGATGTCATCAATGAAGACAACCACGAATAAATCGATAAATGGCCGCAAGATACGGTTCATCATATCCATAAAGATTGCGGGAGCATTGGTCACCCCGAAAGGCATCACTAAGAACTCGTAATGACCGTGCCGAGTTCGGAATGCAGTCTTAGGTATATCTTCTTCTCTGACCCGTACTTGATGATAGCCTGAACGCAAATCAATCTTTGAGAATACAGCCGCTCCCTGGAGCTGATCAAACAAGTCATCGATCCTGGGAATGGGGTACCGGTTCCGAACCGTAACCTTGTTCAACTCCCGGTAATCGATGCACAATCTTGAGGTCCCATCCTTCTTCTTTACAAGTAGCACGGGTGCCCCCCAGGGTGAAGCACTTGGCCTGATGAATCCTTTCTGTAGTAGTTCTTCAATTTGCTCCTTTACCTCCTTTTGCTCTACTGGTGCCATCCGATATGGTGTCTTTGACACTGGCGCGCTACCTGGCTGGATAGTAATGCTGAACTCGACATCTCTGTGGGGTGGGAGTCCAGGTAATTCTTCCAAAAATAGGCGGGGAAAATTTCGTGCAATTGGTATCACCTTGACTTCACTGGGCACACGTATTCCAGTCGTAGCGGCCAGAATTTCTTCCTTCTGCTTCTTCTTCCCCTGGAACACAAGCTCTGGTCCTCCAAATGGGGCGATGACTACCTTCTTCTCCTTGCAGTCGATGCTAGCCTTATGCCTTGTCATCCAATCCATTCCAATGATCACGTCCGTCCCTGCAAAGCCTAACTCTAGCAGATCTATACTCAGGGTCTCCCCATCAAAGTGGAGTTTGCATCCCTTATAGCACAAATTCGTAGGGAGAGTTGCTCCTGACGGGGTAGCAACCAATAAAACTGATTCCGGAGTTGCCTTCTGGGTGCATTTCAGCTTTTTAGAGAATGCTTCGGACACAAAAGAATGCGATGACCCACTATCAAATAAAACAGTTGCCTGGATTTCATTTATATTAACCCAACCTGTTTACAAAAGTGGTTACATAAAAACACATCTTATACCTAAATATTCAAAATAATATAATAGCTTGGCCATAATTCTTCACCTACCGGTGATCACTCCCTCGTCTTCATCAGCGTCCCTTTCGGTAAGTGCAAACACTCGCCCTTGGCGGCCCACTCCTTTCCCCTTGCTGTTTGCTCTTGGAGCTGGCCCGCTGTTGCCCCCCCAAAGCTGGGGACAGTTTGTCCGAAAATGGCCAACCCTTCCGCAGTTGAAACAGATGCGGTTGTCGATCTGAGGATTCTTCTTGGGGCATTGACTCTGAAAATGCCCTGGCTCGCCACACAAGAAACAACTTCCTGGCTTGGTGCCTCCAGCTGGGCCAACAGCCCTTGGAAACCTCTGATCTCGCCCCTGGTTCTTGAATCCTGATGCAGGTACAGGCCTCTTCCCTTTGTTCCATCCTCCGGTGGTCGCTTGCAGTTCAGGCCCCCTGTTCATATCTAGCTCTGTCGTAGCTGCACGGCGGACCAGTTTCTCAAACCTCCGGATGCAAAAGGGTATCATTTTGGTTCTAAGTATAGGCCTAAGCCCCTGCTCGAACCTCTTTGTCTTCTTGACCTCATCTTGCACCATTTCAGGAGCATAGCGGGAAAGCTGGGTGAATTTGGTCTCATATTCTCGGACTGTCAGGCTTCCCTGCTTCAGATTGAAGAACTCCATAGCCTTCTCTTCTTGCACATCCAGTGGGAAGTAGTGTTGCCTGAACTCTGCTAGGAACTCTTCCCAGGTAATAGGCCCTTCGCCTATGCCTCTCTTCACCGACTGCCACCAGACCCCGGCGTCTTTTTCAAGCAGAATGCTTGCCAACCTGACCTTGCTGTCCGCGGGTGTCAGCATTACCTCGAACACGGTCTCCACTTGCCGAATCCAATCATCAGCCGCTGTCGGGTCTGCCTGTCCTTCAAAAGTAGGTGGCCTCATCCTTCGGAATGATTCGACCATCTTAATGGGGTCGGTGGTTGCTGCTCCCCGGTTACCTCCAGGTGGCCCTTGGTGTTGTATATTATTTCTGCTGGCCTCGGCTAGGTCTCCCAGTGCTTGGTACATACGGGCAAATTCTGCCCCCATATCTAGCCCGGTGCCATTTCCACCACTACCTTCTCCTTCGGTTGGGTTGCCCCGACCGCTTCTTGTTATGCGAGACATCTGGTAGAAAAGGATAATGAAATATACATAGCATTATATTGTGACATTGCAATATTTATATTTATCCAATCTCAACATGCACACAAGACTAGTAGAAAACATAAAGCTAGATTTCATTTCATCATAATAACTTATCTTACACAAGCATTATCTTCCTTACATTCATATCATATATGTAGGAAGCAAAATAAATAACAAAACAACCTATGGCACCTGTCGGCCTACTCAGTACTACTGGTGTCTTCTGCTGGGTTCCCTCCAGCAGGCGGCGGTGCTAGTAGTGCCTGCAGCTGGGAGATCTGCGCCTGCAGCTCTGCGAGCCTGCGCTCCATGCGTGCGCAGTGCACACGGTAGGCGTGCCTCTGGATCACCACCCTGCGATCGGCCCTCTCCCTGGCCCTCCTTAACACCCCCACTTCCCTCTCATTGTGGAGGGTCACAAACTCGCAGGCATCCATCCTCTTTTCCAGACAGACGTGACACCAACCCCATGTCTGAACATCCCGAAGGACTTGCTCAAGGACCTGCTCTATTGGGGTAGGATGGGGTGGTCGAGGGGGTACGCGCACTGGGATTGGGATCCCCATAGGGACATCCCCTGCTGCGGCCGCTGCGGGGGCCCCGTTGGCCACTCCGGCCCCAACTGTCGATCCTTCCCCCTCTGAGATGGGCTCTAAGCCTGAGTCCACCTCGATCGCGATCCCGTGTGCCCATCCATTTCCTTGGGGAAATGCTCCGTTCGCCATCCTGCAAGGAGTGGACACGGGAATTAGCATAGGTATAGAGATATCATAAAGCATAAGTTGAAGGTACAACAATATGAATTACAATTATCTACAACAAGCTAAAAAGAACCCTAACCCCTATAAGGTATCTAAGTCTATTCTCCATCTATGTTTGGACTATAAATTGAAGTCGGCTCTGATACCACTTGTAACGCCCCGAACTTCCTATATGGAGGATTCGAGACATGAGCCAGGACCTTTACATTCAATTAGTCACAATACACAGATTTGTGGAGAATTTTAAAACTTTTTACTACTACAATATTACAGACCGAGTGGTTCCATTGATTCCACATTACATCAGAGTATATAAGAATGAAAGATGACAATATCAGGCACTTCATTGTAAGCCATGCCTTTACTGGAGTCCTCCCGGTTGGTGATCCTGAATCCACGACTACGATCCAATACCTGTACTTCTATACTGCGGTACCTATTGAAGTGGGGACGTCAGTATTCACTGACGCTTAAGGGCTGATCATATAGCAGCGAATCTCCAAAAACAAACATATAAAACATGGTAAAATATGTCGGTGTAGTTTAAGTGTTCGTGAGTGCGATGAATAGAATCTAATGCAATGTCAACTTATCTAGGATGCTCCTATTCTAATGCAAGCAAGTCTCCGGAACAGTATGCATCCCATACTACATACGCCCATCTCAAGCCGTTTCTCCAAATATAGGGATTTGAACCCGCGTTATGAATTTCTAATTGTACACAACCTGTTCCTGACAGATACTACATGACTGATGAGGTTGCACATGTGGTCAAGTCCCACCATTGCAGTAGGCTCATGGTGTCTGTGTTTGCCACTACTACCCAGTACACCGGACCTCACTCAAAACCAGACGAACACAGGGTCTTCCGAGCCCATAACTCATAGACCGCTATCTATGGCCTGTTCGCTTCCCTCTGGCCAAGGACCCGACAAAGTTCCGGGGTCCATCCCCCTAGCTCTGCCCGCCTTATCATGGCACTTCAGGAATTAACAGTGTGCGATACGCATCCCGTGCTCCCAACTCGTGAGAAGGCACCGTACGTATCCCTTTGACAGGAAGGTACAACCCAGTAACACCACCTAAGGTCGGCCCAAGGGACGAGTTGGTCGTAAGGTGCCCCCTACTGCCAAACTCCTCCCCTTCTGGCTAAATGGTTAAGTAATGATCTTTATGCGTTACTAACCTAACAATGTCACTAACCCTAACGAACTACGAGACTTTTAACTAAGAAATTCTTGATTTCATCATGGTCCCACCCTATGGCCCATTGATCCAAGACATTAGCGACGGGGTCTCCCTTATTCATCACTACCCCTTACTTGGATCTCGTCAACACCCTCGGCCCGCGATCAACCCACACCAGTTAGATCCGTCGGTGCCCAAGGTGAGATTTTATCCTAGTTCCCAAGGCGGTAAGATGTGAGTCTTGGTGCTCAATGACCCCTAGGGTAGCTACAAGACCCTAGACGAGCTTTTACCAAGCTATCCACACTAGTAACCTTCTCAATCCATTAATTTCTCATACAAGGAAGATGAAGAATGTTCTCATGATAGGCTCCAACTTTAATTAGAACCTCACACTACTAGAACTCATGGGTTCTTTTTGCCCTAATTGAACTAGAACTACATACACTAGATTCATGAGTTCTTTCTCAAGTTGAGCTAGAATCACATAGAACCTATGTGAATGGGTTCTTATTAAATTAGCTAGAACCATCATGGAGCTAGTTTCATGGGTTTCTCTTTTAAGAGTTGGCTAGAACAACCATGGAGCATGAGTTCATTTCAATAGTTTAATTAGGTTAGCATGCGAACTATATTCATGGGTTCTTCTCTTAGAATCATTAACTACAACAAATCTTTAGCATGGTAGTTTTCTCTTTTCTTTTTGACATAGTCACCAACTCAAGCATGATTTCAAGCATGGTAATCCTACTTACTAACTCAAGCATGGTAAGCTACTAGATTGTCACATAGCATGAATGGGTTCCTTTTTGACATAGTCACCAACTCAAGCATGATCTCACACATCTCAAGCATGGTAATCCTACTTACTACTCAAGCATGGTAAGCTACTAGAATGTCACATAGCATGAATGGGTTCCTTTTGACATAGTCACCAACTCAAGCATGATCCAACACATCTCAAGCATGGTAATCCTACTTACTAACTCAAGCATGATAAGCTACTAGAATGTCACATAGCATGAATGGGTTCCTTTTTGACATAGTTACCAACTCAAGCATGATCCAACACATCTCAAGCATGGTAATCCTACTTACTAACTCAAGCATGGTAAGCTACTAGATTGTCACATAGCATGAATGGGTTCCTTTTTGACATAGTCACCAACTCAAGCATGATCCAACACATCTCAAGCATGGTAATCCTACTTACTAACTCAAGCATGATAAGCTACTAGAATGTCACATAGCATGAATGGGTTCCTTTTTGACATAGTTACCAACTCAAGCATGATCCAACACATCTCAAGCATGGTAATCCTACTTACTAGCTCAAGCATGGTAAGCTACTAGATTGTCACATAGCATGAATGGGTTCCTTTTTGACATAGTCACCAACTCAAGCATGATCTCACACATCTCAA
The DNA here is from genome assembly GCA_017893485.1 of Hemerocallis citrina. Taxonomy (NCBI): domain Eukaryota; kingdom Viridiplantae; phylum Streptophyta; class Magnoliopsida; order Asparagales; family Asphodelaceae; genus Hemerocallis; species Hemerocallis citrina. The sequence goes on along the minus strand of CM030359.1, from coordinate 18,744,160 downwards.
GCATGGTAATCCTACTTACTACTCAAGCATGGTAAGCTACTAGAATGTCACATAGCATGAATGGGTTCCTTTTGACATAGTCACCAACTCAAGCATGATCCAACACATCTCAAGCATGGTAATCCTACTTACTAACTCAAGCATGATAAGCTACTAGAATGTCACATAGCATGAATGGGTTCCTTTTTGACATAGTTACCAACTCAAGCATGATCCAACACATCTCAAGCATGGTAATCCTACTTACTAACTCAAGCATGATAAGCTACTAGAATGTCACATAGCATGAATGGGTTCCTTTTTGACATAGTTACCAACTCAAGCATGATCCAACACATCTCAAGCATGGTAATCCTACTTACTAACTCAAGCATGATAAGCTACTAGAATGTCACATAGCATGAATGGGTTCCTTTTTGACATAGTTACCAACTCAAGCATGATCCAACACATCTCAAGCATGGTAATCCTACTTACTAACTCAAGCATGATAAGCTACTAGAATGTCACATAGCATGAATGGGTTCCTTTTTGACATAGTTACCAACTCAAGCATGATCCAACACATCTCAAGCATGGTAATCCTACTTACTAACTCAAGCATGATAAGCCACTACTTATTACAAAACTATTTCCTTTAGGGATTACATGTCCCATTTATTACAATGACTAAATTACCAAATTACATGTTCCAAAAATATAATCAACTCTTATTGAGTTAAGAATAAACTTATTTAACTTGAATCCTACAATTCCTACATCAAGAAAACTTATTTCTTTTGATGAACAAAAGTTAGTAAGACATGATCTTTATAAAGTAGGAAACTACATACAACAATAATCAATTCTTAATGAGTTATAATTAAACTTATTTAACTTGAATCCTACAATTTCTACATCAAGAAAACTTACTCTTTTTGATGAACAAAAGTTAGTAAGACATGATCTTTAAAAAGTAGGAAACTACATACAACAATAATCAATTCTTAATGAGTTATAATTAAACTTATTTAACTTGAATCCTACAATTTCTACATCAAGAAAACTTACTCTTTTTGATGAACAAAAGTTAGTAAGACATGATCTTTAAAAAGTAGGAAACTACATACAACAATAATCAATTCTTTGATTAGCAAGTTAAGTTCTACAACCACCAAAATGGGTATGTGACCATTCTTACTCACTTAGCCTCATATGCACATAATACTTAGTCCAAGATGTTAACTTTATGTTTAACAAGGTAGCCAAAAATAACAACTACCACATGACAAGTTCAAGGTCCCATTTTTATGAACCTTTTTGTGAGTTCCATCCTTCCAACTTTTCCTTATGCATAAAATTTAGTCCAACTAGTGAAATTTAACCATGGAGACAACATAACCATAAATAAGCTAAAGATCTCATCTTTATGTTATTTTCTCAAGTTCTACCATTCATACTTTTCATAGGGTCCTTTTGATCCATATTGCTACTTACATGCACATAGTTTAGTCCAAGTTGTTTTAGACAACAAAAAGCATATATACACATATTTAGGCATAAGTAGAGAGCAAATAGAACAAAAATTAACATACAAAAGGTAGAGAAACCCCCACCTTTTCTTTTCAATAGGAAGAACTAGCCTAGCAACCTTCTCCTTCCCCTTTGTTTTTCTTTGAAAGCTCCAAAACTACAAGAGAACTCTAGGGTTTTTCTCTCTTTCTTTTTCTCTCAAGAATGGTAAATGAGGCAAGGGGTGAGGGGGGGGTTATTTATAGGAGGGAGGAGAGGGTGGAGAGTGAAAAATGCACATTGGCATTTTTCAAAATCCCCCTTGGGGAATAGTGTGGCCGGCCAACCATGGGGGGGGGGGGGGGGGGGGGGGGGGGGGTGAGGTGGCATGGTGAGGTGGAGGTGGAGCCTTCTAGTAGAAGTCTCCTTTAATCCCTTATGTAGTCCTAATTAATCTATGCTTAAAACC
>CM030359.1:18666420-18741700 GCA_017893485.1 Hemerocallis citrina | reverse complement strand
CTCCTTCTCCTTGCTCGCGAACTCCTCGAATAGATGGTTGAAGTGGCATAGGGTCTGCAAGCGGCACAAGTGAGACTATTAGGCCCGAGCGAAAAAACTTTGAAAAAATTCTTCGTTCACATGAAATTTTTACTTACCGACATCATGTTCCGAGCGATCTGCATGGCATCGTCGCCAACGGAACCCGCCCTCATCGCAGCTCGGTCCTTGGGGGTCGGCAGGTGCTTCACCGCCTGCATGTAGATGTTCCCATCCCCGAGGAACCCGTCCACCTTCATCACCCGCCAGTCGGGAACGAAGAGGCGCTTGTGCTCTTCGGTAAGTATCTTCTCGGCCTCGGCAGTGAGAGGGGGGACCTCAAGAGCTAAGGCTGCCCCCACGTTGAATGCCCCGCTCGACGACCCGAGCGCCCCAACCTGAGTGGCTTGAGCTGGCGCATCTGAAGGAGCTGGGGGGGACGTCTCCCTAGGACCTTGGTCAGGCGCATCCGAAGGCCCCTCCACCACCGGCTCCACAACGATCGAAGAGACCGAAGGAACCTTCGCAGCTCGGCCTCCCTGAGGTCCTACCACAGTTCTCTTCCTCTTCCTCGACTCCTGCTCCTTTGCTGCTCGAGCTTTGGCCATCAATTCTTTATAGTCCATGCCGGGACTCTCTGAAAACAGCCGAGCAAAAAGAGTTAGAGAAAATTAATCAAAAGATAGAACAATAACGAGAAAAGAATAGAAGGCATACTGGGGTCGATCGGACTGAGACCCCTACGAAACAAAACCTCCTCGGTAATGTCCTTCCAACTGAGGGTTGGAAGTCCGAGGAGCTTCTCCACCACCTCTTCATTTTCTTTGGTCAGCACGAGCTCCTTCTTCGCCCACTTCGGAACGCCGATCTTCCACAGCGTCGAAAAAACCCATAGCTCGGGAGCACGGATGAGAAAGTACTTCTCTTTCCAGTGCTTGATCGAGTCTGGGTTGTCGATCAACTTGACGCCCTTCCTCGGAGACAGATAGTACCTCTCCTCCATCTTACTCATCTGACAGATGCGGTAAAGGCTCCGAAGTATTACCATGTTCGGCTGCACACCGATCTCTTGGCACTGAAGGACGAAGGCTATGACATGCCGCCACATGTTCGGCATAAACTTAACTGGACTGAGTCCGTACCACCGCAGCACCTCGACCACAACAGGTGCAGTGGCAGCCAAAGTCCTGCGTTCAGCGCGTCGTACGGGAAGACGCACGTATTCGCCGAAGTCGCCGTGCACGCTCGGACACCGGGGCCGGGGAGTAGAAGCTCGTACTCTAAGGGGATCCGAAACCCACTCCTGATCCGAAGCAGGTCTGCCTCGGTCAAGATTGAGGAAATCTGATCCACTTCGGAAGGGTCCCTCGGATCGTTCTCCTCGTATGATGGAGCCGTACCCTACGTGACCTTCACCAACAAGTCTTCAGGGTAACTTCGCACCCCACCAACACTAGATAGGACGGATGGGTGCCGACCCAGTTCTCCTGCTGTCTTCGGGTTCTCGATTATCGTCGTCACCCCGATCGGCTCGGCAACCTCCTTCCCCTTGCTCGGCCTAACCGACGTCACCTCGATCGGTTCAGCGATCTCCTTCCCCTTACTCGACCTAACCGTCACTGCTCGGCTGATGTCTTGGTCCGAGGTGGGGGTCTCATCCTCAGAAGAAAACTTAACCATTTTCTAAGGATAAGGGGAGATACTAACCTTGAAGTGACGTGAATGGCCGGAAAAGATCACCGGAATTTGAAAATGCCTTGCCGCGACAGTTAGTAGCGCCATCCGAGAGCGAAAACATCGCTAGTAGAAAGTAAAAGTAATAGTAAGGAATGAAAAGTGAAGAATGAGGTGAAGTGTGAGGGGAGTGAAGACTTATAGTGAAAGAAACGACTCTTGGGCTTTGTAACGTAGAGACACGACTTTTGGGCCTCCCCCCGAGGCGTTATAAAAGCCCAAACGACTAAGCAGGGAAGAGCGGCGACCGTTTGCGAGAAGTGACGACAGTTCGGTATGAGCCGCTCCGCTTGGCTACACCTCAAGGCCCAAGACACCGATGCACTCAGATCGGCCCATGACTCCCCGAAAACCGAGCAACTGCCAATCCGAGCTCCGAATTGGAGGAAAACGACTTTCCCCCCAAAATTCGTGCAAGATCTCGATCAGACGATTCAGATCGTGCCAACTCCACAAATCGACAAGATAGTGTTTTCTCGAGAACAATGCCCACCTCGAGATCTGCGACATGATCCAACAGCCCAGATCGCTCCACGTCCCTCGGAACCAAAGCCCGAGCGACAAGCGATCCGAGCTGATCACACATAGAAGAGGCTCGGAAACCGAGCAACTGCCAATCCGAGCTGCGAATTGGAGAAAAATGACTTTCTCCCCAAAATTCATGCAAGATCTCGATCAGACGGCTCAGATCGTGCCAACTCCACAAAATGACAAGATAGTATTTTCTCGAGAACTGAGCCCACCTCGAGATCCGCACCGTGATTCAACGGCCCAGATCGCTCCACGTCCCTCAGAACCAAAGCCCGAGCGACAAGCGATCCGAGCTGATCACACATAGAAGTGGCTCGGAAACCGAGCAACTGCTAATCCGAGCTGCGAATTGGAGAAAAACGACTTTCTCCCCAAAATTCGTGAAAGATCTCGATCAGACGGCTCAGATCGTGCCAACTCCACAAAATGACAAGATAGTGTTTTCTCGAGAACTGAGCCCACCTCGAGATCCGCGACCTGATCCAACGGCCAAGATCGCTCCACGTCCCTCGGAACCAAAGCCCGAGCGACAAGCGATCCGAGCTGATCACACATAGAAGAGGCTCGGAAACCGAGCAACTGCTAATCCGAGCTGCGAATTGGAGAAAAACGACTTTCTCCCCAAAATTCGTGAAAGATCTCGATCAGACGGCTCAGATCGTGCCAACTCCACAAAATGACAAGATAGTGTTTTCTCGAGAACTGAGCCCACCTCGAGATCCGCGACCTGATCCAACAGCCAAGATCGCTCCACGTCCCTCGGAACCAATGCCCGAGCGACAAGCGATCCGAGCTGATCACACATAGAAGAGGCTCGGAAACCGAGCAACTGCTAATCCGAGCTGCGAATTGGAGAAAAAAGACTTTCTCCCCAAAATTCGTGAAAGATCTCGATCAGACGGCTCAGATCGTGCCAACTCCACAAAATGACAAGATAGTGTTTTCTCGAGAACTGAGCCCACCTCGAGATCCGCGACCTGATCCAATGGCCAAGATTGCTCCACGTCCCTCGGAACCAAAGCCCGAGCGACAAGCGATCCGAGCTGATCACACATAGAAGAGGCCCGGAAACCGAGCAACTGCCAATTCGAGCTGCGAATTGGAGAAAAGCGACTTTCACTCCAAAATTCGTGCAAGATCTCGATCAGACGGCTTAGATAGTGCCAACTCCATGAAATGACAAGATAGTGTTTTCTCGAGAACTGTGCCTACCTCGAGATCCGCACCGTGATCCAACGGCTCTAATCGCTCCACGTCCCTCGGAATTCCGATCCGAGCGACTGGCGATCCTAGTTGCTCATGTAAAAGGAATGGTGCCGAGCTACGTCGCTCGGATTCCGAGCAACTGGCGATCCGAGCTGCTCATGCGGAGAAAACATTGCCGAGTGACTCCAGCCATCCGATCTTTCAGAAATTCGCACCCGCACGAGATGGGCGGTCCAAATCACCCCACGTCATCATTCGGTATTAAAAATTGATTTTTATTTATTAAAATCGATTTATTTATTTAAAAATTGCGAAAAAGTGATTAAAAAATCGGGAAAATTAATTAAAATTTCTGAAAAATAATTACAAATTCAGGGAAACATTTTTGAGCTCCTGAGTAAATAATTATTGTTTGGAATAATTGATTAAGACCCCCGAACGACAAATCAACACTTCGCAAAATTAAGTAAAGGGGTCGAAAAATAAATAAAAATTAAGAAAAATTACCAAAAGGGCTCAAGAGCAACCTAGGGCACATAACTAATTCAACAATTACCATAATCCCCCACACAAGGATTTGACACCTCCTATTTGGACTCCGATACAACTCCGCAAGCCATTGAAACAGTAAAACTACTCCTCAAAGGCAGATAGAACTCAGTCTTCGAGAGTGGGGGGCTCGTGATATGGCTAAAAATGGGGTTAAATCGAATTCTCCAAATCAGGTGCGAATCTCAAAGCTTTGGGGGGAAATGGTAATTTCACTTACAAATGTGTCTAAGACGGGTACTGGGTCTTCCCCCCTAAAACCCAATAACCCGTAAATGGATCCACCTCAATTGGGTGCGGGTTCCAACCCGCAGCAAACCCGGTCAATCATGATAGAATTAGGGTTTCTGATTAATCCTAATCAATGGCCTTGATTCACATCTATCCTTTCACTGGGAATTAGGGATTACTTTCTTAATCTGATCATAGGGATTACATTCCTAATCTGATCCCAACGGCGGCTATAAATACCCCCATCCACCACCATTAAGAGGTAATCAATCTTTTGCCAATTTACGCTATCTCATAATCTCTCCTGATTACTGACTTGAGCGTCGGAGGGTGTGTCGCCGGGATCAACCCCGGTGTTTCGCACTTTTTGCAGGTGAACGGTGGGAGTCAGCAGTCAAACTCTGGCGGAAGAAGTTAAGGTTTGACTAGTCAGTTTCCCCAAGAATCCACAAATACTTTCTGTTTGCCCCCACACCATATTCAGCGGTAACAGACTTGTTGACAAATCTCATACCTCGACACAAATTCAGCCACATCCCGCTTCAAACCTGACCACCAGAAATGTTGTTTAATGTCCTTATACATCTTGGTATTCCCAAGATGTACAGAGAGAAGAGTAGCATGTGCCTCCTGAAGATTACTTTCTTTCAAGTCCGTCTGATCCGGAACACACAGTCTCTCCCCAAACCACAGCACTTCATCCCTGATTTGAAATCCGGGCAACTTCCCAGCACCAACCTACTCCTTCATCCTCGGAATCTCTGCATCTTCCTTCTAACTTGCAATAATCCTTTTGTTCAGTGTCGGTTGAAGCCTCAACTGAGCTAAAGATGATCACAAGCCTTGCAGAACAACTTCAATACCAGCCCGATCCAACTCCTCTGCCAGCTGCCTTTGAGTTGTAATCAAACCCGCCAGACTACTCTTGCGGCTAAGTGCATCAGCAACAACATTAGCCTTCCCAGGATGATACTTAATCTCTGGACGAATGTCCTCAAGTACCTCCAGCCATCTCCTTTGCCTCGGGTTCAGATCCTTCTACTGATAGATGTACTTCAAGCTTTTGTGGTCTGTGTACATGTTCAGCTTCTCACCATACACATAGTGTCTCCATTGCCTCAAGGAAAAGATAATCGAAGCCAACTCCAGATCATGAGTTGGATAATTCTTCTCATGCGGTCTTAGTTGCCTAGACCCATAAGCGATTACTTTCCCATCTAGCATTAAGACACAACCAAGCCCACGATGTGAAGTATCGCTATAGACATCATACTCAACACTTGCTCTAGGCAAAGCTAAAATGGGTGCCGTAGACAGCCTCTCTTTCAAAACCTGAAAGCTTCCCTCGCACTGTTCGGTCCACTTGAAGTTCACATTCTTCTTGGTCAGACCAGTGAGCGGCACGGCTATCTAAGCGTAGCCCTGGATAAATCTCCTGTAATATCCAGTTAACCCAAGAAAACGCCTGATTTTCTTTACTGTAGTAGGCCTTGCCCAATCTCTCACTGCCTCTATCTTCTGAGGATCAGTTGTCACTCCCTCCTTAGAAAGGATGTGATCTAGGTATGCAACTTCAGATTTGCAGAAATCACACTTGGATAACTTGGCATACAACTCATGCTCCTGAAGCTTCCTCAAAACTACTGCCAGATGCTCCGTGTGCTCCTCCTCTAACTTGGAGTACATGAGAATATCGTCGATAAACACCACGATGAAAGAATCAATGAACAGCCTCAGAACTCTGTTCATCATGCCCATGAAGATTGCAGGTGCATTCGTCACCCCAAACGGCATAACTAAGCATTCGTAATGCCCGTGTCGAGTTCTGAACGCAATCATGTGCACGTCTTCAGCTTTAACGAAAACTTGATGATATCCTGATCGAAGATCTATTTTGGAGAAAACAGCTGCTCCTTGTAGACGATCGAATAAGTCATCAATTTGTGGAATCGGATACTTATTCTGAACAGTGACCTTATTCAACTCTCGGTAATTGATGCACATCCTCATCGAACCATCCTTCTTCTTTACCAAAAGCACCGGCACTCCCCAAGGTGACGCACTCGGTTGAATAAAGCCATTCTCCAATAGTTCCTCAATCTGCCATTTGATCTCATCCTGCTCCACATGTGCCATCCTATACGGTGCCTTGGAAATAGATGCACTCCCTGGCTGAATAGTGATGCTAAACTCCACATCACGATGCGGGGGTAACCCAGGCAAATCTTCCAAGAACACAGTCGGATAATCCCGAACCACAGGAATCTGCTGCACCTCTACAGGAATCCCTCTCCTCTGGCTGATAGCAGCAACCAAATCTGAACATCTCCCCTTCCCTTGGAAGATGACTTCAGGTCCACCAAGAGCCTTCACTGTTACTGTCTTGGTCTTGCACTCGATGTTCGCACTGTACAACGACATCCAATCAATGCCAATGATAACATCGACTCCCAAAACATTCATCTCGATCAGATCGATCCCGAAAATTTGATTTCCAATCACAATCTCGCAGTCAATATAGTACCGATCAGTGGTTAGAGTCTCCCCTGACAGAGTAGCTACTGCTAAAACCTTGCTCGGAAATATCTTCGGTTCGACTCCCAGAACTTTAGAAAACTTAGGTGATACAAAAGTATGAGAGGACCCAGTATCGAACAAAACAACAGCTTTCTTTCCATTCAAAATAAGTTTTCCTGTTACATAACATACACTCGTCATATTACAGTTCACCAATTAACGGGAAAAAGAGACAACAGAAAACATTCCTAAACATCCTCCCTCATACGAGTGATGACGTGATCCACTTCATCAGTGTCAGCTTCAGTCAAGGCAAATACTCATCCCTGCTAGTACGGCTTCTTCCCGGCCTACTGAGTTAGTCCATTGTGGACGACATCCTGCAGTTTGGGGCAATGAGTCTTGTAGTGGCTTGTCTCTCCACTGTTGAAACAAGTCACTGGAGGTCTCGCCCAAGTATTCCCAGGTCTTCCTGCCAGTTGAACAGCGTTCACACCTGTAGGCTTGAACCTTTGAGCCGATGGCTGTCCCCTGGCATTGCCAGCAACTGTGAGCCACTTCCCCGTATTCCAGTTGTTCATCCGATTCTGAACAGCATGGAATTGCTCCATGTCCGCTTCCATGGTTGTCGCTTGTTTGACCAGCTTGTCAAACCTCCTGATACCGAGGGGTATCATCCTGGATCTCAAACTTGGCCTCAACCCATGCTCGAACTTCCGATCCTTCTTCACCTCATCCATCACCTACTCGGGAGCATACCTTGAGAGCTGATTGAATCTGGTCTCATACTCCCTAACCGACATGTCGCCCTACTGCAGCGATAAAAACTCCATGGCCTTCTTCTCCTGGACGTCCAAAAGAAAATAATGACAGCAAAATTCCTCCAAGAATTCCTCCCAGCCAAGAACCAAGCCTCCCATCGTCCGCTTTATCGACTGCCACCATACAGCCGCATCCTTCTCGAATTACAGAGTCGCCAACTTCACCTTGCTGCCCTCCGGAGTCTCCAAGACTTCGAAGATAGTCTCTACCTGTCGGATCCGATTGTCAGCCATGTCAGGGGTTTGACTTTCCTTCAAACACCGGTGGTTTCATCCATTTAAATGATTCCACGAGTTTGATTGCTTCGGGTACTGAATTCGCAGGCACCCTTCCCTGATTCTAATTCATGGCAACGACATTGAGTGTCTGATAAACCCTCGCTAGCTCCGTTTCCAAGTCCAGACCTTCACCATTTCGAGCTCATCTTCCAGCCATATTCTAATGCAAAAAATCCATTAAATTCGAAGTATAAACATGAACTTTTAAGTCAACTTTTCATTTCATTAAATTTCAAACTTTATACATTCGAATTTAAAATATTTCTGACATCAAAATGAAAGTAGTAGATGATATAATGGTCTAACTCCTACGGTTCCTTTTGGCTTCACGAAGCTCTCCTCGTAGTTCCTCCACTTCCTCCTTCAGTACATCGGTCATGTTTTTCCTCTTCTCGAGTTCCCAAACACGATGACTGAGAACTGCAAAATCATCCTTGCGCTTCGCCAACTGAGTATCTAGTAGTCTGACTCTCTCCTGTAGAGTCTCTACCTGCCTCTGAAGAGAGACAATGAGATTTCTCGGAACTGGTTCTTCTTCGTCAGAAGAATTATCAAATGAATCCGGAGGTGGAGTGATCTCTCGGGACTCAGGCCATTCCTCTTCCACTTCTTCGGGATCATTCTCGTCTGAATCTGCTTTTCCGGGCTAGTAATCTTCCTCAATGATGTGCCAATTGTCATCTCCAGGGTCAAAGTGGTTCGCCATCTTAAAGATAGAGAGGAAGAAGAAGCATATATCATAGAGCAACACAAATGTAAGTGACTTACATTTAAATCTCCAGACTCAACACACATTCTAATGTCCACTTCTAGGGTGTCGTTCCTTATAAATTTGTACTACTTAGAAGCGTGCTCTGATAACACTCTGTAACACTCCGAATTCTAAAATACAACTGAATTTGAAGTTCCACAAGATCTTTCCACTTCTTTCGTACAATTTTACAAGGAAATAAGAACTTTTCTTTTATTGCCGGTATAAGGCTTGGCTATACCCTAATTCTCAATTTCAACTCATAATTACAATATCGAGCTTTTCATACTCATAAGATTTTTTAATGATTAATCACAATTCACATTTCATATTCATAACATTCATGTATTCATATTCATGGTACTCTTCCTAACTCATCATGACAACTAATTTCAATTTCTCAAGTAAAACATCATGCATAACAATAAAAATGCAACATGCCACAATCGCTAGTTTATAACCCACATAATTCTATTTTAAACCATGCTAATTCCATAGTTCACAATTTCACTTAGTTCACACTTTACACTTGTCAAATTTCTCAATACCAAAATCTCATTTTAAACTTCTTAAACAATCCATTCGAACTTCGAAAGAAAACAATTTAAGTTAATAATTAAAATAAGTTCCTTCTTGTAAAAATGGTCTCACTTATACAAGGCCACAGGTAATAGAGATTTCCTCACAAAATATAGATATTATTTGAAACTTCAGGGCGGTCGACTGTTAATCATGGCCAGTTGGCTGTTCTGCGAGGTTCTAAAGATCGAAAATAAAGTAATCAGAGAAGTCGACTGTCACATATTACCAGTCGGCTGTTCTGCGATGATCTTTAAACTCAAAAATAAAACGATCAGGGCAGTCGACTGTTACAAAAGTCGGTCGACTGTTCTGTAAAAGATTCGAACTATATATTTTTCATTTTCTCAGACCAGTCGACTGTTTTAACGTGATCAGTCGACTGTTACTGGGATTTTCAATTTCTCAAACAAAAATGTTTTTTTTTAGTTCTTTTTCTTCTCTTTTTGAAACATAACTTTCCGGATTATAGCACACATAAAAATTACAGCAACTCAATATTTTTATGAGTATTTTAACTCTTTAAAACATGCATTTTAGCCTTAGTTTGTATTCCATGATCATAATTTTGACATTCGAGAACTAAAGCATAATTCTTCATAATTAAAGATAGATTCCCACAAAAATCACTACAAAAATGTTTTCTTTCTCACGATGTTTTTAGAACACAAAAATTCATCTTTCTTAATGAATAAAACCCATATTTTTATCCACTAATTTACACATAATGCATTCAATCTTTTGTTTGCAAAAAATACAATCTTTTCATTTATTGTAATACTCATATGGCACATATAACAATGAAAAATTCTACTACAACAATTTACAATCATCTCTTAGTAAATTATTTCATCAATTCATCCCTAGCACAACCTTCTACTTTAATACTTCAATCAACAAACATGGTTCTAATCTTTTTACTAGTTAATCCACATAGTTTACATTTAGAACATACTTAGCATGCATACTAACATTAAAAACAATGAGAACATTCACTTTTACTCATAATTAATAAATCTAGTAATCAAAATAACACACATTTACTAATTTATCAATTCTCTTCTAATTAGGCAAGCATGCATTTCATTTCAACTAGTGGCTTTATAATAATAATTCAATTTCATTTCTAGCATGATTTCTACTTTAGAAGTCATGAGAAACACCCACCTCTTTGAAGAAAAAGCCAACTAAAAGCTCCTAGAGTCCCCTAGAATGCGAGAGAGTGCCTTCTCCTCCTAGATTGCGATGCAAAAACTCCTCCTTGCTTCCTTTGCAAAACCGAGAGCTCCAAGTGTGGGGGAATGAATGGCCGACCTCCAATGGTACACACACACACTCACACTCACACTAATATATATCTCCTATATAATTTCTTCTTTCAATAGTTTCTTAGTGTAGAATACAAATAGATAAGGGGTATTTATACTAATTCTAGGATAAATTGGAGGGCTAGGATTCATTGGATAGTTATAGGATGGATGGCTAGGATAGGAGGGGAAGTTGTAGCAACCACCCACACTCAAATAAACTACCCATGCACACACACCCACTCTCCCATTCCTCCATGCACAATCCGGCCTCAAAATAGTGTGCATTGCACACTACGTGCATGCACGTGCCCCCTAGTACACCTATTTGAAGTTTGTACAATTTTAATTAATCAAATTGTTCACATTTTGTGTCTACATGACAAGTGTGACCATTTAAATGATTAATTAAATTTGTGGGCTTCACAAATAGTGGGCTTAGACTTGTGGGCCAAATAATAAAATAATAAAATAATAGTTTATTAAAGTGGGCTCAAATTAAGAAAATAGTGTTTTAGGCTTTATAAAATAGGCTTTTACAAAATAAAAGAAGAAAATAATTGTTCATACTATAAAATGAAACTTTATATATAAAAATAAATAAATAAATATACACATGAAATTTGCACGTGCACAACACGTGAAATTCAACATTTCCATTAAAATGAAAGTTTAGGGTATTACAATACCCAAGTTCTCCTTAGGAGGAGTTTTGACTAGGTTATCGACTTTAGTCTATTTATCATATGCGTGCAGTCGTACAGTCAATCAAACCCACTACTTGTAGATTATTATAGGACACCTAGATCTAGGTGATATTTTATAGTGGGATTGAGGGATTGAGGTATGGGGGGAGACACAGAGATCCCTGTGTTGACTTTGAGGAGCATTCAGTTGTGTGGGCACTGAAAGAAGAAAAATATAAATATCTATATAATAAAACACAAAGAAAGCTATCAAGTGGCTCTCCTTCAATTCTCCCAAAAATCAAAGGCCCAGATCTAATCTCACAAAACATATTTTCCCCCCAAAAGTCTCCTCCCAAAACTCAAATTCAAATCCACAATCCAAAACAACTCCTATATTTATTTAATTTTTTTCCCCTCTCCCTCCCTCCCTCTTCTATTCAAAAAATAAAGAAAATAAAATTTTAAAAATTTTTAAAAATTTTTAAAAATAAAAACAAAAAAATTTAAAAATTTAAAAATTTAAAAATTTAAAAACTTTAAAAATAATTCCAAAAAAATCAAAAAAATCATATAATATGTTTTTTGTTGGACCCCAAAAGTTTCTCATATAATATGTTTGCTACTTCAATTAATTTGCTGGATCTCCAAAACTATTTTATATGATCAAACAAGATGCATCGTTCCGAAGACGTGCCGTAGGCACGTGTCAACGGGCAAACCTAGTGTATATATATATACTGAACGAATATATATATATGCAGAAAATGATGTTAGATAAAAATAGTGGATCTTGGTAATTTTATTACCGATAGCACTACAGAGATTATTTATATTTACGGGAGATATTGGAGATATAATTGATAAGATTTTATCTACTAATACTATAGTGGTCATATGAACTAAATATTGACAAAGCTATATGTATAAATATGGTGTTGTGTATTTTACTTGATAAAGGGATATGTGAATATATTACGGGAGATATATATATACTAGGTATGCCCGTGGGCACGTGCCTACGGCACGTATTCGGAACGATACAACATATGAAAAATCATGTAAACGGTAAGGGATGATTTATATAGTTGTTTATTTGCTAGTAGACGTTGATGTATTGATATACTTTAAAGTGGGATTAGGAAGTGACCTTGATGCTTATTGGTTTGTATATTGTAGGATTATTTGTCAGCAGCTCCGAATTCAAAAATTGTATTGTGCTTTCTATGTGTGACTTGAGCATAAGAGATTTATTTTTTAATTTGGAGTCTAACATAAGTAGCAATTCATTTTCTAACTGCATGAGTTACGGTTAATGCCTCAAACTGCATGAGTTAGTTCCCTCTTTTTTGTTTTTTATGTAGTTAACCATGTATGAATTTAAAAGAGAAAATTTGTTGTGATGTATACGTGAAGTGAAATTGTAGCAAAGCAGATCAGGATACAATTTTTGTAACGCCCCGGATCTCCAATACCGGACATCCGTGACACAACCAGAATCATTGCCTTCAAATGCATCTCAACACAATAAATAACGCGGAAATTTAAGCACTTTTATTGCCATTGGAGTTATTACATCAATAATTACAATATCAAAAGTCCTTGAATAAGGAATACAAATTACATAACTTATTACAACTGATCGCAAGGAATATTCAGGCTCCTCTGGAAACGCTGTCAGTTGTCTTCCAGATCAGCAATCGATTGGTCATTGCTGAGAACTCTGCTGAGTGGTCTATCTGCTTTCCTGGAACTTGTCCCTCGGCTTGAATCTTCTGCTGCGCGACTCTGATATTTCTACACCCATTCGAATGGTGGGCACTTATACCGTTATCTCTCCTTGGGTGCCCTGCTGATCTTGGGATCTCCTGCACTTGTGACCTGATATTCATGTACCTAAAATGTGGGGTACATCAGTAATTCTACTGACGCAAAGCTGATAAGAGAACAGCGATCTCCAAACTGGCAACCACAAACCATCTTGAATGAAAAGGAAAACGTGCATCATAATTCTCTGGTGTTCATGTATGCCATGGTCTAACAACTAATGAGCTGATCACCTGCCTTATTGTAATACAAGCAACCTTGGGACTCTGGATACACATGCATCCCATACTACATATGTTCCTGGCAAAAACATGACATGGTTTAGTCTAATGCACACAACAAGAATGCACACGATGCACTTACTCTAATGCGATTCGTTGGGAACGCATGCATCCCATACTGCATACTTTCCCAAAATCAACTTCGATGGACATGTATGCATCCCATACTACATACCTTCCAAGGAGTTTGTTTTTCTGATTATAGGGTTCAATCCCTCGTCATGCAATGCATTCTAATTGGGTCTACTTCCTGTTCCTGATAGTATGACATGGTTGAGGAGATAAATAACATAAATGCTTCGGGGCACTGCCCGTTGTCACCAATCATCGTTGCCTCAGACCCTCCTTGAAGGCCGTGACGAACTTAAGATATGCGGTCCCACCGCTTTGCAGTTAACGGTCGCACCGTTCTGCAGTCAACAGCCGCACCAAACTTAAGGGTATGCGGTTCCACCGCTCTGCAGTCAACGGTCCCACCGTTCTGCAGTCAACGGCCGTGGCAAACTTAAAGATATACCACAGCATACCTATAGCACCGTATCCCATACGACCCGTTCGTGTCCACTAGCCTGTGCATGGATCCCATCCGTCCTTACCACGGTACCTCAGGAACCAATAGTGCAAGATACGCGCAGCAGCACGTATTCTTAATGACAGGAAGAGACAACCCATAGTATTACCACTTACAGCTAATTCCCAGACGAGTTGGATTATAAGGAATCACCCCTAACACCAATTCTGTCTTCGAGCGAAAACAATAAGGAAAACCTAATCAATGCAGTTACTGAAGACCAGTTGTTACCCAGATCACACTTGGTGTCGATCAACCATGTCAAGTCTGTCTGGTCTATCAGACAACAATTATCACAGAAATCACATCCACTGATTTCTAATACCTTTACAGGTCCGCGATCAATTAGTCCTGGCCCGTGACCCTCAGCAAGTGGTCCAACGGCGCCCCAAGGATGCAATACAATTCAAGGAAGGTAAGCACACACATAACCATCAATTCTTGACCATTGACAGACTCAGACATCGAGACACCAAACACAATCGACCAGAGCTATATCCCAACTCACTCATGTCCACCATGAGTATTAAGCACATGAACTTATCCAAGTTCCAAATGAATTGCTAAGACATCAATAAAACCCGATAGCTCATGATCACCATTCTGCGGTATGCAGAGGGTTCCTCATCAATTGTCCGATGAACAGATTAAGAAGTAGCAGTAGCTGTAACCTCAGCTACGCTCATCGGAACTGCTCGACCCCCGGGTCCTATGGAAAGCTGGGAGTGTCTACCTTAACTTCTTAGTTGGACACGTCCTCGGATTCAATCCTTAGGGTTCTCAAAGATACTCATTTTCCATCGGGGGCATAACAAGGAAAAGTTGATTTCTCTAGCTACCATTGCCTTGACAAGGCCGAATCTATCCCAACTTCGGAAAATCATAACATCCAACCTGCAAACTGAAATTCTAAAATTCCAGTTGGGTTAGAAATCTATGACTCCCTACTGCAAATCTCTAGTTGTCCAGTCGTCCAAATTCTTAATTGATAAGTCCAGGGATATCCATCTCCACGGACTAGACAACTTGCGCTAGGCCAAACGTAGCCTACTTCGAAATTCGATAATAAATCAACCTTGAGTCCAATGCGCACAAAATTTGAGATTCTTAATCCAAACATGTACCATTTCATTGTGTCCAAAATATATATTCAAATTTGTTTCACACAATGATCTACAACTCCTCAAACATGGCATAATTCTCAGCTGTTCTTTTTCAGCAGGGTATTGACTGCCCTTCACTAATTACTTTTGAAACCTCGTCAACTGACCTCTAAAAATTCTAAAAATTGAGATTCATCAAATAGATTCATACTCCAAGCCACTCCCAAAATTTCGTAGCAAAATAATAAGAATACACGGAGTTATGGCATTTTGAACTTCAGCCCAAAACACAGTCAGCTTCAGCCGACACCTACAGACCAGTCGCATTCTACAATTTTTTTCGGGGCAACAAACGACCTCGGAAAATTACGAAATTTAAGACTATGGTTGTAGACATATACATGAGCGTCCACACAAATTTCCAGCTCAAAATGCCCTTTCATTTCCGAGATACAAAATCGGAAAGACAGTCAAAAATCCTTACAGCCAGCAGCTATTCTGGGTGCTTACTGTCCGGACTTGGACCCGCTATTTGGGCTACTAAAATGCATCCAAATATTATGAAAAAAATTATGGATACTCTACATACATAGAAGAACAATACCCCAGAATTTTATCCCAAGATTCCAAACCGTTTGGGTGTAAGAAATTCCCCAATATACCCTCACAATCATGCTTCTTAACAAGCTTAAGGAAGAAGTTGTTCTTGCCGTACAACTATGTTTCCCTAGCACTTCACATGCTCATACATGGTAACTACATCATGTCTACTGCCACTAAACATCCATTTCCTACTCAAAAGAAAATTAATTCCAAGTTTAGAGTTGAAGAGATCACCCAGTTGAAGTTTTGCAAAAGAATCTCCTTGTAGCTTTACTCCTAGCTTGCTTGCTTGCTTGCCTTGCACTTGTATAACTTGGCCTACACCCTCTCCTACACTTCTTCTTCTCCTTCTCTACTACTTCTTCTATTCTAATAGACTTCTTCCTTTTCCTATATATATATATATATATATATATATATATATATATATATATATATATATATATTGAACAAGGAGGAATGGAAAAGGCTTAGGAGGAGAATAGATGGAGCTTGAAAAAATGGAGTGAAGTGAGATGGGGGGTGGGGTTTATATGGGCCGGATTGGATGGGTGGGTGTGGGTTGGAGTGTGGTGAGGTGTAGGGATGAGATGGAGTGTGGGATGGGTGAAGGATTGAAGGGTAGATTGAGTGCCAACACACCAAGCTTAGAAGCTTCATGGAAGCTTCCTTGAAGCTCCTAGGAAGCTTCCTACTCCCTAAGTCAACATACACATATAACACATGGTGAATTAATCCTACCATTGGATCTTTATCAAGATCAAGCCATGATCATCATGATGCTAGGGTTCCTAACCCTAGGTTAGGTCAAGGAACCCTAGGTCACCACCCTCCGATTCTAACCCTAGTGCACAAACTCATACCACATTCACTTCAAGCACTAGCTTAATTGAAAATACCCAATACATATATATTAAAATCCTATAAAATACATGTTTTATGGAAATTATAATTTCCTCCCACAAATTGTCTAGTCAAAACAATCGGGACAAAACCACACTTTAATCGATACGATATTCCGAGTTTACCTCATCGGATTCAGAACAGCTCGTATGTCTGAAATCCCTCAATTTAACTGATAATTTCCTCGGAAATATGTAATCGTGTGCAGTACTCAGACGTGCACGGATTACAGTGCAAAAATAGTCATATGCTATTTTGCGGGGTATTACAATTTTGCAGCGACAAAAACTCGAAATACAGGGATTAAGAATGGATTTGTCCATAAAAGCATGATCAAGCAAGTTAATTAAAGAATTTGCAACGATCTTTCAAAGCAGCGATTGCCCAAATATTCAAAAAAGCATAATCTGAAATTGAATAATAAAAAAAATATTCTCATCAAAATTAAGTCAGTGAAGCATTCTAATCTAAAGCAATTACTCAGTGAAGTATCATACAATCATATCAAATATGGTAATTCAAAAGCAATTCAATGGAAGTGAATGTTATTGAGTTATGAAAGCATAATCCAAAAAAAAACATAATTAAAAATTTTGAAATAAAAAAACATTATCCAAAATTGCATAACCGAAATAAACATTCACTGTTATTTATTTATTTTTTTGTTGTGGACATACATGGGTAAAAAAAAGAAGAAAGAGAAAGAATTATGAAAAATGAGAAAATAGGGGGGAAGACAGGGAGAGAGAAAGATAGAGAGAGAGAGATGGTAATAAATGGAGTTGTTTTGTTTTTTTTTTAGGGGGGGGGGGGGGAGATATTTGGGAGGGAAAATATCTTTTGGGAGCAAAAATCTAGACCATTGATTTTCTTCCAAATGAGTGAGAGCCACTTGATAGCTTTCTTTGTGTTTTATTATATATATATATATATATATTGACAATACCTAGATGGTTAAAGTTATATTTCTAAACACGAGGTAAAAATATAGTTATATAACCATATGGTTGGAGTTATCTAACTACCATACAGGGATGTAGTTGTGTATTCATATGTATGATATTAATGACGTGTATATTTATATGAAATTAATGGAGTGATATATGTTTATGTTGTTGGAATTATATGGCTATTCTTATAAAACTATATCGACGAGATGAGTTAAGTATGAAGAAAAGAAAAGAAATGAACAGTAAAGCGAAGTGCATTATAAAATGAGAATAAAAAGTAAAGTAAGTTAGATTATGAAATGAGAATAAAAAGTAAAGGAAGTTGTATCATGAGATGTGAATGAATATTAATGTGAGAAGAGACTGAATATTAATGTACTATGAGATAGGAATGAAAATTTAAGTAAAAACAAGAAATAATATGAGATTGGTACGCCTTAGGAAGTGTGTCGAGGAACTACTTGCCTGCTATTTCTATGGAAATAGTGAGAACTACTCGCCTAGGCACAATTCTAAAGTAAAATGAGAGTTGAGATTGATAAAAAGAAAAGGAAATGATAATATAACCAGGGAAAGGGGAATTGATGATAAATATGTACATATCAACTTAGTGAAGATAAAGTAAATGAGAATATGTGGGGTGTGGTATTTTATTACCTAGTTTATTTGGGGTGTGGCATTTTTACCCATTTGATCTGGGGTGTGGTGTATATTATCCAAACTATGTTTGGGGTACGGTGTTATATATATTACCCAAGTTATCGGCTTAGAGTGCGGTGCTATAATACCCAAACTATGTTTCGGGTGTAGTGTTATATGTTACCCTGGAGGGATGGTTAATAGAGGGTAAGTGTATGGTGATAGTAAGTGTAAGGATGTACTGCAAGTATCTCTATCTTGGTATCATGTCAAGGAACTTCCGCCCGCTATTTCTATGGAAACGGTGCGAAGTACCTGCCTAAGCACGACTCCATGGTAGATCGGATGTGGTGAATCGGTTACAGACTAGTAATTACATCTTATGAATTTACACGTTTTCTTTCATTATGTTTTCATGGTTAATTTCAGGATATATTAATTTATCATCATGTTAGTAAGTTCTTTAAATTTCTTTTATTTGATTTTCTTTTAGTAACTAACCTAGCAGATTCTACTCACACCAGTATTAGCTGACCCCTTGTTGTTTTGGGGGTCAGAGGAGTCCCTCCATGAGGGTGGACTTCCTTGACTCCTTTCTGCAGGATCTGAGTAGCAGGGAGGTGAGACACCCTAGATTTTCTAGTTTTTTGTAGTTTTACTTTCTTCAGTAGTTGGGTTGATGGATTACGCATCTATTATACACTTTTTATTAACATAAATTATGTAGAAGGATTAACATAAGTTGTGTAGAAGAAGGGTAAATGGTAGAATCTTTCAAATATTATGTATTTTGGAAGAGTATGTATGTATCAGTGTGGGATGATGATATATAGTGATGAGACAAGTATGTTAACAATAGTACCCGCCTTGTTGTGGAGTATTGGGTTCTACGTGTGGGTTTTTGAAGGTTTTTCCAAGCTTTTCTAAAAATCCCTCATGTTTTCAAATGAATTTTTTGTTTTTATTTTGTATCTTGCATCATATGATGAGATATGCCCTCAGAGCCCTATATATATAATGCCCGTGTGTTGTTGCTTGGATTGGCCTTGGGAGGATTGATATTAATTGCCTGTGTTGTGATATTTTTAATTATTAGTAGAATTCCATAAGGAATGCTGTAAAAGGATTGTAACACCCCGCAAAATTTAGTTATGACAATTTTGCCCCTCGTGTGTTAAGCACATGTATTTTGTACCGTTACGGGTAATATCCGTAACACATTTTAATATAAATATCATACGTATTTTGTATTTCGACTATTTATGCATTTTTCGTCTTCTCAAAATTCATTTTTTTTATCCTATTTGAGCCAACTCAAATATTAAATTTCAATTTTTGTGTTTTTACGTGCACTGGCGTGTTATCGATGCACGTATTGATTATGTATTTTTCCAACGCTACATGTAATATTTTCTCTGTGTTTCAATTATTCATTTTATGACGTGTTCGAATTCGTTTTATAAACGGAAACTCATTTTCTTCTATTTTGATTAAAATATTTTTATACGTGCGGTGCACGTGTTTTCTATGTGCGTGTTGATTATATTATGGTATATGTATAACGAAATATATTTTCGTATGTTGTATTTTGATTATTTATAAACATTTCCCCATCGATAAAATCTACTACGTGCAACACACATGTTTGCAGTGCACGTATTAGTTGTATTCTCTTTCAAAATATAATTCATGAAGTGTGTGTGTGTCTTTTTTTATTCATACATGAAAACCATAATTTTAATTAAATTAAACTAGTTTTATTTAAATACCTATTATATATCTATATAATAAAACACAAAGAAAGCTATCAAGTGGCTCTCATTCAATAGGGTTGGTATCAATGGTCCAGATCTAACATCACAAAACATATTTTTCCACCCAAAAGTCCCCCCACAAAACTCAAATTCAAATTCCCCCAAAACAACTCATTTATTTATTTATTTATTTATTTTCTCTCTCTCTCTCTCTCTCTCTCTCTCTCTCTCTCTCTCTCTCTCTCTTATTCTCTCTCTATTTACTCAGAAATTTATATTTTCTAATTTTAGGTTTGTAAATTTTCAGATTTTTTATGCATTTTTTATTGCTCGTGTTGCATTGAAAATAGCAAATATATCATCAACAGTTAAATTTCATCATTTTCACACTCAAAGTTCTAAGAAGTTGGATTTTACACCGCCATTTATAATTATTTTTCAACATATACTAATGAAAACATTACTTTTATTTACAACTAATTATGGTTTTACTATTCAAACTTGAGCTACATAATTGTTATTTTACAGTTTCCAAGACATTCATATGCTGTATCGTTCTGAAAACGTGCCGTAGGCACATACCCACGGGCAAATCTAGTTATAATACATGTTTTAATTTAAATAAAAAATATAAATAAAAAGAGTGTGCAAGTGCGGTGCACATGCACGTGTTTGGGCATGAGAAGAGGAAGCTGGCTGATTCATGGTGAGTGGGAAGAGAGTGGATTTTATTAGTGGGTGGTTATATTCTAGTGGGTTAATTAAATAAACCTATATTTAATAAATTAATTAACCTTTATAAACACTCCCTCTCATTTCCTAATCCCAAATAAACTAAACAAAATCAAAAAATAATATGAATAGATTGTCCCTGTTGCCTGCCGAAATGGAGCTGGGGGTTTTCTTTGGGCACGAATTTTGAGGCACCCTTGGAGAGCTTTAGGAGTTTATTTTGCTAAGAATTTTGTCAACTAGGTGGGTGATTTTCTTACTTTTTAGATATTTGTATCATGTATATTTAAATAGTTGTGATGAATATGTGACATAAGTTCTTAAATTTCTAATTTTGTTATATTGCATATGGTATTGATTTTTAGTAGCAATTGTACGCTAGTGAAAAGAATCATTATAATTTGACAAGTTAGTAACTTGAAAATTCATGTAGAATTGTTGGGGTGTTGTTGAGTACATACTAGTGTGCCATGATTAGGTTAAATAAATTGAATTTATATTTATGCACAGGTTTTTAAATTATACAAATAAAATGTGTAAACAATGGGGACACTTATAAACTGATGGGGGATGAGTTATTCTCATGAAATTGATAAAAAAAGAACGAAGGAAAAATAATAAATCTTGAATTGTGGTTAAAAGAGTTAGTTTTGCGAATAAATGAAAATTATATGTTTATGTTGTTTATAAAAATCACCATTTACAATATGTATGTATAAAATAATTTTATTGTGGTTAAATTCAGCAAATAAACGTTCTGGAGATTTGTAGATATAAAATATAAACTATTATTTTGGGGGAAACAAATAAAACTGTACAATATTTGAGAAGTTAAAATAGAAGAAGAAACAGAACATGGGGTTATAATAACTTAAACCCATATATAATCAGAAGTGAGCTTGGGCTTAGTGGATAGCGCGTGCGCTCTGGGGTTGCCACGTGGCGCTCGTTGGTGCCTTGGGGTCTCGGGTTCGAACCTGCTTGTGCACAATGTGCAATTTTTGATGTTTTTTTTATTTTAATTTTTGAGTGTTTTTGACTTATAAAATTTTGGAAAAAATCACAAAAATGTTTCTAGTTGTTATTTAAACAATTAAAAATATTTCTTACTGTTTTGGGTATATGTTTGGGAATTTAAAAAATTACATTCATACTAATGAGTTATGGAATAATCCTAAAATGTGAAATATAAATGGGTTAAGTAAATTGGTTGTAAAATTTGAACACTTTTATTAAATATCTTGAATACGACTTTGGTGACTTAGAAAAATAGTTGAAGTGATTGATTGAATTAAAAATGCGAATATGAGATTCGAATCGAGTGAATTATTTTTATTAAGTGGTTTATAGAACATGGTATTAGAAAATTGTATTCAAATATACTTGGATAATATGAGAGGGTTTTATTATTCAAAGAATGTTGGGAATTGTTAAAGTGAATGACTTTAATGGATTAATTAAGTATTTTTTCTTCAAGAAGTTGATTTGAGACATTGTTATCTAATGCTATTGAAAGAAGTTAATTATTGCATGATCTATAAATAAGAAGAAAGAGAATAAAGTGAATGATTGATGAATAAAGAGTAAAAGGTTTATGTTGAGGTTAGTCATGACCTAATTGATCTCTATTACTGAGATGATTGTTGTAATCTAGAGGCTTAGTGAGACCCAGGTACCGGCAAATGATGAAAATGATTAATGGATGTGAGAATTTGCTATATGGGCTATCATTCTCGGTATTAAGTTTAAGTCCAGTAGGAGGGTAAGCTAGCTCTAGGTGGTATAATTTATTCACGTTTAAACTTAAGGATTAGGCACTAAGTGGAGATGTAACAAAACTTGGGCAAACGTAAGTGGGTTGCCTCTATATAGTCTGACGGTGGACTCCAGGATTATAGACCCAGTTTGACGATGGAATCCGTAACTGTGGTTGCTTGCGATGGAGGTGAGCCTTAATTAAATTCGAGATTATGATTGGTTTGATGGTGGACTCCATGAGCATGAATAGTCGGGTGGATGGGAGGCCGTTCTCCAGTGTATATGTATATACCGGGGCTAGAGGGCACTTGCGGGATGTTCGCACAATGAGGATTTCCATATAAGCTTGACGGTGGACTCCAGGGCTGGAATCTGTACTCGTGGAATGACTAAAATTTGATTTCTTACCAAGTAGTTTTCATGGCGAGGGGATTGAGCCCTTTAATGTGGAGTACATAGGTGCTTGCTTTTGGACCTATGTAGAATGGGATGCATAGAATCCGAACAAGTATGCATTAGTGTCATTGTAGTAAAACATCTGCATTAGGTATTAAGTCATATCATACACCGACATATTTAGGATAGTCACCCTTTTACACTTTATGATACATTCAAGTTTGTGGTTGCTAAAGTAAGTGAGTCACTATATTATGGCATAGCGAGGATCACCGTGTATAGTATTGCTTCAGTTGTAAGTAACTGACGTGCCACAATGTTCAATGCAGGGCTTGGATTGGTGAAGACTTAAAGATAAAATTGAAGCTAAAGACTGTTTTAAATATTGATGTTTAAATTGTACATGTTTTGTATTGAAATCTTTATTTTCCACTGCGTTCATGTAAAATGAACAGTGTTGTACAAAGAAAAGTTTTTAAATTTCCTGTAAAATTGTACGAATTGAAGTAAAGATCCTGTTGTGCTACGAATTATCGTATTTTGGAATTCGGGGTGTTACAAGGGCTAATCTTTTAGGAGAGACTCTGCCAAAATTTTAATTGAAATCCACTATGATTATTCTATCATGAAATAGTT
Source organism: Hemerocallis citrina (assembly GCA_017893485.1). NCBI lineage: Eukaryota > Viridiplantae > Streptophyta > Magnoliopsida > Asparagales > Asphodelaceae > Hemerocallis > Hemerocallis citrina. The sequence goes on along the minus strand of CM030359.1, from coordinate 18,718,338 downwards.
TGAAAAAAAAATTGGGGTCGTTACAGCTACCGTACCTATTTGAGAATGAACATCCAACAGCCTGTCCAACCCATCCGGCAAAACATACTTCTACTGATTAGGGCTAGCTGTATATGCTTTCTCACTATTTCTTTGATTCATGGAACATATTCGATTCAGTGGGATCTTTCACTCCCATTTTTTTTCCCCCACGAAGTTTTATGAAACTCTTGGACCCCCGAATTTGGAGTATCCTACTTTGATGTGATTCACAGGCCAACCTAAGGTGCTGCTAAATGGAAGGATCTTATCAACGTCCATGAATGAGAAATCATAGATCGAACTACCGAATTTGAAAAATTGGGTTTTATCATAGTATCAGCTAAGTTCAAAAGCCGCTCTTCTCTCTCATCTCGCTAAGCCAGGAGAAGGGGACTCGAGCTGGTCTATCACTTAAATGTCACACCGCTGACTGTTGACTTGAGGATTTATCTTAGTTGAGCTTGCAGACGATCAACCTATGGAGATATAGCTTCTTACTCAACCTAAAGGGATATTTCCATCGAGACACAATGCTCCATTTTGATGGGTGTAGACCAGGAGGCTAGGAAGTAGAGCTAACCTAAGCAGGAAAAGATGAAAGAGTTTCAAATCAGAGTAGTCAGCTTGCAGTCAGTTGGGTGTTTCGACATCAACCCGTGAAATTGGATTGACGTCATCCAAAGCTAATGCTGCTCAAGCGAATTCTCCACCATTTCCAAGTGTGAATTCTATGTTATGTATGGCCGTGCCCAGGGGCATATCAGTTGAAGTAGATTCTTCTTTTTTATAAAAAAAAAACCCTTCCCAAACTGTACAAGATTCTTCCAAAGGATTTTTGGAAAAGCTGAGAAAGGGAAACCAAACAAGCCTGTATTCGGAGTTTCCCTGGGGTTGGTAAAGCAAAATGGGGGCCACCCTAGCCGACTGAGTGCTCTACCTCGAGCCCACTTGCCGTTGGCTTTCTTCACCATTACCACATTTCCTAGCCACTCGATGTAGTTAACTTCTTGAATGAAGCTAGCGACTAGGAGCTTCTCGACATCCTCCTTGGTTGCATACTGTCTATCGGGGGAAAACTTACGCTGCTTTTGTTGGATGGGCTTCACGTCCGGGTTCACACTCAAACGGTGCATGATGAGATCTTCGAAAATGCCCGAAACGTCTAAGGTGGTCCAAGCAAACATGTCTCAGTCCCCCCATGCAAGCAATGAGTTGCTTTTTGACTTGATAGGGGGAGAGCCATGTTTACTCAGAAACACTTAGCTTGATCCTCTTCGAAGAAGGAGATTTCTTCTAATTCATCTATAGGCTCGGAGCTAGCTTGTCCATTATCTTTCAGGAGTTCCATGGCATCGAGGGGGAGGATCGAGTCCCCCATTGCGGCGGTATAACATACCCGAGCAGATTCTTCGCTTCCTTTGGCTTCCCCTACCCCTGATGTTGTGGGGAATTCATCTTCATGTGAAAGGCCGAGGCAACCGCGTGAAGGGCCGCAAGCCCTGGGTGCCCAAAGATAGCTTTATATGTGAGCCTCATGTTGACGACATGAAGTCGAGTGCTTCTGTGTGGGTGGCTGAAGCTTTCCCAATGGTCACATCAAGGATGACAATTCCCTTAATCTGAATTGGGGCTCAGGAGAATCCATAAAGGGTGTACTCGATCGGTTGTCGGATAGTCCCGTGAGAGCTTGAGACCTTCGAATACATTCGAGAAGGGTATGTTTACTAAGATACCCTTATCTACAAGGATGCGGTACACCTCATGATTTGTCATGCTGATTACAAGTGTGTCGCAGTAAGGTGTTTGAATACCTTCTAGGCCTTGTTCTGAGAATGTTATTGAAGCCCTTAGGATAGGGATATTGTGTACTTAGTTCACTTCAAAGAGGAATGCTTTCTTAGAGGAGTTGGACAATATCTTGCTGCTATTTTTTGTGTAGGAGCAAATCAGATAGTGTGAATTCTTGATGGAAAACAATAAAAGATATGACCTTTACTTTTCGCCGATGCTAATCTCCACAAACTATTCTTGATTATTAAATATGACTCATGTGAACGCTTACATGTGATCTGAATGGTTATGATCATTCCGATTGACATGCAAAAAAGTCTGAAACACTGGGGTTGGCCCCGCCAACAGACCCTCCGCTGCCCAAGTCAGAAAACTTAGAAGATATGAAGAGTTTTGAGTGCAAAATTTGTGTTTGCCTTCTTTCTGAAGAGGTCATGGTGTATTTATTGTAGTGCCCCGATTTCTATACTCCGGAAACTCGTGAATACCCAGAATCTTTACTTCAAATGAGTACACAATACAGAAATCACAGGAAATTAAAATCTTTTTATTACATACCACATTATTACAATGTACCCCTTACGTAAAATGTACAAGATGGATTACACAATAAATTACATAATACAAGGAAACTATATCCTTCATGAAGAGATAGAGTCAGTTACTCTTCTCTTAATAAAGAGTTAGAGTTAGCTGACTTTATTCTTTATGAAGAGGTATAAGCAGTTGTGGAAGGAAACTATATCCTTCACTTGGATGATCCATAACTCAAAATCTCCTGCTGCTCCCACGATTAGGCAATCCTGCAAACTAACCATTTGTGGGCACGTCAATTGAATGCAACTGACGATATGAATGAAACCCACGATCTCCAAAATCCTTAACAATCAATATTAATGTGAGAATGTTAAATTTATACAACATAAGTTACAGTGTATGCCATGACTTATAATCTAATGCACAACTTAAATGCACACGATGCTCATATTCTAATGCACACATGATTGGAAATATATGCATTCCATACTACATACTCTCCAATCGAGCTTGAACATACTTCTGATTATAGGGTTCGATCCCTCGCAATGCATCATACTCTTGTACTTTTTTCTGTTTTTGACATTTATCTAGTGACTGAAGTGGTTGCAGTCGTTCGATCCAATTTTGCCTCTGCATCCAATAGTGGTTGATGTGGAGTGGAGTACCCTGATACCCTGCAGCGTACATCTCACCCACTCTTTGGTTATATGCGTAACACTACACTCGGTCTCTGCGGTACCCCACTCTAAACCTCATTAAAAGTTATTACGAACATAAATGTGTCCCTAAGGAACCCCTGGTGGAGTACCTTGATACCCTCCAGCGTACATCCGGTGTGAATTGGAGTACCCTGATACCCTCCGACGTACATTTCACCCACACTTGTTTCTTGTTCACATTAAATAACATAAAACTTTAGATGGATACTTAGAGGGCCATTCCCTAGCTCTGACCATTCGTTCTTACACTAGATCCCATAAATTAACAGACGAAACGACATTGTACATATCTGATGAACACAATATTATTCATATTTAGGAGCAATAATCTTAATGCAATTAGACATTTTAAAGCTCTATATGTGATATTTAACTCTTATTTTCTCTTTTCCACAGGAAACAGCCTAAAACAGAGAAACGAAGCAGATTCAGGATGATACACAGGAAATTGCAGATAATCAGTCGACTGGTCCATTACAACAGGCGACTGCCCAGAGAAGTTGATTGTCAACAGCCGACTTGGATGATCAATTATAAAATCTTCAGAAGTCTCGACACAGTCGACTGGTTCGCTGACAAGTCGACTGGTAGGCGGCAGAGTTAAAAGATAAGATATTTGAAGATTCGTCCAAATCTAATCCAAATCAGAACAGAAAAGGAAGAATAGAAGAAAAGAGAAAGAAATAATACGCAGAGCAACGAGGGAGGAAATAAATAAAAGAAAAGGACTTTTCTATAAAAAGGAAAGTGTAAACCCTAATTCTCTAGCCGTGTTCTATAAATACCAACCAAGAAGCTTATTGGGAGATACTTCCACGTTCCTGAATCACCGAATCACAGAGTTCCAGAGTCATCAACAAGAGCACTTTATCAGCATCGAAGAAGAAGAGAGGAGAGCAAGCATAAGGAAAGGAACGGCCGATCGACTGTGTGACAGCCAGCCGACTCATCTAACCGAACCACATCAGTTTATTCTTTCTCTTTCTAATTCTTTTATGTTAACCATGTATTCGAACTTGTTGATTAATAAAAGTATTATTATGTGGAACTAATTTCATAGTTGGGTAGATTGAAGCCGTAGTTATGTAGTGCTATATTCTTCTGAATTCTTCTATTTTACTTATTGGTTGAATCTGATTGAATTGATATAGATTTATGGTAATCAAACTTGTTCTCAAGTTCTGAGAGCAGTCGACTGAGGTGAGAGCCAGTCGACTGACATACAGAACTTGAGAATATCAAGTTTGCATTACCGTCCATCTGAATCTGTTATATGAGCATAATGAGACGACCCGTATCTCGTGTTCATGACTTGTAACAAGGGAATCTTTAGGGGTTCTTGGTTCAATCAACTTAAGGGATCTAGATCTGATACCAATTTCTAGAACCTTGAGTGTTTGTTCGTTTCCACTGATCTTATGTTTTCTTTAAGTACAACTTAGTAGGTACCATGCTAAACACTTAATGAAAGAAACGAATTAGAGTAGATACCATGCCTAATTCTTGGCTTAGAGAAACAGTACTTTAAGTAGTAGATACCATGCCCTTGAAGGGAACAAACATGAGTAATAAGAAGAAGTTCAGAAGGTAACTTAGCATTACTGACTATTGGTGGAGATCTAAACCCAACTACTTCATAAACATTTGTGATTCAGCATTTCTTAATTTAGTTTTGATCTTTTCATTTCTTTTAGACCTTTAGAACAACTCTTTATGATCTTATTCTTTTTATTGGTTGGTAAGTTAAAGTCTACAATCTCTGTGGGATCGACCCTTGCTATTGCTACGCTTTTATAAACGATTCGTGCACTTGCGAGGTTTTAATTTGTGTCTAGTTTTATCTATTTATTTAGGTAGCTAGATTTCACAACAAGTTTTTGGCGCCGTTGCCGGGGATTGTCTAGTATTTTAACTTACAGATCAGTAGAAAGTTTTTATTTTTCTTTCTTTCTTTTTAATTTTATTATTAGGTATTTTTCTTTTAGGTTACAGGATTTTGGTGGATGCACGGAAGGAGATCACTTCGTCCAGAGCTACTATCAATTGACGCAGAAACAGAACGCACTTTGCATAGATTAGGTCGACTGACTGCGACCAACCAGTCTACTGTTGCACTGAAACCAGTCGACTGCTCAGAGACTTTGTTCACATACAGCAATGAGTGAGGAAATGCCAAATCGAGTGCCAATGCAGGACAAGTTCACGCCTAAGAATATCGAGCAACCTTCCTGCATTGCGTATCAACCTAATGTCACAGGGAACATGCATCTATCTCCTCAGTTACTTAGTATGGTTCCCCACTTTAGTGGCAAACCTGATGAAGAGCCGCACCTCCATCTGCAAGACTTCTTTGATCTTTGCAGGACACAAAGCGTTCAAGGGCTCACCCCTGAACAAATCAGGTTAATATTGTTCCCTTTTTCTTTAAAACTTAACGCTAAACTATGGTATAATTTTTTGGAACCAGGATCAATTAATTCATGGGAGCAATTGGCCACAAAATTTTTGAAAGAATTCTTTCCAGCCCAAAAGACCAAACAGCTGAAAAGGGAGATTCAACTCTTCCAACAAAAGGATGGAGACTTATTCTTCGAAGCATGGAAAGATTTCAAGAACAAACTTCTCAAATGCCCTACGCACAATATGCCTAAAGATGAACAGGTACAAGCTTTTTATGAAGGTTTAAACGATACTAACAAGGCAATTGTGGATTCAGCTTGCAACGGGATCTTAATGAGAAAAAGTGGTGAAGAGGCCATAGAACTATTTGAAGAACTAAGCGAGAACTCACAACAATTCTCAACAAGGAGGGGCCCGTCTAGAAAACAGGGAGTTTACGAAATTTCTAATAGTAATAACATTCAATTAGAAATGGTAAACATGAATAAAAAAATTGATATGCTTGTCAATGCAATGTCAACAATGGGAGGAGTTAAAAATCAAACAAATGAAATGTGTGCAATTTGTTCTCATTCAGATCATACAACTGATACATGTCCCATGTCTTCTTTCACAGATCAGGAGCATGCACACTATGTAGGTCGAGGAGTGTTTCCACCAAAGAACAATTCCCTTCTCGAACACATACAATCCAGGGTGGAGGAACCATCCAAATTTCTCATGGAGCAATAATCAAAATAATCAAGGAACTCAATTCACACAAGGACATGCACGAAACTTTCAAATGGGAAGTGGGTTTGATCGGCCACTCCAAGAACAAAAGAAGTTGGATTTTGAATCGACCGTTCTTCAATTGCTCCAACAACAACATCAAACAAACAACCAACAAGGGCAAGCAATTCAGAAATTGGAAACACAAATGGGTCAGATTGCAAAAGAATTAAGCGAGCGGAAGGCAGGAGAACTCCCTTCCCAAACCATACCAAACCCTGGAGGCCAAGAACAGCTCAAATCAGTGACAACCCTAAGAAATGGTAAGATAATTGACAGCAAGGTTGGAACACACACAGACGAATTAGAAACACAACCATCAAAAGTTGTGGGTTTCAACAAGGTAAGTGAAAAAGAAAGAACAGTTTCGCCACCATTCCCTCAAAGGTTAGTCAATAAAAAGAAAGAACAACATTTATCTGACATCTTTGAAACTCTCAAAAAGGTAGAAATCAATATCCCCCTACTTGATGCTATTAAACAAATTCATTCGTATGCCAAAATTTTGAAAGACTGTTGTACTCACAAAAGAACGTTTCAGGTTAAGGAAGATGTGGCTTTGACAGAGGAAGTGAGCGCTGTACTATTAAGAAAATTACCTCCTAAACTGAAGGATCCAGGTAGTTTCACTATTCCGTGCAGGGTTGGTGAGCACTTCTTTGAAAAGGCACTCTTAGACTTGGGGGCAAGCATCAATCTTCTTCCTTACTCTGTTTACGAAAAGCTAGGATTGGGGGAACTCAAACCAACATCCATCACTTTGCAATTGGCAGATCGCAGCATCAAAAGACCTAGAGGTATTTTGGAAGATGTCCTAGTTCAGCTAAACGATTTTATTTTTCCAGCTGATTTTGTTGTGTTAGATATGGAGGAATCTTCAATGCCATCGTCTCTACCAATCATTTTAGGTAGGCCCTTTATGAGTACAGCTGATATAAAAATTTGTGTTAAAAAGGGTACTATAAGCATGAAAATAAACGGAGAGAAAGTTGAATTCAAAATGTTTGATACACTTAAATTACCATATGATGACCATGAATGCTATAATGTTGATGTGGTACAGGAGATTGTTGATCAAACATTTCAGGTACATAGCATTGAACCACCACAAGCTGAAAATACACAATCTATAACTTTGTCTAATGTTGAACAGGAACACGATGACCAGAGGATTGCAGAGACAGTACACCACCCTGAAAGTCCAAAGTCATATTCAGGTACGCCTGCACCTGTCTTTGAAAAATTGGTGTCTGATAATGTTTGTTTTTCTTCAGATCACTTGACTGGCGAACAGAACAAGTCGACTGATGTCAAGGGGCAGTCGACTGTACCGAGATTTCCAGACATAGAACTTAAGCAGCTGCCCGACCATTTGAAGCATGCATATTTGGGCGAGAACCAGACGCTACCTGTGATAATTGCTATGAACCTGAGTGCACAGGAAGAAGAAAAATTGCTGAGGGTATTACGAGAACACAAAAGCGCAATAGGATGGACCATAGCAGATATCAAGGGAATAAGTCCATCCAAATGCATGCATAGAATACTTCTTGAAGACAACGCAAAACCTAGCAGGGAGGCACAGAGAAGGCTTAATCCAAACATGAAGGAAGTGGTAAGAGCAGAGATTCTGAAGCTACTAGATGTTGGCATCATCTACCCCATCTCAGATAGCAAATGGGTAAGTCCTATACATGTAGTGCCTAAGAAAAGTGGAGTCACAGTGGTGAAGAATGAAGAGAATGAGCTTATCCCTACAAGAGTGACCACAGGATGGAGGGTTTGCATTGATTACAGAAAATTGAATAACGAAACCAGGAAAGATCACTTCCCTCTTCCTTTTATTGATCAAATGTTAGAAAGATTAGCAGGATATAGTCATTATTGTTTTTTAGATAGTTATAGTGGCTATAATCAAATTGCTATTGCTCCAGAAGATCAAGAAAAAACCACTTTTACATGTCCTTTTGGTACTTTTGCATACAGGAGGATGCCCTTTGGATTGTGCAATGCACCAGCTACATTTCAAAGATGCATGATGAGTATATTTTCAGACATGGTGGAAAGGTTCATTGAGGTATTTATGGATGATTTTAGTGTTTTTGGATCTTGTTTTGATGAATGCCTTAACCATTTGCAGCTTGTACTTAAGAGATGTGAAGAATGCAATTTAGTGCTGAATTGGGAAAAGTGCCATTTCATGGTACAACAAGGTATTGTGTTGGGACATGTGGTGTCAAAAAGAGGCATAGAGGTAGACAAAGCAAAAATCGATATAATATCAAAACTACCCCCTCCCACTACAGTTAAGGGTGTTAGGAGTTTTCTTGGACATGCAGGGTTCTATAGAAGATTTATCAAAGATTTCTCAAAAATCTCCAAACCCCTTTGTGATTTGTTAGCTAAGGATGTTGAGTTTGCATGGACAGATGAATGCACAAATGCTTTTATTACATTAAAAAATCTTCTCACTTCTGCACCTATTGTCATGGCACCAGATTGGAGCCATCCTTTTGAGCTCATGTGTGATGGAAGTGATTATGCCTTAGGAGCTGTTTTAGGTCAAAGAATCAATAAGGTACCCCATGTTATTTACTATGCTTCTTGAACACTAAACGATGCACAGCTAAATTATTCCACTACTGAAAAAGAAATGTTAGCTGTTATATTTGCTGTAGAGAAGTTTAGATCATATTTGATTGGTTCTAAAGTTATTGTTTTTACTGACCATGCTGCCTTGAGATATTTGTTTGCTAAAAAGGATGCTAAGCCTAGGTTAATCAGATGGGTGCTGTTGCTTCAAGAATTCGATCTTGAGATTAGAGATAAAAAAGGAAGCGACAACGTTGTTGCAGATCACATGTCTAGATTACTGCAGGAGGAAAAGAGAATTGTGCCCCCACTTAATGAAAATTTCCCAGATGAACATCTATTTGAAATGAACATATCATCGGGACAGTCGACTGGTAACAGGACCAGTCGACTGGTATCTCACTGCTCAAATTTTCCATGGTTTGCAGATATTGTAAATTATCTCACTGCTCATGTTTTCCCTCCAGGTATGACAAGTCAGGAAAGGAAGAGACTGGTGGCTATATGCAAGCACTACTACTGGGATGATCCTTATTTGTTCAAATTTTGCCCGGATCAAATTATAAGAAGATGTGTGGTAGAAGAAGAGCAAATGAATATTCTACAACACTGCCACCAATATGCATGTGGAGGACATTTTGAACCAAAAAGAACAGCACTCAAGGTATTACAATCTGGATTTTATTGGCCTAAAGTATTCAAAGATGCTTTTTCTTTTTGCAGGACTTGTGACAAATGCCAAAGGACATGCAACATCTCATCTAGAAATCAAATGCCATTACACAACATACAAGTAATCGAGCTCTTTGATGTTTGGGGAATCGACTTCATGGGTCCCTTTCCTAACTCATTTGGTTATTTATATATCCTTGTTGGTGTGGATTATGTGTCTAAATGGGTCGAGGCTGTCCCCTCAAAAACTAATGATCACAAAGTTGTTGTCAAGTTTTTTGCAGGAGAACATTGTCACTAGGTTTGGGACACCACGAGCAATAATTAGTGATGGAGGGAGCCACTTCAATAACTTTCCGTTTGTGTCTTTGATGAAGAAATATGGTATCACACATAGAGTGGGCACCCCATATCATCCTCAAACTAGTGGGCAGGTGGAGATCAGCAACAGAGAAATCAAGAGCATTTTGGAAAAGACAGTTAACACAAGGAGGAAGGATTGGTCGCTATGCTTAAACGATGCATTATGGGCCTACCGAACAGCATACAAAACACCCATCGGCATGTCACCATACCGTTTGGTTTTTGGAAAAGCCTGTCATCTACCAGTGGAGTTGGAACACAAAGCCTATTGGGCCATCAAAAGGTTCAATTTTGATATGAAACAAGCAGGTGACAAAAAAAGGTTGCAACTGAATGAGCTTGAAGAGTTGAGGTACGACTCATATGAAAATGCAAAACTGTACAAGGAAAGGACCAAGTTGTACCATGATAAACAGCTAGCAAGGAAGGAGTTTTATGAAGGACAGAAGGTATTAATATAAAACTCAAGATTAAGACTCTTTCCAGGCAAACTTATGTCACGATGGTCTGGCCCATACACTGTTACAAAAGTCTTCCCTCATGGAGCGTTGGAGGTACATAGCCAAGAGAACAATCAAACATTCAAGGTGAATGGGCATAGGGCGAAGCCTTACATGGAGATGAGTCTAGAGCCGCACGAAGAAGATGTGAATCTTCAAATCATTCAATACATCACATGAACTCATCATGTCTAGCTGAAGACAGAAAACACAGCGCTTATTGGGAGGCAACCCAATCTTCAGGGGAGTATTTACACTTTCCTTTCATTTTTTTTGTTATTCATTATTCTTTTTTCTTTGAGTTATTTTTATTTTTTCTCTCCTAACTAGATGTGACATATGCCTATTTTTACATTTTCTTTCGAACATTGAGGACAATGTTCCATCTAAGTTTGGGGGTATTAGGGTTAGTTATATTTATCATCTTTTTGAATTTTTTTTTTAGGATAAACAATTTCTTATAAAGTAAGAAGAAGGATACTTATTTACTTTAGGATTGTTGAGTTTCATAAATTCCCTACAAGATTATATGAGTCATGCAATTATACATAATAAACAAATGTGATGCTTTTTCTGGTAATTATTCCCTTTAGATCTAGTCCTAAATTGAGTTTAAGTAAATAGAGTAATAAATAATATATATATATATATATATATATATATATATATATATATATATATATACTTGAATAAAGTCAATCTACTCCAATGTTTTGAGTGCTTAGTAACTAGGGGTATTCATCACCAATGTTTACCTTTACGTCAAACGGCAACTTGAAATATGAGTATGCAAAGCACTTTAGAGTTTGTGACTCGCTGAGTAACCGGGTGGATTCATCACAAATGATTCGCATTCGCGTAAAAAGGCAAGTGACAACTTTAGAGAAGCGACTAAAAAAAAAAAAAAAAAAAAAAAAAAAAAAAAAAAAAAAAAAAAACTCTAGTTTGCTACTCGGTTTGTAGTAGAGAAAAGGGGATAATCACAGATGGAGTTGTTGCATACTTTAATTAAATTAATTGCATGACAAATATGATTAAGTTTGGGGATTATGACTGAACAATTGCACTAGAGAAAGTGGGTATGTTTAATTTTACTTTGTCTGAAATTGTTTATACCTTTCTATGCTGATGTCCACATAATAAGAAATCTTGGTGGTTGAGTCCATTGTGATTATTATTCTCCCTATTCATAATTTTAGTTTGCTTGAGGACAAGCAAAAAATCTAAGTTTGGGGGTATTTGATGAACACAATATTATTCACTTTTTAGAGCAATAATCTTAATATAATTAGACATTTAAAAGCTCTATATGTGGTATTTAACTCCTATTTTCTCTTTTCCATAGGAAACAGCTTATAACAGAAAAACGAAGCAGATTTAGGACTTCAAGGATAATACACAGCAAACTGCAGAGGATCAGTCGACTGGTTCCCCAACACAGGCGACTGGACAAGAGAAGCTGATTTTCCACAACTCTCGACACAGTCGACTCACTCCCAAAAGACAGTCGACTGGTCTGAACAATTATGAAATCTTCAGGAGTCTCGACTCAGTCGACTGGTTCGAAGATAAGTCGACTGGTCTGCGGCGGAGTAAACAGATAAGATATTCGAAGATTCACCCAAATCTAATTTCAAATCTATTTAAATCCAGATCTTATGCAACGAATCAAATCTAGAAACTGGAAATTGGCAAAAGCACGTGGTGAACAGATAAGGAAGGAAAGAAGAAAAGAGAAAGACATAAATCATCAAATCAAGAAGATTTTTCCCTTAAAAAGGGGAAACCCTAATTCTCAGCGGTACTCTATAAATATCAGAAAAGATCATCTGTAGCAGGGGCGATCTATCTCTTGGACGCAACTTAATCTCAGAATTCCCAACGATCAAGTCATCAACCAGTGCTTCACTCCATCATCATCGAAGAAAGGGAAGAGGAGAACCAGTACTCGAAGGCAGTCGACTGTGTGACAGCCAGTTGACTCTATTGCCGGAATCCATTAGTTTATTTCTTCTCTCTTTATTCTGTGATGTTGATCATGTATTTGAACTTGTTAAGCAATAAAAGTATAATTATGTGGAACTAATTTCATAGTTGGGTAGATCGAAACCGTAGTTATGTAGTGCTATGTTCTTTTGAATCCTTCTATTTTACTTATTGATTGAATCTAATTGAATTGATATAGATTGATAACAGTCAAACTTGTTCAGGAGTTATAAGTACAGTCGACTGAAGGTGAGAGCCAGTCGACTGCCATACAGAATCTGATATTATCAAGTTTGTGAGTTAGAAATCTGAATCTGTTATATGAGCATATTGAGACGATCCGTATCTCGTGCTCGTAACTTGTAACAAGGGAATCTTTAGGATTCTTGGTTCAATCAACTTAAAGGATCTAGATCTGATACCAATTTCTAGAACTTTAAGTGTTTGTTCATTTCCACTGATCTTATGTTTTCTTTAAGTACAACTTAGTAGATACCATGCTAAATACTTAATGAAAGAAACGAATTAGAGTAGATACCATGCCTAATTCTTGGCTTAGGGAAACAATACTTTAAGGAGTAGATACCATGCCCTTGAAGTGAACAAACATGAGTAATTAGAAGTAAATTCAGAAGGCAACTTAGCATTACTAACTATTGGTGGAGATCAACAACCCAACTATTCAAGAGATATTTGTGATTCAACACCTCTCATCTTAGTTTTAATCTTTTAGTTCTTTTAGAATATTACAACAACTCTTATTCATTTTTATTATTAGTTTTATTGATTAGTAAGTTGAAGTCTACAATCTCTGTGGGATCGACCCTTGCTATTACTACGATTCTATAAACGATTCGTGCACTTGCGAGGTTTTATAATTTGTGTCTAGTTAGTCTATTTATTTAGGTAGCTAGATTAACACAACACAATTCAGTTGGGAACGTATGCATCCCATACTACATACTTTCCCAAAATCAACTTCGATGGAAACGTATGCATCCAATACTATATACTTTCCCAAAATCAACTTCGATGGAAACGTATGCATCTCATACTACATACTTTCCAAGGAGTTTGCCTCTCCTGATTGTAAGGTTCAATCCCTCGCCATGCATCTACCCTTGTACCCATCTAGTTCCTAATAGATTGTCCGTCGCCCAAGTAGGTTGCAGTGGGCCGGTCTAGTTCCACCCCTGCAGTGCCCAAGTAGTCACTACCAGTTGGTACCCGCGTACGGACCTCCTCAGAAAGCCACGTTGAATCCGGTCCCACGACCATTTGATTCCTCACGTCCACCTATGGACTTACGCATGCGTGTTCACCCCAAGATCGAGTCATGAACCTTTATGCATGCATCTTCACCCCAAGATCGAGTCATGAACCTTTATGCATGCATGTTCACCCCAAGATCGAGTCATGAACATATACCAAAACACAAAAAACCGTGCATAGGGACGTGAGCATCTCGGGAGGTCAAATCCTCCAGGCCTCCTATACCTTACTTCGGCAAAACCTTGGGAATCAACAGATCGAGATACAAGCCGAGGACCCAATCCATGAGTGCTGAAAACGTATCCCTACGACTGGAAGGTATAACACCGACTATGGTTTACTAGGACTAATGCAATTTTCTAACCCCTTAATAAACCATTCTAACCCCTGCCTTACTCTAATTACTTTGGGTAAGAATTAACTGCTTCCACATTTGCCTATCAGCCTCTGGCCCCTGGGGATACCGGTCCGGTTCGCCACTTCTCCGGCTTGGACTTATCCAGCATAATGGCCTATGCCTGCCGCTACCCCGGCTGTGAATGTATGATCGCCCCGTGAGCTCATCTCACTGGCATGCTCGGACGTATTACGCTCGGCAGAAGTCTATAATATAGGGTGGATAAGTGCAGGGTATCCCTTACCCTAGTGACTAACTCGTGTCACACATCCCACTGTAGGAGTCAACAACCTCAACAACAGAGATCAACCATCCCTAGACACGAGTCATCGACTCAGATACACACTAGGGAAAATGTCTTCATAACACTTAGTCCAAACCCAGACTAAGCGACCTACGGGTTTCTGCCCGAATCTTAAAATGGTCATAACTCTCTCGATACAACTCCGATTGGAGTATACGAGCCCAATCTAGAAAGGTAAGATCCTAGGCTACAACTTCCTAGTTGATCATGAACTTAAATTCAACCATCTAAGTCCTCAAAATAGCCTCTCAAGCTCTAGCCTGCGTGCTTCCTATGCACGGGCTGCACCTTACCAGTAACACAAAATCCTACTCGTTCATCAAAACGTCACAAACTCAATTTCTATAGAAGGGTGTGGGTGTCCTCAACAAATCTCTAGTTGGTCATGAGTCCAAATTATAACATTAAGTCACCCTAACACACTCATCTATCACCGATACACCAATTCACACAATGGGTCTCTCCAATTCAGAACACTCAGCTCTACCCTAGGTTTCTGTCCAGTCTTACAAAAATCATAGTAAATCAACCGTTTACTAGAATTGCCTCAAATTGGTCTTGTTGGAAAGTTCTAGGTGTCCAATACAACTCTCTAATGAATCAGGTTCTCAAAATGTGCTCCTAACAAGTCTCAAATGCTCAATCTCTACAGTGTATCAAAACTGGCTGGAAACAGCACTGTGCATAATCATAAAATCATAGTAAATTCCAAACTTGTCCAAATGACATAAAATTTATGGTGGTGAAAATAGATATCATACCCAACATGATGCAAGAGACCTCTTGTCAAAATTCCAATTACACTGTGAGTAATATCTATTGCAATTTAGCTCAGAAACCAACAATTTCTTCAGTTCATCTTCAGCTACTGATTAAAGCTTGACTTTTCTCAAGACTATGAACTCATCCAAATAAATTTACTGATTTTTTTACATAATCAAAATGTATACAGGAATATTGGGTAAACATTTCAGATTAATAGCATGCTTCAATAAGTCATGAAAATTCCTACAATATCAGCCATTCTGTTTATCTTTTGCTGAATCTGCCTTACGACAGTTGCATCTCACGATTTTATTAAAATATCAAATGACCATAAAAAAATCTGAAATAAATTATGACCGATCCTAACACATATATGAACAAACTCGTTAAATTTCATAATCTAATTAATTATATTTTGCTCTCGGGAAAATCCACAAAATGGTACTTCGAATCAGTTTTTCTAGTTCAATTCTGATTTCAACTCTCAACTCTTAGATGATCAACCCTATACATCCTACCATACATGCATGCAATCAAAATCAATTAAAAGAAAAGAAAATAAGGTTTAGAGAAACTCCCCATCCTTGGTTGTAGTAGAGGAATGATCTTCTTCAAGCTTCCTTCCTTGAAAATCTCTTCTTGAGCCTTCTTCTTCACTTTCTTTTTCTTTCTCTCCTATTTCTTTTGAAGTGGTCTTCTGAAATTTCCAGAGCAAAGAGGGATAATGAAGTGGGAAAATGAAGGAGAATGGAGGGGGTATATTGGCCAGATTTTATGGGGGGTGTAGCATAGGATTGTAGGGTGGTTTTAGGCAAAACCATGGCTCAAAGCCCATTGTTTTGTGGTTGCTATATTGGCTGTCCTATTTAGCCTTAATGGGTTCCAACGGGTGCGAGATGAGCGGTTTTAACGAGTGCACGCAATACATATCCAATGTAGCATCATACAGTGTTATATTTGCATGAGTGTCGTACCGAAAACTAGTATTTATACTAATATCGGTCCTCCTCGTTCTCGTGCATCTTTTTATAATGCAATCCACCCAAGAACCGTCCTGTACCCCTAACCACAAACCATGATAGCCAAAATCAACTCGAAATACTGTAATCATGCGCCTGCATACGAACAATATACATACATACATATATATATTCAGGTATCGTAAAATGCGGAGTGTTACAACAACGCCCAACTAGTGTATGTCCTTACAAACATTAGTCACACGACTTAGAGTTAGCGTACCTCACCTGTCTTATGGAACATTTTCTCTCTATCTGTACTCTAGGATTTGCCTAGTCTCTAAAACCATTATCCTAGATTATCTTCCTCGACTCTGGTTACCTCCATCAATGTTCGACTGCAGAATTTGCCTTCTGGACATCTGGTTAGAAGTTTGCTGCCTGGACATCCAGTTGCAAGTTTGCCTTCTTGGACATTCGACTGCAGGTTTGCCTCCTAGACATCCGGTTGTAAGTTTACCTCCTGACCACCCAGTTGCATGTAGCAAGATTTACGGATAAAAAGCACACTAGGGCCTATACGATAACCCAACTTCTAAGGAGCACTATACATCACAACACGTACACTTACAAGTCATCCAACACCACATCTCACGCTTATTAAAGTTCCTCCCACACTAGGTTAATTTACACAAATATTACACACATGTAGACGTATTAACGTTTATTCACATAGTTAGAAATACCTTATCTGCAACTTTATTTCTCAGTCTTTAAGAGCATCTGTAGTCATTGAGACCCAAATTTTGGGTATTTGGCATATAGGAAAAGGAAATTTGAGTTTGCACTGCAGTCGTTGTAATGCAATTTTTTTTCTATTAAAAATCACAGGACGGATAATGATTTCCCGTCCAACATTTTTTTTTAGAAAAAAATTTTGTGGGATGGGAAATCATTTCCTGTCCCATACATTTTTTTAATAAAATCGATCGGACGGGAAATCATTTCCCGTCTGACGATTTATTATAAAAATAATTTTTAGGACAGGGAATCATCCCCCGTCCGACGATTTAGTAAAAAAAATTGGGATGGGAAATCATTTCCCGTCCGATAGGGAAAAAAATTCAAGCGACCAAAAATGATCTTTCGTCCGATCGAACGAACGAAAAATGATCTTTCGTTGGCTAATTTTTCCAAATTTCTATTTTGTCTGCCAAATGTGGCAAACAGCTGTTCCTCTAAAACCCAAATTTTGGGTTTATAGCCAACGACTGCAGAACCAAAAATCATATATTTTTTGAAATTTTGGCGAAATAGCCAACGACTACAGAAGCTCTAAATTCTACCAAATTTTCTATTCATCTATGCATACTTTCTCATTCGGGCATTTAGTTAAACACTTCATGTGCAATCTTTCTATGCATAAACTCTACAACAAAAGCCCTAATATACTTATGTATTTTCATACAATTGTTAAGTTATGGAATTTAACATAAAATTCGTTCTATCGGTTGGAATCTAATCACCTATCAAGAAACTATATATTTTCTATTTCATTATTTAGTTTCTTTTGCTACTACAAACATGAATTTTAAACACACACCCTACAATTAATCTACTTGGTGTATCAAGCTATTTCAATACACACACTCATGCTACTTCAAATACACATATAATAATAATCAATTTACAGAAAGAACATGCACGATTAGGAAAACATCCAATATAATTTCGAGCATTTTCGTCTATTGAAAATTTCTATGCACTTAATTTCTTTCATAAGCCTAAGCATACAACAATTTCTCGCAAAACATCAAGCATTCAATTCATGAAGTTAGCATACAAGGAATGGAGAACACCCACCTTATGGTTGGAGAGCACAACCCTAGCCTTAGCCTCTTCTCCTCCTTGCTTGCTTTGCTTCTTTTCTTGCTCAACTAGCACATAGAAATAATTAGGAGATTGTTGGAATAATGAGTAGTATATGAACTAAGGTGTACGAAGAAACTGAACTAGGGAGTATGAAGAATGAGCTCAGTTTTTGTCATGCTCTCATATATATATATATATATATATATATATATATATATATATATATATATATATATATATATATATAGAGAGTAAGTCTATTAAGAGCTGGGGACCTGAAATTCTTATCGGGAGCTGAAGATCTCAGCCGTTGGATTTCGATCCCATGGCTGAGATCTGATCCGCCCATCTTCAATGTGATGTGAGAATAGTTAGGGGCAAAAGTGGAATTTCCCCTACTCCTTCTCGTCAGCTCATCCCTTTCTTGCATCTCTATCTCCTATCTCCTCTCTCTCTCTCTCTGTCATCGCTCTCGAACTTGATCTCTCTCTCATCGCTCTCTAACCCACAACGCAGCCCCCTAAATCAAATCGCTCGCAACCCCCAAACCCTAGCTTCGAAATCCATCTCCACCTCACTTCAGCCACAAACCCTAAAATCCTATCCCCCAAACCCTAGCTCAAATCCCAAATCGAACAACCCCGATGCTTCCCCTCGCCCTCGTACAGACGCTCCTCCATGACGCTCCCCGACCCACCTACAACCCCGGACCAATCTCCATATCCTCCATCTCCTACCTCAAATATCGTTCAAAATCCTCCCCGGATTCCCAAGTCGACGGCGACCCCGAAATCCAAGCTACCGCTTCCATCTAAGACACTATCAGGTATTCAATCCTAACCCTAGTTTTTGTGGCTGGATTTTGAATGCTTGCTGAGATATTTACAAGGTTCTTTGAAATGGTTTATTTGGCTATATTAATTTAGGAGTCATATGAAGATGTTTTGTACTGGTAAACTACTACAATTTTTAAAAAATAGTAAAATGAGGGTTTCTTGGGTCTCACAGTAAATTTTTCTATGGAAATTGGTTTTGATGAAAATATATTGTTGTGTGCATTCCAAGTGTTTGAATAAATGTTACAAGTAATGGGGATGTGTGGCTTGTAAGTGATTAAAAAGTAGGGACATTTAACTCTCTATTAGATGAGTTTTAGGATTTTAGATGGACATTGGTGTGGAATTGAATGGGGTTTTACTTTTGGGCAACTAAAATTCGCATTGATTTGCATGAAGTGAAAATTAATTATATAGAAGTATTAGGAGTATCTTCATACCTCTTCGTTTAAGTTATTACGCAAAAATAGTGTGTGATGCTGCCCACTTTAAGATATACAATAACCCTAGGTCAAAGGAAGGGTTTTAAGTGTTGTTTAGGACATTCATAGAAGGTGAATGCATCATAGATGTTAGTGAACTTTTGATATATATTTCTTATTGACATTATTTATTTGTTATTCCATTCTAATACTAAATTTGGAGGAAATTAGTTCTACAGTTTTTTTTTACAGTTTTAAGTCACAAATTTTGAGGTGCTAAGATGTTTTATTTTGCTATTCATTTGGTGAGCTTGCCATACAATTTAAGCATTATGAGAATACAAATTGGTTGAGCAGTAGTATACCCGTTCAATGTCTTTAGGCAATCAATAGAGTTTGAGAAAGACCAGATACTTATCTCTGTAACTTTATTATTCTTATATTGTTCATCTTCATCACTTATCACATTAGGAATTTGGATTAGGACTTTGGAAAAGAAGTATTCTAACTTTGAGAATACTTTATTTGTGTAACTTTACTATTCTCTATATACTCGTCATCACTAATTCGCATTAGGATTTTGATTATGACTGTAAAAAAGCATTCTAACGTTTCATCCCCTTTAACTTTGAACAACATTCTCATTTTTCTACAAGGACCATGGAGACATGTCATCAAAGAAGTACCGTCATGACAAACGTGTATACCTGGGTGCCCTTAAGTTTGTTCCTCATGCAGTGTACAAACTTCTTGAGAACATGCCTATGCCATGGGAGCAGGTTTAGTATTTGATTCAATTCCTTTTCATGCATTGCTTCCAAACAATTAGATTCAAAATTGATTATGATTTTTGTATTTAGGTTCGGAATGTTAAGATTTTATGTCACATTACCGGCGCAATCACGTTCGTCAATGAGATACCATGGGTCGTTGAACCTATATATTTGGCTCAAGTAAGTTCTATGATATCAACTTTGATGTTATTGGTAGTTACATAGAATATTAATCCATGGTATGTTTTTCCTTCAAACTATCACCTTCAGTCAGTCATTATGTTTGTGACACTGTTGTTACTGCTGCTGCTGCTTGGAAACACTTTATGATCTAAATAATTTGTGTTATGAGCCTACTATAATTGGTGAATGATATTTTGTGTTCTGGGTCTACTATATTTTTCAAATAAATATTTTGTTCTTTCCAGGCTAAATGAGCTTGTGTAATTTTGATTTTCAGGTTGATTACAGCTTGAAGTGCAATATTTGGAGCTATTCACTACTCGACAGCAGTTGACACTTGGACCAAAAAGCTTGTATATTTGGTGAAAAAAGTTTTATAGTTGCTAAATTTGTCAAGTTTTTGATGTACTTGTATAAGATTTCACGTGTCAAGTTGTAAATTTTTAAATTTGTAAAGTTGTAAAGTGTTATAGTTTATAAATTTGTAAAGTTGTAAAGTTGCATTACCTGACACTTGTATGATGATCGAAATTCATTCCGAAATATTTGTTATTATTATTTTGGTGTCTTGTGATGATATGATGAATATTCAATGTGTAAGCTCAAAATGTGTTAGCTCAGCTCAGATCAACAGAAACTGAACATGAAGTATCAAAAATGTGTAAGCAGTGCTCAAAGCAACATAAACTGAACATGAAGTTCAAAATGTCCGAGCTCAGAACAACAGAAACTGAACATGAAGTATCAAAATGTGTAAGCTCAGCTCAGAGCAACAGAAACTGAACATGAAGTTCAAAATGTGTAAGCTCAGAACAATAGAAACTGAACATGAAGTATCAAAATGTGTAAGCTCAGCTGAGAACAACAGAAACTGAACATCAAGTATCAAAATGTGTAAGTGGTGCTCAGAGCAATAGAAACTGAACATGTAGTGTCAAAATGTGTAAGCTCAGAACAACAGAAACTGAACATAAAGTATCATAATGTGTAAGCTCAGCTCAGAACAACAGAAATTAAACATGAAGTATGAAAATGTGTAAGCTCAACTCAGATCAACATAAATTGAACATGAAGTATCAAATTGTGTAAACTCATAACAACAGAAACTGAATACCACCAACCACCAACCAATGTGTACACCAATTGTTGAAAACAATAGAAACCAAATGGAGATTATACAAAAGGTTTAAAAACAAAATTGTAACTACAAACTAGTTTTAACTTTCAACTTCCATTATTTCCATTACATTCCATACATGACCAACACACTAAGACACACATTTGAACTTCCTGGCAGTCAAAACATTCTCAAATGGGTCAAAATAGGGCAGTTGAAGAGTGTTCTCAAGGCTCTCGAGTTCTCCACTAACATCCTTCTTGTTCTTCCTTTTGAATTCCTGAACAAAGTGATTCATCAAAAAATAAAGAAGCAAGCACGTAAATATATGTATTATAATGAATTGTAAGTAAACTTTTGAATTCCTGGATAGTGTTTGATGAACATGGTAAAGCTGTTAATTTAAATTGACAGGGTATCATCAAATTCGGAATAGACATGTATTTGAACGACAACAAAAAAATTTAGCCAAAAAATCTGTAGGCTCAGAACAACAACAGCAGCAAAGAAAACTGTAGGCTCAGAACAACAACTGGAGATGCAAAAATCATTCAAGCTCAGTATAACACCTCCATAAACTGAACATGAAACTCAAAATGTGTAAGCTCAGTACAAGAGCATTTGAACATGAAGTTCAAAATGTGTAAGCTCAGAACAACTTCTATTGACAATAGGGTGAGCGCAACCCAGCTCCCCAGCTCAAAACAACAGAAACTGAACAACAGAAGCTGAACACCACCCTTAAAAATTTGGTATACCAATTGCCGAAAACATAAGCTGAACATGAAGCTGAAATGACTTGCACACTAACTTGTTAGGAGGGTGCAAAAAAAAGAAAATCATTTAACTTGTCTTGTATAAACTTTTCATCACTGCCTACGCACTCCACAAGGGATAAATCATGAATAAACAAAATCATGCGTAAACTTTTCATCACTGCCTACTAATAAATCAAGTATAAGTGAGTCTAATGCTGAAATAAGTTCATTGTCACTAGGGCTGCTTTATTAAGCCATCCCTACTAGTTTCCAAAACATATCATGCATATACTTTTCATCATTGCCTACTAACTTGGTATTATTTGTATAAACAAAATCATTTTATCGACTTTTCGAAGATAAACTTCAAATCATGCTTCTCTTTTATGTCCATCTTCATTTAGCCTGCAAACACCGAAGACATAACGATTAATTTAACAAATGTGCTATTTGGTATTGAAGAACAATAATTATAGAAATGGGTCAAAAATTAAATTGAAATCATGTAAGAATCATGTAAGTTGTAATAATTAAATTAAAATAGTTGTCAGTATCTAGACAGTGTAACTGATAACTGATATCTATTAAGCATACGACATGGCCCTATTTATCCCTACAAAAATCAGAGAAAGTGATCATCTTCACAATCACAAAATTATCCCGAATTACCTACTAATCTCGAAAAGTGGTGGATTTGTAAAATTCTCAATAAATGTGGGCAGTGTCATAAGAATGGTAAAACTGATATGGACACTATATACATCCCATATATTAAGTATCCATAGGTGCACACGACAATTTAGTGTAGCAAAAGCACAATGAATAGGCACACGACACGACAATTTATAAATGAAAAATGTTTTTTCTAAAAAAAATCCTTACAGAGATTGGCAATGAAATTAATAATATCACCGAGGGAAAGAGGATCTATAATTGTTCTGCATTTGATAGAAAACTTCAAGCCATCAAGAGAATCTTACTTCCTTTTGTGTTGTTGGTTGTTTGCTTGTTTTAATTCTGGATGGGTTTACAGCGGGGAGGAGAGTCGGAGTCTGAATTTGAGTGTTTTGGAGTATGATCATGAAACTTTATGATCCAAGTTTCAATTCGAGTGTTTTGGAGTTTGTCTACATGTGTGTTTAACTCCATGAACTCCAAAATGAAGGCATGAATCTTCATCAAAACCAATTTCCATAGAAAAATTTACTGTGAGACCCAATAAACCCTCATTTTACTATTTTTGTAAAAATTGTAGCAGTTTACCAGTTAGAAAACATCTTAGCACCTCAAAATTTGTGACTTAAAACTGTAAAAAAATATTGTAGAACTAATTTCCTCCAAATTTAGTATTAGAATGGAATAACAAATAAATAATGTCCATAAGAAATATATATCAAAAGTTCACTAACATCTATGATGCATTCACCTTCTATGAATGTCCAAAACAACACTTAAAACCCTTCCTTTGACCTAGGGTTATTGTATATCTTAAGTGGGCTGCACCACTCACTATTTTTGCGAAATAACTTAAATAAAGAGGTATGAAGATACTCCTAATACTTCTATATAATTAATTTTCACTTCATGCAAATCAATGCGAATTTTAGTTGCCCAAAAGTAAAACCCCATTCAATTCCACACCAATGTCCATCTAAAATCCTAAAACTCATCTAATAGAGAGTTAAATGTCCCTACTTTTTAATCACTTACAAGCCACACATCCCCATTGGTTGTAACATTTATTCAAACACTTGGAATGCACACAACAATATATCTTCATCAAAACCAATTTCCATAGAAAAATTTACTGTGAGACCCAAGAAACCCTTATTTTACTATTTTTTAAAAATTGTAGCAGTGTACCAGTTACAAAACATCTTCATATGACTCCTAAATTAATATAGCCAAATAGACCATTTCAAAGAACCTTGTAAATATCTCAGCAAGCATTCAAAATCCAGCCACAAAAACTAGGGTTAGGATTGAATACCTGATAGTGTCTTAGATGGAAGCGGTAGCTTGGATTTCGGGGTCACCGTCGACTTGGGAATCCGGGGAGGATTTTGAACGATATTTGAGGTAGGAGATGGAGGATATGGAGATTGGTCGGGGGTTGTGGGTGGGTTGGGGAGCGTCATGGAGGAGCATCTGTACGGGGGCGAGGGGAAGCGTCGGGGTTGTTCGATTTGGGATTTGAGCTAGGGTTTGGGGGATAGGATTTTAGGGTTTGCGGCTGAAGTGAGGTGGAGATGGATTTCGAAGCTAGGGTTTGGGGGTTGCGAGCGATTTGATTTGGGGGGCTGTGTTGTGGGTTAGAGAGCGATGAGAGAGTGATCAAGTTCAGGAGCGATGACAGAGAGAGAGAGAGGAGATAGAAGATAGAGATGAAAGAAAGGGAAGAGTTGACGATAAGGAGTAGGGGAAATTCCACTTTTGCCCTTAACTATTCTCACATCACATTGAAGATGGGCAGATCAGATCTCAGCCATCGGATCGAAATCCAACGGCTGAGATCTTCAGCTCCCGATAAGAATTTCAGCTCCCCAGCTCTTAATAGACTTACTCTCTCTCTCTCTCTCTATATATATATATATATATATAGGGAGAGGGCATGGGGGTTGGCCGACCATATAGGGTAGGGTTAGGGTTGAGTGTGGGTGTGTGTGGATGTGTGTAGGTGTGCGTAGATCTCTCTAGGGTTTGCTTAGTCACCATATCGTCATAATCCCTTAGGTCTAGGGTTACACATAAGCTTTCCAAGTCAAAAATTGTTGGCTCCCATTATTCATATTTGTAGTATGTAGTGTACGTTCATGAAACATAATTGACATGGTTGGGCCTATTGAATTTAATCCATGTGAATTGGGTTGGGCCAAACCATTCAACTCGTTTGTCTCATAGAATGGAAATTACAATTTATAACAATATACACAATGTTATAAACAAAATTGACTATTAAAATGTGGTTGTACAAAATAATTGTTAATTATTTTGGGATATTACAATTATAGTCGCTAAGGGGGTCATTTTTCTAGATATTGATTTATCTCTATTTCCCGATGTTTTGATGAAGTTGGTTATCATCTTCTTCATGAAGAGATAGAGTCGGTTACTCTTCTCTTAATAAAGAGACAAAGTTAGTTAACTTTCTTCTTCACGAAGAGGTAGAAGTAGGTGTAGAGATAGAGTTAGGACTCTTCTCTTGATAAAGTGATAGTATTTTTAAAACCTCTCTTATGGATGGAGAGATGGAAGTGGTAACTCTATAGAGTTAGAGAGCTTAAGATGACACTTAAGATAACTACGAAGTCCTTCATGTTGGGCCGCAATGGCAACCTAGTATGAAAAGCCTTTTTGGATAGTTGGGCTTGAAAGAGGTCCAACTTCTTCTTGTGGGCCTATATCTGTCAAAATTTACCGTTTTACCCCCAAAGAGCTTTAGGAATAGTTCCCTATTTGAACAGTCCTGATTTGCCCGATTCACCCTTACTTCCAAGTGCACATAGTCTCGGTCCTTACCGACCAGCCACTCAAGCAAGTACTTCCCAAGTCGGACAGCTCTGGGCAACTCATGAAGTGGTCCATCGAGTTGAGTTAGCAGGACATCAAGTATCGACTGAGGACGGATGTCATGGTCCAAACCCTAGATGAATTCATCGTTGAAAGCACTATCCTAGATCCCCCTAAGGTGAGCAAAGATTCTCCAGCCTGGAGTGTATATGTTGGTGGCTTCTCATGCATCAAAGGGAGCAAGGTCGGTGTCATATTTCTTGGCCCTATTGAGTTCACTTCCAATACTCGCATCGCCTCAATTTCCTAGCCTCCAATACGAGGCATTGAATGTCGGGCTCCTCATGTCTCTGATAGCAGGTTCTGAAAGGTCAATGTGTTCAGCAACTCCTAGTTGGTGGTCAATCAAAATCCAAGGACAATATGAGGTCAGGGATGACCGCATGATCAACTACCCAGCTTGCATCAAGAAACTCATGGCTACAATTCGAAAGGCTAAAGTCACTTGCATCCCTCACAAGGAGAATGGGCAAGCAGACGCTCTCTCTAAGGTAGCATCATCTTCCTTCAAAGGCATCATCGAGGAGTGTGGGCCAATAATACCTATGATTAAGAACTTTCCTCGCTAGAGACCTCACGCTATTGTAGCGCCACCAACTCCTTTATGCACTTCTTTGAGGGCATACTAGGCCTCCTCGGGGCAGAGGCACCGTTATAAGGTATGTCGTCTACCAAAGTGTAGGAGTGATTTTAAAGAACCCATCAACAAGTGTGTATTTTTATTGTCCTTGTCCGGATCTTTCTTGCTTCTTTCAGATCCTTTAGGAGGACTCCCTTGTCAAGGAAGTCTAACAAGGGTTTCATCCAATTGTCTCCAGGTGTTTGAAGAGAGACGACCATGAGCTCTAAAATTTCTTCTTGGATGCTTGGCTTGAGTAAGACTTCAATAAGCACAGTGTGTATGTTGAAACAGTGACCCCATGTCAACCTTCACTTTGATCAATTAGGCCCCTACTTTTTGAGGCAGGAATACTCCAACAGTCAACGTATAGTATTCGGCTTCATTGTTGGAGGCTTAGAAATTAAGATGGAGTGTGTATTGAGGATGAACTCGTAAGGTCCTTGTAGAATGACACCAGCCCTGCTCTCTTCGGTGCAAAAGGAGTCATCGACATAGATGCTCCAGACTGGGGGGCCCTCTCATTCCTCAGGGGGATCATGGATAGTACTTTCGTTGATGAACTCGGCTAAGGCTTATGCCTTGATAGCCATTCTTGGGCAGTTGCTGATGTCATGCTCGCTCAAGTTGATGGACCACTTCATGAGTCGACCAGAGTTCTCTGGATTATGAAGCACTTGCTTGAGGGGTTGGTTGGTGAGAACCGAGATGGAATGTGCTTGGAAATAAGGGCATAGCTTTCATGCATTCGTGACTAGGGCATACACTACTACATCTTAAAGTAACAAAGCTCGATGTCCTAAAGTACCTTGCTTACATAGTAGATTGAGTTTTGGATCATGTCTTCTTCCTTCACCAAGATGGAACTAAGGGTTTGATCTATGGTGGCCAAATAAAGGTAGAGCACCTCTCCCGGCTCGGACTTGCTTAGGAGTAGAGGATTAGTCAGATATATCTTGAGTTGTTCAAAGGCTTCTTGCTAAGCTTGTCCCCATTCAAAGCCTTTGGATCCACAGAGAGTTTTGAACAAGGGGAGGCACTTCTCCCCATATTTGAAAGGAAGTGCCCAATGGCTGCGAGGTGCTCAGTGAGTTTCCAAACTTTATTAATATTGGATAGGGGAGGCATGTCAAGTATTGCTCGGATCTTTTCCGGGTTGGCTTCAATCCCTCTCCCTAAGGTGACCCCAAAGGTGCACTTCGAGGGATTCAGCCTCATGTTATGCTTTCATAGGACGTTAAAAGCTTCTTGTAAGTCATTAACATTGTATTCTTTCATAAGGCTCTTTACAAACATATCATCTTCATAGAATTCTATGTTTTTGTCGATATGCTCCTTGCAGACTTTGTTCACTAAGAGCTGGTAAGTGGCTTCAATGTTCTTTCGCCCAAAGGGCATGACCCGATAACAGTAGAGGCCTTGGTCGGTGATGAAGGATATCTTCGGAATGTTGGGAGGGAACATTCGGATTTGATTGTATCCCGATAAGGCAGCCATGAAGCAAAGGAGCTCGTGCCCAGATGTGGCATCGATCAAGGAATCCTTGCTGTGGAGAGGAAAGGGGTCATATGGATATGCTTTGTTCAGATCAGTGAAGTCGATGCAAATCCTCCACTTGCCATTTGCCTTCTTTACAATGACTATGTTACTAGGGGTAGTTAACTTCTTGAATCAAGCCGGCAGCTAAAAGTTTATCAACCTCTTCGTTGATTGCCTATTGCTTTTTGGGGGTGAACTTGTAGTGCTTTTTCTATACCGATTTGACATATGGACTCACACTTAGGCGGTGCATAAGTAAGTCCTCAGAGATAGCAGGTATTTCAGTATCAATCCAAGCGAACAAGCCGGATTCTACCTGATATAACCGACAAGTTGTTCCTTGACTCAATGGGGGAGAGCTTCGCTTATTCAAAAACACTTAGTCTAGTTTTCCTTGCAAAAGTGGATATCCTCTAGTTGATCCATGGGCTCGGAGTTGACTTGACTCCATTCTTTGAGGTGTTCTACGGCATCGAGGGGGAGGACCGAGCACCCCAGTACGGTTGTGTAGCATGACCGACCCATTTCATGGTTGGCCTGAACTTCTCCTTCCCCTGCTGGTGTAGGGAACTTCGTCTTCTTGTGGAAGGTCCATAGATACCGCATGAAAAGCTGCTAGGCCGGGTCGGCCAAGGGTGGCATTGTAGGTGGCTTTTATATTGATGACCAAGAATTACATGGCCTTGGTATGGGTAACTGGGGCCTTCCCTGCAATGACATCGTGGGTGACTATTCCTTTGATTTGGACGAGAACCCTAGACAACCTATGGAGGGTGTACCCAATGGGATTTAGACAATCCTTAGAGAGCTTGAGGCCTTCAAATGCTTCTAAGAAGAGGATGTTTACAGAGTTGGCACTGTCCACCAAGATGCAGAGTATTTCGTGAGTCATCATGCAGAAGCTGATTACTAGTGTGTCTCAATGAGGTATTAATATTTTTTCTTGATCTTTGTCTGAGAAAGTTACTAGGTGTAACGCCCCAAATTCCAAATACATGTAATTCATAGCACAAACACGATATTACTTCAACTTCATACAAAAAATACAGGGAATTTAAAACTTTTTTATTTACAACATCATTCTTTACATTAGCACAGTGGAAATAAATCATTACCGTACATATATGATAATGAAAGCTCTTCAATCTCGTGACATCTCTCACAGTGACTTCAAGTCCATGTCAAAACCAATCCTGCACTAGAAAACTGTGGGCACGTCAATTGCATACAACTGACACATTGCTATAATACAATGATTCTTATACTTTACCAAACACAAACTTGCATGTGAAATAAAATGTGAGAAGTGGCAATCCTAAACATGTCAATGTATGATATGAACCCGATGCCTAATGCAGACACATACACTTACAATGCACTAATGCACACTTGTTCGGATTCTATGCATCCCATACTATATAGGTCTGAGGGCAAGCCCTTAACGTACACCTTATTATAGGGTTCAACCCTTCAATATGAAGTCCTACAACGGTAACAAAAATAAGGATCAAACATTCCACGAGTATGAATTCAGCCTCGGAGTACACCGCCCGACCAAACAAAATTTCCCTTGTGCGAACATCCCGCAAGTGCCGCTCTATCCCAGTATATATTGGAGATCCGCCTCCTAACCACCCGACTAATCATGACCTCGGAGTACACCACCCAAACATTCATAATCCTGGATTTAATTAAGGCTCATCTTTTACTGTGGCAATCTCGGTCCCGGAGTACACCGTCCGACTGGATCTATAGTTCCGGAGTACCGCCCGACTATATAGATTCTCCCCACTTACGTTTGCCCAGGTCTCATCACATCTTCCTTTCTAGTGCATGTCCTTAATTTAGTTTTAGTTATCATGGCCTCTTACCTTGCAGGACTTAAACTTGCCCAACAGCATTTCAGGTCAATTTTCACCATTTCACAAAATTTCATTCATAAAAAATTTCTGTACATTACGGGCCTTGCTTAGTTCCTAGAACCCATCCATCTCAACATAGACATCATCCAGGTTAATCTGAAACTCTTCATAAAACTTCTCATTCATTACAAATCATTTAATTCTTTCATTCATTCTTTTTAAATTGCCCAACACATCTCAAGATCAATTTGATTTGATAAAACTCTTACAATATCGTATATTTATTTTCAAAAATACCGTCTTTGTTTATTTCTTAATTTATCATATAAATCATTTTTCACAAATTGTAGGTTGAAATTTAATTTTCATATGGTACACACATTCTAGAATAAATTTACGCATTTTAATCTTTCATCACAAAATAAAATATTACTAAGTTTGCTCCTTAAATAGAATAATGTACACTATAAATTCACCCAAGTGAGTTCCCCAAATTTATATTTGACCATCTCAATCATTCCATAGTTAGCTCATTCAAAAATAAATAAGTATTCTTAAAGAATTCAAAATAATCATCTTGATATACTATTCAATATGTAATGTGATTTTACCCTCAAATTAAATTCTAAATTTGTACAAAATTATCTCAAAATACTCTGTTGATAATCTAGTATTATTTAAATTCATTCTTAATCAACATCATGCAAATTTAGCTAATAGGAGTAATAATAAAAAGTTTTTAAAATTAAATGTCCCTGCCCGACATCGAACCCAGACCCAACTCCAAACCAATCGCAACCCACAACTAGTGACCCAACTCACTGTTTGTGAATCAACCCAACATTAATTCGTTTTGTAATCGAACTCGCTGTAGGGATAAAGTCTCAGGGTTCCAAACATAAAAATGGAAATAGAGTCACAGCGACTCGAACCTGAGACCCCCGCTACAGTTCATAATGCCCAAACCCAGCACCAGAGAACAACTCCCCCATCCTGCTCTCTGTCTACTACTTATATGAAATTTGTTTCACTACGAACTCCCTGATTCAAAACTTTAATAAAAAATTTAAATCATAGATTTTGATTCTATAACAATTTCTACCACTCATAAAATTTTCCTACGAATTTCATTAAATCTCCAGAGATTTTTTTTTAAACTTTATTTGACATATTGATAAGGATTGTTCATTTAATCTACTTAGAATTTCCATGCAAATTAACATCTAGTTTGCATTCATAAACTTGTTTTAATCCACTTAATTTTGCAATAGTATGGGTTACGGAGATTTCTCATGCAGATGAAAAAAGCACTAATTCATCAAAGAAATTTGCACAATTTACTCCAATTTGACATACAGCATGGTTATTTCTACACATGGCATAGAAGAAAATTATCTCCTACAATGATTTAAACACAAATTTCAGAGTATTTCACACACACATTTTTTGTAGGATTATTATCTAAGCATGCAACTTACAAAACTTTTAGAAAACAATAGAAACATCCACACATTATCATTCAAATGCAATCACATCTAATCATGGAGAAATATTTAGAAATAAACAAAACATCCACATAATATCTAATTATCATTCCATGCATTTATACATAATCATGAATTTTACAAATCATTAGAAAGCAAAAGAAGCACCCACTTCAAGGAAAACTCCTAGAAAAAGATCCAAAATCTCCTACTCCAAAAGAAACCGCAAGCCTTTCTCCCTCTAGCTCCCAAAAATACCAACAAGCCAAACACAAATGTTTCTCCCTTTTTTTTGATTTGTTTTGTGTTCATGTAAGGTTAGAGTAACGGGTATTTATATGGGAAATAATGAGTGGTTAAAGAAACTAACCACACTCTTAAATGAACTCTCCACTAATCCACTCACACACCCACTCATTCCCCCTCTCAATTTTAACCAAGAAATGGCCGACCGCTCTCTTTGGTGTGAATTGCACGTGTACGTATTTTATACATGTTCATTCCACCATTCTTTTATTATTTTATTTCATTTTAAACCTTCTTTAATAAATAATTATATTATTTTTCATAACCAAAATTTAGGATAATTTGTTTAAATAAATCTTAATGATATTTTAGTGCACAACTTCTGTAATAAAAATAACGTAATTTGCACGTGTGTATGAGGAAAAAGCACGTGAAAAACACGTGCAAAAAAATATATTTAAAAGAAAAAAATATTTTACGGTTGTTACACTTGTTGCACTAGGAGTCTTAAGCAGGGGGGGAGGGGGTGTGAACAGAGTTTATCTCTTGGAGGAACGCCTTTCAGAAGGAGTTAGACTTCCCACCCAGAGGTCCCCTGTGGATGGAGTGGAAGATGGCCATGGGTTCCAAGTCTTGGGTCTCAGAATCCTTCTCTGCATGCTTGTTAGCCCCTCGAGCCTGAGGAGGCCCGGCCTTGTCCTTCTGAGTGTTTCTGGAGAGGTGGCCACGGTGGATGGGGGCTTCAATTTTATCTTCGAGAGCTCGACACTCAGCCGTATTGTGTCCATGGTCTCTATGGAAACGTCACTTTCTGTTCTTTTCCATCTTCCTGCCGCCGGCAGGGTTCATCTTAGGATGCGGCCAGAGTAGCCATTCTCCTTCGATTTCCATGATGACCGTCTAGATACGAGCATTGAGGGAGGTGAACTTATCGAAGTGAGGGACTAGAGGAGGGTGACCTTAATTGGAACCATCCGTCTGGGACTTTTTAGGGACCTTTTTGTTTGCAATCTTCCGTTTTTTCCCGTAGGAGGGCTCCTTTTGGTCTCGGGGATGAAGAGCCTCTTCAGCGTAGATGTACTTCTCACTCCTCCGTAGGAGAGCTTAGAGAAGTCCCAAGAAGGCTTCTTAGTGAAAGACACTTTGAGGTCTTCATCATAGACGTTGTGTCAGAAGGCGATAGCTTCTATCACCGAGTTAAGAGTTGAGACGGACCTAAACTCTGCCATGAAGTGCCTCCGCATCCCTTTGCCTTATATTGAGAAGGAAAGCACTCAACTTCAATCCCCACCAAGTTACTAATAGTTTGGGCTATCGTCTCCAGGTACATAGAGCTCCAATGTTCCATCGGTATCCCTTCCATCGTTACATTCACTAGCACGCTAGTAATCTCAAAATGCTCAAAATCAATCACTTGTTTCCACAGTAAACAGATAGTAACCCTAATTCACCTTGGAGAGAGCCTTTCAACTCCAATCAGATCATGGATGATGTCGAAGGTGAGGAGATAAAGATCTGGACGTAATGTTCGAACTCAAACTTCCATATTCCAAAGAGTTCTCAATTGGCTACAAAGATTCTCCACCAAGACATTAAGAGCATTATAAGTGAAATGCTCCACTGCTGAGGTGTGCCAAGTTAGGGTTGTAGTCTTCATGGCATAATGAGGAAGGTGGTAAATTATGGGTGGTGGTGGTTGCTCATTTGGGACGTGGTCAAAAGGATTGGGGTTGAAAGGTTGAAGTAAGGGGTTGCTAGATGAAGCATATGAGTTCATAGGTGTGAACGGAAGATTAGGTTGATATATTGTGGGTGTGGATGACTCAGTTAATGCAGTAGATGGGGAAGAATCAGGAAGAGTAAAACTGTAAAAGAATAGTTTCTTATGGAGTGGGAGATGGGGGAGTTAGAGACCACATTAGGTTTTAGAACATGTAAAAGTTTCAGGTAGGAGTGATTCTTAGAGAGGCCATAATTCCCATCTGTAAACTCTTAAAGGAAACTCCTTGTCTCCTTGTGGAGAAGGGACCGACTGAGACTCGAAACGGTAAATACTCTTTCAAATGGAGGAGTAAGTCATATTCAGACTCTGAAAGGAATTATTGAAGAGGCAGGAGACAGGAGGAATACAGATGGAGATGAGTGGATTTGGAGCTTGAGCTGAACGAGTACTTTCAATAAGATGGATATATAAGTGGTTGAATGATGATGGGTTGAGAAACAGAGAAACCAAGATAATTTGGAAGACGCAAGCACCGAGCAAAGTTAGAGCTTTTCGTTGATTAGTGTAGCGCCCCGATTTCCAAGACTGGGAAACCGTGACACGAGCCAAGATCTTTTCTTCAATTAGTCTCAATACACAGAAAAACAGTAGAATTTAAAACTTTTTATTCAATACCCAATGTATTACAAGTCTGAACATTATACAATTGCAATACATTACAATAGAGTTACAATATTACCTTTACATTTCCAAGTATTACAACCTTCAACATCTTACATCATAGTACAAGGAATGAAGAACAACACTTGGTAACTCTTACTTGAGTACTTCTCAACTAATAGATAATCAGTACATATACTGCAGCGGAACTAATCACAACACGGACTCCTTGATTTCCTTGCCTTGAGTCCTCCTGAATCTCGCCTTGTACTTCGGCGATCTAGTGCCTATGGAAGTGGGGACGTCAGTATTCACTGATGCTTAAAGGCTGATCATATAGCAGCGAATCTCCCAAACAACATACAAAATATAGCAATGGTGTTGGTGTAGTTTAAGTGTTCGTGAGTGCTAGGACTAGACTCTAACGCGATATTTACATAGAACTAGGATGCTCCCTATTCTAACGTCAGCAAGTCTCCGAAGCAACATGCAGCCCATACTACATGCGACCCCATCTCAAGCCGTTTCTCCAGATATAGGGATTTGAACCCACGTTACGCATTCTAACTGTACACAACCTGTTCCTGACAATACTCCATGACTCTGTGAGGTTGCAGAAGGGATCAAGTCCCCCTATGCAGTCTGCTTATGGTGTCTCCGTTTTCCACTACTACCCGGCATGCCGGACCTCACTGATGATCCCAGTGTATCGGGCCTCGTTCCAAAATCCAAAATCATAACCATAGGGTCTCGCAAGCGCAGGGTTGCGCGAAGCCTACCCTGTGGCACCCTCTGGGGTCTCGCAAGCGCAGGACTGCACCATGCATCTTGTGGCACCCCAGCCACGGTATTTCAGGAATGAACAACGCGAGATATGCAAACCGTGCTCTCAACTTGTGAGACACCACCGTACGTATCCCTTTGACGGGAAGGTACAACCCAATATCACCGCCTAAGGCCTCCCTCAAGGGACAAGTTGGTCGAAAGGTGCCCCCTACAACCAACTCCTCTCTCTTCGGCAAGGGTCTGAGCAAAATGACCTTTATAAGTCACTACCCTAATGATGTCCCTGACTCGACGATCCTAGGGACGATAATATTATAAACGTAACATACTAGGCCTTAAATTAGGCTTCGCAAGACAACTCTACTAGGCTGCTCAACCTAGACTCACCAGAACCCCTCAGGATCCGGTTCATGGCCTATCGATCCAAGACCCCGGCAATACGAACGCATTCGCATGCTACTACCTGAACTTGTGTTTCGTCACACTCCGGTCCGCAATCAACCAACGGTTAAGATCTGACGGTACCCGCCAAGTGACTCGTCCACAGTCCCCTAGGAGTAAGCTAAACACACGTCTTGATGGTCGATAGCCCTAGGGCAATGATATCACCCTAGATGAGCACAACAACTGCGTATTAGCTAAGACGCTACATACGAGTAACAACCACATACGAGCCAGCAAGCTACGTATGAAACCATAACTACCTACGAGCCAGGCGGACCTCGTAGGAGATAAAAACGTACATACCAGCCAAATAAACCGCGTATGAGACCAACAACTACGCACGGGCCGGTCGAGCGACGTACGAGACAACAACCTACATACGAGCCAAATAAGCTATGTATGAGACCAACAGCTACGCACAGGCCAGTCGGGCCGCGTACGAGACAACAACCTACATACGAGCCAAATAAGCTATGTATGAGACCAACAGCTACGCACGGGCCAGTCGGGCCACGTACGAGCACAACCATGTGCAACCAACCATACAGGTAATCAATCTTAAAAGCAACCAAACGTGCTACTAGCAAACTTGATCTCCTATTATTAGAAGCAACAGAAGAGTCTACTAATAGTCTATGGTCGGTATTCTACTAAGGAAGAACCGAAGGCGACATAACAGCCTTTATCGAACTAACTATCACTAGTGATCTTCCCAATCCTTATTACTTCAACCTATAGCGCCTTAAGTATGGCATACAATTGCAAGCATCTTCCTACGACAATCTAATCATATAACACAACCACTCACCATGATACTCCTAAGTATGAATATGATTAAGTTTGTGCTTACATCGAGCTTAAGCATGAAAATCACTACGACCTAGACATGAAGTCCACTATAGTCACGCATAGGTTATAATTTGAGCGTGAAAGCTTACTACTTACCATGACTAATCACCACAACTCAAGCATGGATATATAACTAGTATGAACATGCAACATTCCAAGGCATAGTAGGTATTCTAACACTAACCCTACAACGTTCTAAGCATGTATTTGAACTTTAGCATGGTATAGAACATAACATAAAGATCACTACAACTAACCATGGATAGTTACCTTAATTTAAGCATGAATATCTACTATATTTTAAGCATGAATATCATTAGCATGGATACCATTAACTTAACATAATCAATAATTAGCATGACACCTACTTACTTAGCATGAATAATGATTAAGCATGATCATCCACTAACATAGCATGGACAAATACTTATCTAAGCGTGGGTATCATGTAAACATGAATATTCATTTAATCTAGCATGGTATACAACTTTCCTACCATTAATCTAGCATGGTACACAACTTACCTACAATTATCCTAGCATGGCATACAACTTACTTACAATAAAACTAGCATGGCATACAACTTACTTGCAATTAAGCTAGCATGACATACAACTTACTTGCAATTACATTAGCATGGCATATAACTTTCCTATAATTAAACTAGCATGGCATACAACTTTACTTACAATTAAACTAGCATGGCATACAACTTACTTGCAATTAAGCTAGCATGTCATACAACTTTACTTACAATTAAACTAGCATGGCATACAATCTTACTTGCAATATGGCATACAACTTACTTACAAATAAACTAGCATGGCATACAACTTACTTATAATTAAACTAGCATGGTATGCCACTTACCTACAATTACATTAGCATGGCATAAATAAATGAAACTAGCATGGTATACTACTTTCCTACTATCATTCAAGCATGAATCTTTATTAAGCATGCATAACTACTAAGCATGAATGTCTTACTAAGCATGGGTAACTACTAGTGTAAACATACAACATTCCTAAGTATATATATATATATATATATACACTTCTAAACATGGTAAGTAATCTTACCATGGATCCTACAACATTCTAAGCATGTATGTCATTCTTAAACATGATAAACTATTTTGGCATGAATCCTACAACATGTATATCATTCCTACACATGGTAGGAAATTTTAGAATTTATCCTACAATATTCCAAGCATAAATAACCTTCCTAAACATGATAGGAAATTTTAGAATGGATCCTACAACATTCTAAGCATCATTAAACATGCTAGGCATTTTTAGAATACATCCTACAACATTCTAAGCATCATTAATCATGCTAGGTATTTTTAGAATACATCCTACAACATTCTAAGCATCATTAATCATGCTAGGTATTTTTAGAATAAATCCTACAACATTCTAAGCATCATTAAACATGCTAGGCATTTTTTAGAATAAATCCTACAACATGCATATCATTTCTACACATGGTAGATAATTTTAGAATTAATAGATAATTTTAGAATTAATCCTACAACATTCTAAGTATGAAATAACATTCCTAAAACATGATAAGTAATCCTACAACATTCTAAGCATAAATAAATTAATCTAATCCAATCTTAGCATGGTATTCACTTTATTCTAATATGAACATAAAATAAACATCTACAACTATCTACTACTACTACTACTTCATTTTAACCAAGAATATAACATACAACTATCTACTACTACTACTACTTCATTTTAACCAAAAATATAACATACAACTATCTACTACTACTACTTCATTTTAACCAAAAAATATAACATACAACTATCTACTACTACTACTACTACTTCATTTTTACCAAAAATATAACATACAACTATCTACTACTACTACTACTTCATTTTTACCAAAAATATAACATACAACTATCTACTACTACTACTACTTCATTTTTACCAAAAATATAACATACAACTATCTACTACTGCTACTACTTCATTTTAACCAAAAATATAACATACAACTATCTACAATAACTCCTTTTAATACTTACTACTACTTCTTTATTTTAACAACATACCACTACTACTTTATTTTAATACTTACTACTATTACTTTATTTTAACAACATGCTACTACTACTTTATTTAAACAACATACTACTACTACTTAAATGTCTACTAATCTTTATTAGCATTGATTTATTATCACTAGTGATCACAAAAAAGAAGATCTTTTTATTCATTCTACAACTAGTGATTTAAATTAATTTCTTTTTCACAATTAGAATTTACACCTACAATGTGTTCTTTCTTATTTAAGACAATAATAAATAAAGTGAGACCCCTTTATTTTTTTGGTCCATCCAACATATGTATTCTTTTCTCTGTTTTTTTTTTCTTGTCCAAGTCCAATGCAAGTCCTACAACCAAAATTGGTTGTATATAAGTCCATATTCTTTATGTATAGTTCATATCAAGTCCTACAAGTCCTACAACCCCCAATCGGTTGTATGTGCAAGTTCATATGCATTATGCCATTTTAGTCCAACAACAAACATAAACAACAACTACAATTATAAAGATTTGATCTTTATGTGTTTAGTTGGTACTACTACTACTTTCTTTCTTTTATTCATCACAACATTCACAACAACAACACATACCCATCACAAGAACAACCCCAAAAACAAAAGAAAACAAAACAAGAAGATAAGGAGAAGAAGTCAAAACACAATACAAACAAACAAACAAACAAACAACAACCAAACAAACAAATGGAGAACCCCCACCTTATTTCACTTGTAGGAAGAACTAGCTAGCTTAACCTTCTCCTTCCCCTAGCTCTTAGAACTCCTAGGAAAAAACCTACAAGAAAACTCTCTTGTTAGTATGAGGTTCTCTCTTTCTTTTCCTTTCCTTTCTTTCTTTTTTTTTTTGTTTTCTAAAATGAGACAAGGTGGAGAAGGAGGGGGTATTTATAGGTGGAGAGAAGGGTGGATAGTGCAAATGTGCACATACAAAAGTGCACAAAAGTCCTCCCATGAAATAGGGGGCCGGCCATATTCCTAGGGGAGGTAGGGATGAGGTGGAGGTATGGTGAGGGTATGGTGTTATGTGGGGGAGGTGTTATGTGAGGGTTTCTAGAAGGGTTTTCTTAACCTTCTCATGCATACTTAACCTAGGTTAACCACTTATAAACCCTAACAATCTAATAGGTTTTGTCATAACAAAGACAAGTGTTGTCCAAAAATACACAACACGCAATTTGTATAACATACTAATCGACATACTACTCGTATGTGCGCATATATGTCTGTATACCGAAAATTATCGCATAATCCGTATAAAATAATTTAATCTCGGAAATAATAATAAAATAAATTCTATCATTAGTTCGGAAGGTCACGGTATCAATTTGGTACAATACGGATGTATACTGACTGATATCTGGATACAGATAATGTCTATGAACAAACCGGGTGAAAATCACCAAAATATTCCAATTTTGGAATTAAAATAAAATAATAATAAAATAATAATTTATACACGGTAATATCCATCCGGGATATTACAATTAGTGTCGAACGATGTCATTCTCTCTAAAGAAAATCTTAGAATTCGTATCATGTTGATGACATTATATGCACTAGATGCAACATACACAATAAGGACAAAACCTTTCCTTTCTTTGAGTAAGTCCTTCCAACTTGGTCTAAGTGCTGCTCTATCTAGTTATCCTGGTATCCGGTCTTTCGATAGTCTCTGGCATTCAGACGCTAGTTATTGAGCTCCCCTGGTCTGAGAAGGTCCATATCTTATTCTCGTGCCCTAGGGCTAGACTAACTTGGGAAGTAGTTTGTTTGGGTTTTGATCTATTAGTGTCCTACTTCCACTACTGACCTATGGGGTAACTGGAGAGGGAGGGCTATTAAGAAAGAGAGTAGGGCAGTGTGGGATATCTCTGCTGCTGCTATCTTGTGGATCATGTGGCTTAATAGGAATGATATTTTGTTTCCACAATCACAATTACAGATTTTCTATTATGATTCATAAACGTTTTGCTCCCATTATTGTATGGGCAAGCTAGGCGGAGACGATGAAGAGGTAACACATGGATGCCAAGGAGTAGATGGAGGAGGTCATGGAGGACGCGGGTCTGATGGTGGAAGGCTATTTGTGGCAAGCCTTCCTGCTGACAGTGGGGGTTACTTATGTGTGGTGTTGTTGTTTATGCATCTAACTATTTTACTAGTAGTTGATGTTCTAAGCTTTTGTTTGGATAGTAGGCCCCTTGGATAGGTTTTATGTATGATGGACTCAGTTCTTTTGATTGACCGTGATCTTTAGACTACATGTTTGGTTAACAATTTATTAATAAAACTTATTACTCTCAGTCACTTTTTAATGTATAAAAAACTTCTCCTTGTTCTTCTTGAGAATTCCTTTTTTAGCCTTGAGAGTGACAGATGTAGCCTTCTTCTCTCTCTTATCCATGATCAGATTGAATAGGATCAATATCTATTGGAATATGCTTGTTTTTGTAACTCAGATTCGGAAGTCCGTGTAGGGATGGGGATTTAGCCTTCCAAACCCAATTAGATTTAGACTTTGTGCCAATTGTGCTCCTCTTCCCAGTAGGCTTAGGCCAACCAGTATGGAACCAGCTTTCCCCTAATATAGGAACCTGGCCAAGTGTCACCTGTTCCCTAATTTGTATGTTGTTTCTCTTGAAGTAGCCCCCAATCTTGGTATGGAGCAGGAACACCAAACGCTTTACCAGAGATAGCTCTCATAAATCCTCCAAAAGAAGAAAATACTGGATATTCGGCCATATCCACCCTTACTGGATATTCGGCCATATCCACCCTTCTCGGATCTGAATGAGCCTTGATTAATATGTTGGATATATAGATATATTCTAACTATATGAATAATATTATGTGTAATATTATTCTATGGGTAACACGTGTGTTACACGTACTAATTATATAGATATCGGAACGCGGCTTGTGATAGTAGTCTAGGTATTCCAATTTTGATACCTAGTGTAAATATTTCAAGCACCTTAGTCTAGGATATTAACCCTAATTTCTATTGATATTATCTCTCATAATCTCTAACAATCTTGAGATATTTAGAATTAATTTTGAGATTAAGAGAGATCAATGAAATCACCATTCATCAGGATTTGATCGCCGCTGTCGTCCCCGCTGGAGGTCGGCGTCGCAGTTGCAAATCGCTGTTGTCTCTTCCCCACACAACAGTTATTGGATTCTATTATTGGATCATCGAAGTTGTATCTCGTCGACGTCGCCGGCACCCACCGTCGCCGCTGCTAAGCACCACTGCTGCTACTGATGTCGGCATCGCCGCAAGTCATGGCCGCGGCCACCCCCAGCCCTGACACCCGCAGTGGCCAACCACTGCCGTCACCCACAGCGATCATGAACGAAGAACAGGATCGGGAGATGGATCAGTCAGATCTGATTTTCCTAATGGGTTATTTGGGTGTTTCGTGTTCGGGTCTGTGGAGGGGATCACGGATGGACGTTGATTTTGACTCATATCTGACTCCAAAAACATAATCTCATTTGTTAAGATCTGGTGTTGTGTGTTCGGGATGTGGGATCGGATCCTGGGTGGAATCCGGTTTGACTCACATCCACCTGCAATGAAGCCTCACTTTTGGATCTAGTATTGGTGTTTGGTGTTCGGGTGGTTGGAGCAGATCCAGATTCAGATCCACTCCAACAGCTCTATTGGTTGGAGATTGCTGTTCGGTGTTTGGACTGTTGGAGCAGATCCAGATTCAGATCCAATCCAATAGCTGCTCTATTGGTTGGAGATTTACTGTTTGGTGTTTTGACTGTTGGATCAGATCCAGATCTAGCCAAAAAGAATCAGATCTGGATTTAATCAGTGGAGACAATCCATTGGGTATTGTATTCCGTATTTGCGGAGAAGACTGGATCTACTGCAGTGTACTTCCAATTCGGATCTAAATTAAAGGTAAGTTCTTCACCAAATTTAAATTGTTATTTAATTATTTGTTTGAATTTTGTTGCTAAGTGCTAAAATTCAAAACTGTATTAAGCATTGTTTAATTAAATACAAATCTGAATAACTGCTTTGACTACGTGCTATGGATCAAATATTTATTTAGATAAATTATAGGCTTTGACTATAAAATTGAATCTCCAATTAAATTGTTGTGAATTAGATAGTACCAATAATTTGTTTAATTGGTTAATCTTTAACAATTTGATGAATGTAGGAACTTTAAAGTTACTAACAAATTGTGTGTATAGGAGATGATGGATTTGCATCTTGGGATGGTAAGTCTGCACTGCATAGCCTTCTCCATTGAATTTGGAAAACACTTCTAACTTGAAGTGTCGGTATGATCTAATCTAATCTTTCTTAGTATTTTCATGTGATGAATGTGTAAACGTTTAGTGCGTTTGATCTCATGATTGAGAGTTTTAGATCATAGTTATTCTCGCTTTGAAAACTAGTATGTTTGGGGTTGTTAAGTGCTTTATCATACTATGTGTATGGATATTTTTACAAATCCATTGTTTGCAGTTTCTGTGAGATTTTATATTTTCTTCTTTAATAATTAAAAATTTTGTATAAGATGTATAACAAATGTATGTAACTTAGGAGAGAGCATCTCTTAATGTACGATATGACTCCATTAGTTACATTTTGTTCTTTCTCGTTCATTGTACTATGTGTGCAAAGTTGAATTATAACATGTTAGTCATTATCTCATTTAGCGTTATGAAGATGATGATGAACGAATAAAGGAAAGAACTCTTCGATCAATGTGTTTGAGCAAGTGGACATTGTAAGAATCACTTGAGAAATCAAACAGTTTTATGAAATTTGGAAGCGTTATTTTGTATTAACTTATAATGTGCACATATTGTCAATCGCATGTATAAGTTGAGTTTAACAAATGAGACAATTAATAATAATAGTTCTAATTGTGTATAGTTTCTAAACATAGCATAATTGGCTAGGATTTGAGAACTATATATTAAATTGTTTGTTCTTGTTAAAACTTATAACTCTTCTAAATGACACTTCATTAAATATGACAAATATGAAGTTTGAATTCAGATTTTGATCACTAGAAAATTATTTTGTATGGTCTCTAGGAGTTCACAACTTTTTGAATCAATACATTCTGATATTTGTGATCTCAGTAGCTTTTTGACTATGAGAGATAATTGTTGGTCAGAAGTATTTAGTCGTTTTTGTAGATGATTAATATAAGTCTGTCATATATATGAAGAATGAAGCACTTGATATTCTTAATGAATTAAAAATTATAGTTAAATGCTAAAAATCAAGGGTTCAGATTTGATAGAGGTGGTGAATATGTTTTAATAATTTTAAGAGAAGTTTGTATTTGACATAATCTCTAGTGCACTCTATTTACAATAGTCAAAACAGCATTTATAAAAGTTAGAATCGAATACTTAGTGAAATGTTGAATTCTATATTATTGACTACTGATATGGGTTGGATGACGTGGCCCCTCCTGGGCCACAGGATCCCCTCAAAATGCACGCACCACCAGATCATCCAGATCCGCCACGTCAGCACCGAAAAACCGTTCGGGCCTCTGCCACGTCAGCCCGAAAACTGCCCGGGTCTGTGCCACGTCAGCCCTATAATGCCCGGGTTTCCACCGCTTCAACCCCACAAGCAACCGGGTCCAGACCCAACCCTAAACGGGTCCAGACCCGGTTCGGTTCTTCTATAAATACCAGACCCCTACCCCTTGATCCAGGTAATCGATCTTTTTCCACCAAAACTCTAGTTACTGTTACTCTCTCTCAGTGACTGACTAGATTATCGGAGGGTCTGCCACCGGGACCAACCCCGATGTTCCGAGACCGTCTGCAGGTACACGAGACCTCGGATCTGAGCCCCCCGATCCGAGCCGAGCATCCAGTCTCCACCTCAACACCATATACCAGTGTACTGTTCGCCTGGCCGAGGGTCGCTTGCATAGGAGCTTCCTCCATCAATACTGTAATATCCCGATTTTCATTTATGAAAATTATTAATTTTTGCACGTAGTGTGCATGTGCAATTTTTGTAGTATAAAACCTTATAATTACTTTCAATATGGATAATGTGTATATATATATATATATATATATATATATATATATATATATATATATATATA
Source organism: Hemerocallis citrina (assembly GCA_017893485.1). Taxonomy (NCBI): domain Eukaryota; kingdom Viridiplantae; phylum Streptophyta; class Magnoliopsida; order Asparagales; family Asphodelaceae; genus Hemerocallis; species Hemerocallis citrina. The sequence continues at coordinate 18,674,335 of CM030359.1, read as the reverse complement.
TATATATATGTACATGTGTTCTCTAATTATTTTTATAATAGGCCCATTTTTCTTCAAATAAACATAAGCCTTTCTTTTTAGCCCAAATTTAATTTATTTTTATAAAACTATTATTTGGCCCATTAATTAAAGCCCATGAGTTATTTCTCTTTTAATTACAACTTGTAATGTAGGATATTTTAATAAGATTATTTTTATAGAAAATATAATGTACAACTTTTTTTAAATGGAGAACAAATGAATGCACGTGCATTGCACGTACACGTGCAAAAGCACCATGTAGGCCGGTTTTGGATTGGAGGGAAAAATGAAAAAAATGAGTGGAGTTATGGGTGGTGGTTGCTTGATCATGGTTGGTTACTACAACTTCCCCTTGAATCCTAGCCTTTTATTTTTAACTCCTAGATTGATCCTAACCCTTCATTTGCTCCCAATTTTAGTATAAATACCCCTCCCCCCCTAGCCTAGTTATTTTTGTACTCTATATTTCTCCAAAACCTATAGTAGAAAATACATTTGTTGATAGTGATTTATTAGTAGTAAGTGAGATAAAAGATTCAGAGTTGTGTGTGCATTCAAAGAAGGCCGGCATCACTAGGAAGCTCTCGGGATTGGCATCTTTGAGGTTCGGTTGTGCGCATCAAGGAGGAGGAAGAACGCTCTTTTGGCAAGGACTCTTGTGTTTAGGAGGTGTTGCAATTTTATTCTCTCCAAATAAGGTGGGTTATTTTCCATGTTTCTAATTAGATAGCATGCTAAAATTGAATTGAAATGATAATGCATGAAAAAGATTAATAAGAGTACATTTAATTGGAAAAATGGCTTATTAGTTGATTGGAATGTTGCTAAATAGATTGTATGTGATTCCATCATCAAACTTAAGTTATGTGTGAATTATTTATAGCTATGGATTGCTTGAAGTAAAATTCGTTGTTAGCATCAAAAACTAAATGCAAATGTTAGTAGATGAAAATGTTATTTTATGTGCTTGAATGAACCTTTTTGTGATAATGTTGTAACGAATAACTTAAAATATAATTTGTGGGTTTGTGAAAGGAATATATAAACAGGGAATTGATATAGGGAATATTGATGTTAAGTTGGATAAGAAATGTCGAAATGAGATGTGGTAGTAGTAGTATACAATTTAAACTAATTGTATGAAAAATATGTGTTTAATTACTGGAAAAATTATTTTAAATTACTGGAGTATCAAATATTATTTGAATAATTATTCTGGAGATTTACAGTAAATTTAGTACAAGCAAAACTCAAATGAGGGCTTTTGAAACATCGAAATGTTCTATTAAACAGAGAATTGATTTAACCAAAATATAGGTTGTATTCAAGACAACTTGAGCCTATAGCTCAAGTGGTCGGGAGGCTTTTAAATGCTAGAATGTGCGCGGTTGGGTTCTCATAGATCGATGGTTCGAAACTTGAGGACACCATATTTTTTGTGTGCGTTTAAAAAATTAATCAAGTTCAGTCCAAGAGTATATAATACTCTAATCTTTCTTTATACCGATGAGCACTAGTGGCCAAGTGGCTAGTGTGTGCGGTTGGGTTCTCAGGGGTCGCTGGTTCGAATCCTGGTTTCGGCCAGAATTAAACTTTGTGGAAAAATGAATTTTTTGGTGGATTTTGATGTCTAAAAATTATGAGAAAAATACTATTATTATTCTAAAATTATGTGTGACTTATGAAAAATAAATTGGGAGTTATTGGAATGAAATAAAGTATATTTTGGGAATAAAAGTGTAGTTAGAACTATGGTTCTACACTTGTATATTTTTGTGAAAGATGTGTTTTTGCAAGAGAATTGAAATAAGTGCTAGAAAAGAAAAATAACAAAGAAAGAAAATATATAAGGTGAAGTGGTGTGAATTATTCTTGTTAAAGAATAGTGTGACAATAATGAGTTGTGAATATTCATTTTCACCATATACTTAGTGATATGATTTTTTTAAAGTAGAAATAAATATTGGATGAAATACATGATGAATGATTGAACTCCATGTATGGTTATTGACTCATGAATAATTTTGAAATTATGTGATTGGAAAAGAGAAATGTTATTGAGTATGAAAACTCAAACATGTGAATTTGTGAATTGAAATTGAAAATTAGGGCATAGCCAAAACTCACACCGACAAGTGAAAAGTAATGAATTATGATTATTGACATTGAAAATACCAGTTTGGGTCATTGTCAAATGAAAGAAATAAGACCGGTAGTAGTAAGAGGGCTAACTCTAAGAGATTGATTTTGTTCATGATTTCATTAAATTAAGAATTAGTACATAGTGAAGAGGTGATGAAAGTGAGAGAAAAACACAAGTATGAGGGCCTTGAGTCTACGATGTGAGAGTGATCCACAGAATGCATGTTTGATGCATCAGGACATGGCGTGGGCACTACTCCAAAATTATCGGGATCTTGGCGACGCTTGTGGGATGTTTGGTGACTGCAAGAGGATCGTGTGCCATGAAGGAGGCTGAATTGCCACAGAATGCATGCTTGATGTGTTAAGACATGGCGTGGAATTTCCTTCCAGGTTTTCTGTACATGAGCTTGTACTCATAGATCATCTAGGATACTTACTGTAGTTACAGTAGTAGATTAAGTCATGACGAGGGATTGAACCCTACAAGATGAAGAACGATTAAGTGGCCTGCCCTCGGACCTATGTAGTATGGGATGCATAGAATCCGAACAAGTGCGTATTAGTATCATATAATATAAATAATTGCATTAAGGACTAAGTGCACAATCACAACACGACATCAATTGGGTATTCCCTTTAATTTGATATGTGATAAGTTTGTGTTTGTTAAATATGGAATATCAGTTATACTATTTCCGGCATAGAGAGGATGGTCGTGTATAATGTTCGTCGGTTGAATAAACTGACGTACCCACAGTTTTGTATGCAGGGTAAATGACATAATAAAGATTAAAGAAGGACGGATGCTTAGAGATTATTCAAATGTTGATGTACATTTATTTAAATGTTGTAAATTTGCTTCTGCTGTAAAATGTAAAGTGTAAAGTTTTCATGTGACTCTGATGTAAAGTGAAAAGTTTTAAATTCCTTGTAAAATTGTACGAAAGAAGTGTAAAGATCCTGTGGAATCTCGAATTCAGTGTATTTTTGGGAATTCGGGGCATTACAGAGTGGTATCAGAGCCACACTTCACACTAGTACAAATTTGTAAGAAACGACACCCTAGAAGTGGACATTAGAGTGTGTGTTTGAGTCTAGAGATTTAAATGTAAGTTACTTACATTTGTGTTGCTCTATGATTTATGCTTATTCCTCCCTATTTCTAAGATGGCTGATCACTTCGACCCTACTGGAGACGACAATTGGCATATCATAGAGGAAGATTACTATCCTGGACAAGCAGACTTCGACGGAGAGGAATAGCCTGAGTCTTGAGAGATCACCCCACCTCCGGACTCATCTGATGACTCTTCTGACGAAGAAGAAGAACCAGTTCCAAGTAGTCTTGTGATATCTCTTTAGAGGCAGGTAGAAACACTGCGGGAGAGAGTCGGACTATTGGAGGCTCAGTTGGCAAAGCGCAAGGATGATTTTGCGGTTCTCAGTCATCGTGTATGGGAACTCGAGAAGAGGAGGAATATGATCGATGTGCTGAAGGAAGAAATTGAAGAACTACGGGGAGAACTTCGTGAAGCGAAGAGGAACCGTAGGAGTTAGACTATTGTAGCTTCTACTGTTTTCATTCTGATGTCAAGAAATGTTTTCAATTCGAATGTATAATGTTTGAAATTCAATGAAATGCAAAGTTGATTTAAAATTCATGTCTTATACTTCGAATTTAATGGATCTTTTGTATCAGAATATGGCTAGAAAAGGAGCTAGAAATGGTGAAGGTCTGGACTTGGAAACGGAACTTGCAAAGGTCTATCAGACACTCAATACCGTGGCCATGAATCAGAATCAAGGAAGGGTACCTACGAATCCGGTGCCCGAAGAAATCAAACTCGTGGAATCGTTCAAGCGAATGAAACCACCGGTGTTTGAAGGGAAGTCAGACTCCGATGCGGCTGACAACTGGATCAGGCAGGTAGAGACTATATTCGAAGTCTTGGAGACCCCTGAAGGCAGCAAGGTGAAGTTGGCGACTCTGCAACTTGAGAAGGATGCGGCTGTGTGGTGGCAATCGATGAAGCGGACAATGGGAGGTATTATTCTTGGCTGGGAGGAATTTTTGGAAGAATTCTGCAGTCATTACTTTCCTTCAGATGTCCAGGAGAAGAAGGCTATGGAGTTTCTATCACTACAGTAAGGTGGCATGTCAGTTAGACAGTACGAGACCAAATTTACTCAGCTCTCTAGGTACGCTCTCGAATTGGTGATGGATGAGGCGAAGAAAGCTCGTAAGTTCGAGCATGGATTAAGGCCGAGCTTGAGGTCCCGGATGATACCTCTTGGTATCAGAAGATTTGACAAGTTGGTCAAGCGCGCGGCAGTCACGGAAGCAGACATGGAGCAGTTTCATGTTGTTCAGAATCGGAGGAACAACTGGCAATCTGGGAAGAGGCTTGCAAATTCTAGAAATTTCAAGGGACAATCATCTGCACAAAGGTTCAAACCGATAGGGGCGAATGCTATTAATGTGGTTGGAGGATCCGTGAACAATGTGGTGAGACCTCCTGCGGTAAATTGCTTCAACTGTGATGAGACGGGACATTACCAATCTCAATGCCCCAAGCCACGGAATGGTAATCGCAATGCACCAATGCAGCAGACTGGGAAGCAACCGTACCAACAAGGGCGAGTATTTGCCTTGATCGAAGCTGATGCCAATGAGGTGGATCATGTCATCACTGGTACGAGGGTAGATGTTTAGAGGTTTATGTTGTTTCTTTTCCACGGTTATTTTGTGAACTGTTACGTAATGAGTGTGTATTATGTAATAGGGGAACTTTATTTGAATGGAATGAAAGCTGTTGTTTTGTTCGATACTGGATCCTCTCATACTTTTGTGTCTCCTAAATTTGCTAAAGTGTTGGGAGTTGAACTGAAGATTTTTCCAGGCAAGATCTTAGTAGTAGCTACTCCATCAGGGAAAACTTTAACCACTGATCGGTACTATGCTGATTGCGAGATTATGATTGAGGACAGAATCTTCGGAATTGATCTAATCGAGCTGACTATCTTGGGAGTCGATGTTATCATTGGCATTGATTGGATGTCAGTGTACAGTGCAAGCATTGAGTGCAAGACCAAGACGGATCAATGGTTCTACTGCTGCTTCCACCGGGACAATGGGCACGACACAAATCGTTACCGTGACCTGAAGGGCGAAATCGAGGCCCTCATCCAACGAGGGTACCTCCGAAAATTCAAAAGAGAAGGCGTCCGGGAACAGAGGGATTCCCCTCCTCCGCCAGCGCCCTAACAGAGACCCGAGCAGGATCCGGAGCCCAAGGAGCCCGATGGCCAGGCAATCTTGCATTGCGTCCACGAAGGTCCCATGGGAGGAGAATCCAATACTTCCCGCAAGGCATTTGTCCGGGATGTCAACACCGTCCAGGGCCCTCTCTCCCCCCAAATCTAGCAACTCCCTGTTTCTTTCTCGGGGGAGGACCTGGAGGGAGTCCGGCTCCCTCACTATGATGCACTTGTCATCAGCCTCAGCATGGCAAACTTTGAGGTCCGGCGAATCCTCGTGGACAACGGGAGCTCGGTCAACATTCTATTTCTCGGGGCATTCGAGAACTTGAAGCTCTCCCGTGAAAAGCTAAAGCCGGCCAGATACACCTTGCACAGATTCTCCGGCGTCCCCATGACAATAGAGGGGATCGTCACCTTAGACGTCACGGCGGGAACAACCCCGAACAGAAGGACGGAGTCTATGGACTTCATGGTTGTGAATGTCAAGACAGCCTACATTGCCATACTCGGCCGTCCGGGGCTCTGCTCCCTCCAGGCGGTTCCCTCGGCCTACCACCAGAAAATGAAATTCCCTACTAACACTGGTGTCGGAGTTGTCTGAGGAAATCAAGAGGCAGCCCGTTCGTGCTACATGACGGCGATCGGGAGCGGTGTGTTTCCCCTTGATGCCGCCGAGCTGGAGCCCGAAAGGACCCTGCCAGAACCAGAGCCGACGGACGAGCTAGAAGATATCTCGTTCGAGACAGGGGATGCATCGAAGCACTTCCGAGTAAGCTGCTCCCTCGCGCCCGACCTAAAGACCGCCCTGATCGGCTGCATTCGTCGTAATGTTGACCTCTTCGCCTGGAAGCCCTCTGACATGCCCGGGATCTTCGAGGATCTCATCATGCACAAACTCAGCGTGATCCCTGGGTCGAAACCAGTTGTCCAAAAGCGGCGCAAGTTCGCTCCGGAGCGACAGTAGGCAGTAAACGCAGAAGTGGACAAGCTCTTGTCCGCGGGTTTCGTACAAGAGGTCAGCTACCCGGAGTGGCTGGCGAACGTCATCATGGTCAAGAAGGCAAGCAGGAGTTGGAGGATATGCATAGATTTCACCGACCTCAAGAAGGCATGCCCCAAGGATCCGTTCCCTCTCCCCAGCATTGATGCCCTGATCGATGCCACCTCGGGCCACGAGCTCTTATCCTTCATGGATGCCTTCTCGGGCTATAACCAGATCCAGATGTTTCCTCCCGACATAGCCAAGACATCCTTTGTCACAGACCGGGGACTGTACTGCTACCGGGTCATGCCCTTCGGGCTGAAGAACGCCGGTGCCACCTACCAGAGGCTCATCAACCGAGTCTTCAAATATCAAATCGGACGTAACATGGAGGTATACGTCGACGACATGCTCGTCAAAAGTCAGCAAGGATAGGACCACGTCGCCGACCTGGAAGAGGCTTTTGGGGTCCTTCGAACCCACAACATGAGGCTCAACCCGGCGAAGTGTGCCTTCGGCATCTCCTCGGGAACGTTCTTAGGGTTCATCGTCAGCCAGCGCGGCATCGAGGCGAACCCCGAAAAAATCCAGGCCATAATAGACATGGCCCCTCCCAGGAACGTCAAAGAAGTCCAGAGGCTGACGGGTCGACTGGTGGCCATCGGCCATTTCCTCTCCAAGTCAGAAGAGAAGTCCCTTCCATTCTTCAAGGCGCTACGCGGCATCGGAGGGTTCGAGTGGGGTACTCAGCAGTAAGAGGCCTTTGCCCAGTTAAAGGAGTACCAATCTTTGTATCTTTTGTTTTGTTGTTGTGTTGTATTTTCTGTTTTCCTCGCTCTTGACTGTAGTTCCGGGGACAGAACTATTCTAAGGAGAGAGTGATGTAATACCCTGATTTTTCAAATATATGAAAGATTATTTATTTTTATATATGGTGTGCATGTGTGGTATGTTGACTATTATTTTCAACATGATGAATAAGAATATTGTTTTCTATAAAGCATTTTCCTAAAGCCCAAATGTTAATTTATTTATCTTTCTTTTAAAATATTTATTTTGGCCCAATTAATTTAAGCCCATGGATTTAATCCCTTTTATTATTTTCTACAACTTGTAATGTGTAGCATCTTTTTTAAAAAGGACTTATTATTTTTATGTACAAGTTCTTGTAGGGGTGATTTGTGCATGCACGTGCATTTCACATACACGTGCATTGAGCACTATTCTTGGCCGGATTGAGTAGGGTAGTGGGTGTGAGTCATGGGTAGTTATGTGGAGTGTGGGTGGTTATCACAACTCCCTAGTAAATCCTAGCCCTTGATCCTATAACTATCTACTAAATCCTAGCCCTCCATCCTACTCAAATTTGTATATAAATACCCCCTCTCATTCATTATTTCTCTTACACTTGAATCATTATTGTAAGAGAGGTATTTTGTGAGAGAGTTGTATGTGCTTTTCTGTGGAGCCCGAGTAGCATTTCTGAAGGCTTCGGTGGTGAACAAG